>CAUYUJ010008773.1:0-17500 GCA_963575745.1 Prorocentrum cordatum | reverse complement strand
TGGAGGAGGAGGAGAGGGATGCGGAGGAGGAGGAGGAAGTCGACCTTCGCAAACAAAACAAAACATAAAGCAACGTCTGGGATGCCAGGGCAAGAAACATACAACATCACGAAACAAATCACCTGAACCATTAACACAACACATACGTCTGCACATAAAACAACGCCCGGGGGATATCGAACACACACACACACACACCCACACCCACACACAAACAAACAAACAAACAAACAAACAAACAAACAAACAAACAAACAAACAAACAAACAAAGAAAAAACACGGAAGCGGCAACAACAAATCCGCCGACCCCTTGTGGGTCCCTAGGCGTGTGAGATAGTTCCCCCCCCATAGTCCCCCCCATGGGAACCCAAACCAACGATTTGACCCCCGCCCCCGGGCCGATGCCGAGCGACTCAAGGGCTTCTTTTGGGCCCACATGGGGCTCAAGACGGGCCAAGAAGGTCCCAAGACGTCTCCACGACGGCCCACGAGGGCCCCGAGACGCCAAACGAGCGCCTCAAGACGCCGAAGATGGCCACAAGACGAGCCAAGAGGCCTCCAAGACGGCCCAAGAGGCCTCCAAGAGCAGTCCTCAGAAGGGCCGAAGAGCCGAAAATCGTCAGCTTCCTATGGGAAAACGTACATCTTCATCATGTACGACTTGTCGGCCTTTGCGGCGTGGAAGACGGTCCAAGAGCACACCAACACCGCCCCAAGACGGCCCAGGAGGCCCCCAAGAGGCGCTACAGTCGGCCCAAGAGGGCGCCAAGACGGCCCAAGAGGCCCCCAAGACGGCCCAAGAGGGCCCCAAGACGGGCTCCAAAGGGGCCCGAAAGGTGGAGCTTCAACCGACAATCCGAGCCTTCCGCCCCAAGACGGCCCAAACGAGCGCTGCAAGACGCCGAAGATAGCCCCTAGACGAGCCAAGAGGCCTCCAAAACGGCCCAAGAGGCCTCCAGAAGCCTCTCTCGGGGGCTGAAAAATGACGACGGTTTCACGGATGGGAGCCTTTCCGCTCAGAAGGGGAGCGCGGTGAAAGGTAATAAATTGACGACAGTGTCGTATTTGAGGCCCCAAATCGTCCTTGGGCACCTCGGGAGCGAACCCCGCTCCTGCATAGTACGGTGCGATTTCCCCTCCCCCCGCTGTCCCGCCGGACCCCGGGAGGGTGATTTTTGTGGTTTTCGCTGGTAAGAAACACTCCCCCCCCCCTCTCGACGGTGACGGAGGGCAGGCGGCGGGGGTGGGCGGGTTGGCGGGGTGGCGGGTTGGCTGGGGTTGCGGGGTGGCTGGTTGGGCTGGTTGAGCCGGTTGAGTTGTTTGGGTGGCTGGTTGGTTGGGCTGGCTGGTTGGGCTGGCTAGGGCAATCGGTTTCGATCAGTCCTCGCTGTCAGGTAATACAGATACACCTAATACTCAGACTGCTGCTACTGATGCTGCTGCTACTACTGATGTTCCAGCTACGAATAGCACCTGCTCCACCGTGCCCCTCCACTCGTTCCCCGTCTGCCCTCGTTCCTCCGCCACCAATGGAGTGGTGGGCGGGCCGGCTCCGCCTGCAGCGGCCGCCGCCGGGCGCTCAGCGGTGGCTCCCTGCGGAGAGGGCGGGGTCCTCTCGCTGCTGTGGCGCCTCCTGCTCCCTTTCCCTTCTCCCCCCGCCGCCCCCCTGCTGCGGCTGCTCCTATCCCGCCCCACGTCGTCCTAAGCATGATGACCGTCATCCGCATGATCGTCATCGTCATCAGCATCACCATCATCATCAGCAGCATCATCATCACCACCATCACCATCATCACCATCCTCACCATCAGCATCATCATCACCATCGCCAGCACCACCACCATCATCATTATCATTATCATCATCATCATCATCATCATCATCATCACCATCATCATCATCATCATCATCATCATCATCATCATCATCATCATCATCAATACCACCAGCACCACCAGCATAGTCACCATCGCCATACTCAAAAATATAGACATAACCAGAAACATAACCATCATCGCCATCACTGGCAGCATCATCACCACCAAAATCACCATCACCTTCGACATCACCGCCACCATCATCATCACAGCCATCACCATCAGCATCAGCACCGGCATCATCATCGGCATACGCATGACCATAATCACAATAATCATCATCATCATCATCATCATCATCACCAACAGCATCATCACCCTCACCATCACCATAAACATGGTCATGACAATCACCATCTCCATCACCACTACCATTACCATCAGCACCATCACCACCATCATCATCACCAGCACCATCATCAGCATCAAAAACTGTAGTGTCGCCATGATCATCACCGCCGTCATCATCAGCCGCAACAGCATCAACATCAACACCATCATCCCCATACTCATCATCAGCATCAGCATCAGCATCACCATCCCTATCATCATCAACACCATCGTCATCATCAGCATCATCAGCAGCAGCATTATCGTCGTCGTCGTCGTCATTATCATCAGCATCATCATTACCATGAGTATCCTCATCCCCATCCCCATACTCTTCTTCACCAACATCCTTATCATCACGTACCCCATCATAATCATCATCATCAATCCCATCACCACCATCACCATCATCTCCACCGTCACCATTGCCATCACCGACATCATCATCAGCCGCACCCTCATCATCAGCAGCATCAGCAGCATCAACAACATCATCATCAAAATCATCGCCACCATCATCATCATAATCAACATTACCATCCGTAGCCTCATCCTCATCCTTGTCCTCCTTCATGTTGACAATCATCATCATCATCATCATCATCATCATCATCATCATCATCATCATCATCATCACACTGCACCTCCAGTTGCGGACACGGTGGAGCTGACAAATCTTTTGCCTAAGCTCCACGCGCTGCAAGCATCTTGGCATCTTGGCTTTTATTGTACCCCTGCGCTGTGCCACGACTGAACCACCTACTTCGGACCACATCCCCAGACAAACTGCATAATGTTGCCCAACTGGTTGATGCACACATCCTAGACAACCTGTTAGGACATCCTTGCGCATTCCTGCCGAAGATGTGTGGGACGCTGCCTTACACAATGCGGCATACAACACATGGGTGGCGCAAGCGCAACTTCCCCAACGGCGAGGGGGGGCAGGCATGCGGAATTCTGGGAGGGCCTCCAGGGCCGCTTCTTCGGCGAGTTGGGCGGACGCGCTGCCCGACCCACTGGACAGGTACCCCCGACACGGGCACTCCAAGCACTTACTTCTTCAGGACGACATGCACGCAGGACCAGAATGCTTTACAGCAGCGGAAATGGTTGAAAAGTGGTGTGCCGACCTAGGGTGAAAAGATCGGCCAACGTGGAACGACGTCGCTGCTGGGGCACGCCCTCCGAACCCACCCATCGATCAAGACACGGTGGGAGAGTGGCAGCGTGGATGGCAATTCCACGCGTCCAACGCCGTGGAGCACAAAGTTCATACCGATGTAAAGATCCTCTTAGCCTGGCCGAGCACACAGAGAACTGCTGCGACACTCGGGAAGAGAAGGCTGCCATCTTGCACAAGTTCTTTCAGTGCTACATGGCTGGCCGTCTCCCCAACATCCGCGCTGGCACGAATGGGAAACAACCAACTTCAGTGCGACACGCGGTGACGATAGGGCATTAGCATCTGCTTTGCTGGACCTGACGTAAATACATGGGCATGCTCGCCTGAACGGCCCCTGCGGTGGCAGGTGGCATACACGGCCCAAGGGATATGTGCTGGCATGGAAGCATGTGTTCACAGAGGCGGGGGGCTTTGTACCAGACGAAAATGAGGAGCGACTTTTGCGAACTACGCACCTGCACGTCTCTCCCGATAACTCCCGGCGCGTGGACTTGGTCATTAAAGGAACGCACTTGGCCAGCGGGCGCCCACCATTCTGTGATGCAACATTCCCTTCCCCCATTATAAGGCGGGGGGGGCAAGACCAGGTACTTCAAATTATGGTGGGAGATTTGTTAGGGCGAGCAGGATCGGATAACAACGACACGTGTCAATGTGTGATTACTTCAGGACTGGGGGCTCTCTACTGTCTGGGTGCTGGAGTATTTGGCCGATGAGGCCCACAATGAGCACGCGCGTATCAGACGAGGGATCGTGTTGTGTTATGCTCGCCAGTGGTGGGGGGGTCCTTGGCATGGCCGTTCAGCGCGCGGTCGCGCAAGACGTGCTGCATGAAGAGGTGGATCTTTGCCACACTCTCTCTCGGAAGAACCGGCTTCGGTGGCAGATTTGCCGCCGTTTTAGCTTTTCCTCTCCCTCCCCCTCCTCCTCCTCCTCCTCCTCCTCCTCCTCCCTTCTCCCTTCCTCCTCCTTTCCCCCTCCTCCTCCTCCTCCCTCCTCCTCCTCCTCCATTTCCTCCTCCATCTCCTCCTCCATTTCCTCCTCCTCCTCCTCCTCCTCCTCCTCTCTCCTCATCTCTCATATCATCATATCATCTATCATCATCATCATCATATCATGATCATGCTCATGATCATCGATCATCATCATCATCATCATCATCCAATCAGCATCACATCACCATCAGCATCAGCATCAGCATCAGCATCAGCATCAGCATCAGCATCAGCATCAGCATCATCATCATCATCATCATCATCATCATCATCATCATCATCATCATCATCATCATCATCATCATCATCATCATCATCATCATCATCATCATCCTCCTCTTTTTCCTCCTCTTTTTCCTCCTCTTTTTCCTCCTCTTTTTCCTCCTCGTTTCCCTCCTCTTTTTCCTCAGTGTGCTCAAAGTGTGGGCATTGGGAATATGTGTCTCACGGCCATTCCTGTTGTTCTAAATGTCAAGGCGAGTATCATGTTCTTTCTGATGGCGGTGTACGTGGTGCTGATGACGGTCATGGCTATGGTCGTGGCAAATCTAAAGTTAAAGGAGAAGGAGCTTCGTTCGATGCTGAACTCGAACGGCTTGCTGCCCTTTTCCCTGAACGTGCTGAAGCTCTACGCGGTGTTGGCGGTATTGTTCCACCTCCGCCGCATGAAGTACCCGCCTCGTCAGACAACGACCTGGACAAGAAGGTGGCGAAGCGACGCGCTGCCCTCGCCATGGCCGTTGAACGAGATTGTAAAGCTGAGCGGCTGGCGGCTGGCTCTGTACGATGTCGAGCAGAAGTTGGCTGCAGTGGTTCGTCACAAAGAGGCTTTGGTCAAGGCTGGAGCTTCCCACGCTGAGGCGGTCGGTCAGCTCGAGCAAGCCGCACCTGCCCATCGTGCCGCATATGAAGAGATGGATTCGTCTGACCCAGTGGAGCATCGTAAGCAGATATTGGCCGACGAACAGGCTGAGCGAGAAATGTTTATTCGTGCCCAACGTGACGCAACTGCTGAAGTTGCACGTGCTCAGGCTAAGCAACCTCAACAAGCGGGTGCTGGTGCTCGTGCTGGTCCTGTACATGGCGCTGCTCCTGCTGGCGGTGGCGACCGTGAGGCACCCGCTGGTCGTGAGCCTGGGCAAGTACCCCCTGTCCCTGCTAATCTACAGGGTATGGATGAGGCTGCTCTCCGTGCCTGGTGCACCCAGCACCACCAGCGCTACGAGTTCTGGCAGCAGATCAAGGCCTTTCAAGCTCAGATTGATGATGATGCTATGTCTGACGCTCCTAGTGAGGCCACGAATGACGACGCCAGAATGGAGCTCGACACCCTCAAGAAGCGTAGCATCGACAATGCACTCGCGCCTGAAGAATTGGACACGATGGAGAAACTCATGCAGAAGCAGTCCCAGATCAAGGCAGCCAAAAGGTCACGTGCCGTTCGAGAAGGTGCAGCGGCTTCATTTGAACGAGTTCTTCAACAGATGCAAGCAGGCGGACCTTGTGGACCACCGGCCCCCTGGCCAGCGTCAGGTTCAGATGGGCTACCGCAGTGCCCCTAGCGCTATCCTTCCTCACCTACGGGATCGGCGTCAACTAGGACACTGCAGTGCGTCCAGAGGTCGTTCAACGTCTGGTGGGATCAACCTTCATTTTTGCAATATTACTTCCTGGAACGAGGTCGCCCTGAATTTCTGCCAGGAGCTCAGGCCGATCTCAGACGGGTTTTTCTTTGTAGAGACACATTTTCGGCAGGAAGCTGTGAAGAAGGCAACGCGCAATGCTGCGCAGATCGGCTGGGGGCCGCACTTTTACCCTGCCCTCCCCTCCCCTGGAGGGGGAACACACGGAGAAGTAGGAGCTGTTGTATCCAAGGGACTTGCGTTTCGACGTTTCTTGGCCTCTGAGAAAGGCCTCCAGGATGTGGGTTCTGGCCCCAATTGATTTTTTTCTGGAATTAAGAACTCAGCGAGCTGTCATCGCTGTCGGCGCGATTTACCGGATTTCGGACCTGGGTGTCTGTGGGGAGAATATCGAACGTCTTCGTGGGTACGCTATCTATCCCTTGGTGTTTGATGGGCGACTTTAACATTCCTGCCAATGATCTCGATCTCAGTGGATTTCCTCAACTTGCTCGGGGCCGAGTGTGCACTCCGTCAGATGTTGAAGTTACTTGCGCACAGGGCAGAGGGTCTATGATTGATTACGTGGTTGCCTCTAAGGATTTGGCGTATCTGTTGGATGTGAAATCTTTCGACCCCAGCCCATTCAAGACCCACTGCTGTCTGTCGGTTACTTTGAAGCATGAGGCTCTGGAACAAGAAATGTGGCAGAGATGTCGTCCACCTCAGTTCCCTGTTTGTCCTGGACCTGATCTTCCTTGGGAAGCCATTCTGGAGCGTGTTGCTGATCCTGGCCCCCCTTGGGTCCCTGGATTTCTTGGTGATGCTTTGATTGCACATGTGGCCAGCCATCTCTCCACGAATATTTCGTCTGCGTATTTGCTCTGGTCTCGAGCTACTGAGTGGCTTTATACATCCCGTGCCTGTGCTGTGGTTGACGATTTACCTGACACACATAGAGGCGACTTCCCTACCTTTCGGAAGAACAACATCAGGAGACGCGGACCGATTGGACAGAGTTTTCGTTCTCCTGGACTGGCTTTCTGGACTCATCTTTCTCAGAAGTTTTGGGAATACCGCCTCTATACTGCTCGCAAGTCAAAGTGCATGGTCACTGGCTTAGTTAGCGTCCTCCATGGCCTAGCTGATAAGATTTCTGCATTTTTGTTGGCCGACGACGTTCGAGGCATCGAATGGTGGCAGGCTCAGCTTAGTTGCCCGCCTACCCAGATTGGTGCGATGGACGATCTATCGGCCGCTGTCTCAGCCTCTCTAGCGTCCGCCTGGCGAGAAGCTAAGGCTACTTCGAGAGCCAACATGAAGAATTGGCTCCTTCGCGCTCTGCCACGAGGTGCTAAGAGAGTCCATGATTGGTTGAAATACGATCTTGGGGAGCCCCCTGAGGTTCTGGTGACCCCTACCCATATTCGTCAGCTCCCTGCTGACTTGCTCCAGTACCGTGAACAATAATGGCGTGGCGTTTGGACGCTTGACCCTGGGGCCCGAAATAACCTCTCATGTGTGCTGGACTCCCTTAGGCCCCACGCCCTTGAGGCTGTTCAATTGCTAGACCCTCTGGAGGTCAGCGATTTTCAACGTGCTGCCCGCTGTTTCTCTGCTACTACCGCTGTGAGCGTTGACCACTGGCATCCGCGGTCGTTTCTGGACATGCATAGGGGAGCTGTCATGGGGTTCACTACTCTCCTCAACCAGTGCGAACTGGGCCTCATGTGGCCTGCCCAGTCGTTTTTGAGTTTAATCGCGTTGATCCCCAAGAGTGTTGAATGTGATCGTCCTATCTGTAAATGCCCTACCATTTATAGGATCTACTGTAAAGCTCGCAATCATCATTTGGACGACTGGACTGCCGAAAGGTCCAATTTTTGGGACACGGCTATGAAAGGTTCCAGCGCCCTCCAGGCTGCCATGTTGCGAGAAGTCGGCCATGAGGTCGCTCGGTCTCAAGGTCTGTGCTCTGTGGGGGCCCATTGGGACCTTAAAAGATTTTTTGGCTATATTGATCCTCATCGCCTGGTCGGATTCGCCATGAATATGGATTACCCTGTTCACCTCCTGTACTTAGGTATCCTAGTCCACGCTGCTCCCAGGGTGCTGGAGGTCGGAGGCGTTGTGTCCGACATCATTGCACCAGAGTGCAGCATTGTGGCTGGCTGTATGCAGTCTATGAGTTGGGTCAAGATTTACCTTTACGAATTGCTGGACACTATGCATGTGCATTTCCGTCCTGTGACTATTACGGGGTATGTGGACGATTTGACCCAATCTCAGCTAGGATCCCCCGAGGATATCTTGAACCACCTGGTCCCTTCTGCCATGTATTTTACTCATGAGCTTCAACAGTTGAATTGTATTATTTCGGATAAATCTACCTTGGTTTGTAGTCATCTCGAACTTGGTAAGGAATTGCAGATACGTTTTCAGTCCACTGGTTTACCCATCAAGCTTGCAGAGGCTGCTCGCGACTTGGGGGTCATGACTACGGCAGGTAAGCGGCGTTTTACTGCCAAGCTTCGGCTCCGACGCGCTCAGGCCTCCAAGAAGGCCAAGAAAGTTTAATTTTTGTCTCGGCTGGTTGGGTCCGCCCGAAAGTTGTACAAGCCAGGTGTCCTGGCTGTGGGGTCCTGGGGCCATCAGGTCCTGGGCCTGTCTCCTGCCCAAATCCGCTCCTTTCGTGCGCAAGCGGCGACTTGCTCGGGGCGCTGGGTCCCAGGTGCCTGCACTACTACTGTGTTGGCTCTTGTGAGCCCTGCCAAGGATGACCCCCAGTTTAGGCTCCGTTATGAGCAGTTGGTTGCTTTCGCCGACGTCTGGGACGATTTGAATCACCAGATGCGTACGCAAGTGGCTCAGTCATGGGCTACTATCGTTCAGGCCTTCGGACATGCCAAGCATCGCTGGCAGCGAGTTAGGGGCCCTACCGCTGCTACAGTGGCTGTCTTGATGGACCTCAGGATTGCCCCTATCAGCCCTGTTTTCTGGCGCCTGGACGACGGCACTGAGCTGAGGATTACCCACAGTCAGTTTCCTCACGCTCTGTGGCAGGCTCTTCTGCGAGTTTGTGGCCAGATGTCCTGGTCCGCTGCTTCTGCCCATTACCTTGGATCAGGTTTGGAGGGAGGAGTTGATGTTACTGTCACTCGGCGATTTTTGAGGCAGCTCGAAAAAGATAACTCGCATGAATCAACTGGGATGCTTCGGGATGTTTTAACGGGTGGCTTTTGGACAGAGGATCGAATTGCCCAGTCGGGCTATGACTCCTACACCAGAGGCGTTTGCCCTAGGTGTGGTGTGGCGGCCGAAACTGCGGCCCATCGTTTTTGGGGCTGCCCTCGCAATGCTGATCTGCTGGACAGCTCTATTGACAAAACAAGCCACCTTGTCTCCGAAGCTCTCTCCCAACAAGATAAGTGTGCCTTTTGGTTACGTGGCCTTCCCCCCCTCGTTAATTCCGTCGGCCACCTCCCTCCTCCCCGTGCCCTGTCCTGGTCCTGGGGCCGCCTCTTGAACGGGGCTAAAGTGCATGGAGGTATCTGGGGAATTGATGGTGCTGGGGGTAAGAATTATAAAGATTGGCGCCTGCGGAGGTGTGGTTGGGCTGTCGTCCATTTAGGTGCCCATGGACTTTTTGATGGAGTGGCCAGCGGTACCCTGCCAACTAAGGTGCAGAACGCTGGCCGCGCTGAACTCTTTGCCTTGCTTGAGCTTGCAAAACGTTCTACTGGCGATATTCGTGTGTACTGCGATAACCTGTCCATCGTCAAGGGCTCCCGCAAGACCCACAAGGCCAAGAGGAAATCAGCTTCTCTCGATCTGTGGGCATGTGATGAAGTCCCGAGGAGGAACGATCGATGCTCGATGGACGAAAGGACACCCCACCCAGGCCCAATGTCAGGATATGGTTTTAACTGATGTAGAAGTTTATTTAAATATGTCCGCAGATTTTTTCGCGGGCAAGGCCGCTGACGCGGGAGAGATCCCAGATGAACTTGTGAGGAGGACCCTTCACGCTGATGAGATTGTCAGCCTCGTCCTTTGTCGCCTGCTGTCTGTGCAGCGTGAATGCCTGTTTTTGTCCCAGCGCGAACGTCCTGAAAGGGTCTCCCGAGAACGTTCCAGGAAGATCTCTGCGTTGCAAGAGCGGTGTAACAGGTTGAGGTCTCAGGGACATTCTTTGCTTGTTCGCCCCTCTATCCTCAAGTGCACTCTCTGTCATCGCTCTTTCCAGCGGGTAGGCCAGCTGTCCGAATTCTGGCCAAACCCGTGCAAGCCTCGTGCCGTGGTGCAGCAACGAGTTCAACGTCCTCCTCGACCCCCCTCCCCTCGAGGCGCTGCGTCCGCAGGCGCCCCTGCCCGTGTGCCTGATGATCTAGGCCCACCGTCGGGAGGGGGTGGTGGTGGGGAATCTGCTCTCGATCATCCCTGTGCGGAATTCGTCCACCCCTCCCATCACCTTGCCTGTTTCCGAGGTGTGCTCTATTGTGGAATATGTGGGAGGCATTGTGTGGAAGTCGCTCGGGACCTGAAGAATTGTTGTGAGCCTCCCACTAAAGCTGGGAAGGAGGTTTTGCCTCGATTGAAGCGTGGCCTCCCACCTAAATCTGGTGGCAAATTTCCTGAGGTCTAATTGTGTGTGAAGCGTGCTCTTGCCCCGCAGCAGGTACACACGCCAGGAGATAGAATATAATAAAACTCCTCCTCCTCCTCCTCCTCCTTCTCCTCCTCCTCCTCCTCCTCCTCCTCCTCCTCCTCCTCCTCCTCCTCCTCCTCCTCCTCCCCCCCTTCCTCCGCTGGAGGCGGACTCGTGGCGCCACCACCCGGCCACGGGGCAGCGGCAGGAGCACGCATTCTATGCGTGCCGTGCGCGGGTGGCCTCCAGCGGAGCGTCCGCCTTCGGAGCGGCGGGCCCGTCCTTGCAGCAGGCCCTCGGCCACGTGCCGCACAGCAAGCGCTGCGGGCTGCCGGCCGCGGCCAGCGTGCCGGCCGACCACCGCGGGCGCGCGCCGCCGATCGCTCAAGAGACTCCTTCGGCGCAGACCCCCGGCGGGGGTGGACTTCCCCCGTGCCGCAGCGGCGCAGGCCGGCGCGCACAGAGCGCGGCTCTCGGGGCCAGGCGCTGGGCCCGGGCGCGCCCGGGCCCGAGCGAGCCCCCCCCCTCAGAGACCCGGCGTCGTGATTTGTCGCCCCAGACCTCCTCGCGTAATGAAAAAATCATGACGGGAGGTTTTTCCTAATTTTCGGCCTCCGGGGGCCCTCGCCGGGCCTCGGGAGCGTCAAAAAACGACTCAGGATGCAAAGCCGGTCATGGGGAAAGGGTCGGGACCTCTGGAGGTCGACGTAATGAAAAAATCATTACGTCGGGGGTCTGGGGCTACGGGTCCCCCAGAAGTCTCGACCCACTCCCAGGGACCGGCTCCTCGTCCCGAGTCGTTCTTGGGCGGTCCAGGGGCCCGGCGATCCGCCCTGCTTTGGCTTTTTTTTTTCAACTCAAAATTGCGTCGGAAATCCACCGAACAGGAGCCGAAAACATAGGGCGGAAATTTCTGCACCGCCCAACATGAAGTAGGGCGGAAATCCACAGAAGTAGGGCGGACACAGCAACAGCAAAGTAGGGCGGAAACTGGCATCAGCGGGGCCTGAAAAATAAGACGGCCATCCCAAACCCTACCTACGAACTTCCCCAAAAACTAGGGCGGATCTGGAGTCAGGGCCGAGGCTGAACCATACGAAAAACCTCCGTCGTGATTTGTTCAATGCGTTGGATCCCCGGGCCACCGCGCGCGCCGGCCCCGGAGGGCGGAGCCCCGGCCAAGCGAGGAGACGCAGAGGAGCGGCAGCGCGCGCAGGGACATCCCCAGCGGAGACGCAGAGGAGACGCAGGGAGACGCCGAGGAGACGCAGGGACATCCCCGGCCCGTCCTCGCTGCCTGCGAGTGCCCTGCAGGCCGTTTGTGGTGGATCGTGCGGGCGGCGATCAGGGGCGAACGCCCCGCGCGAGATGTCGTCGCGACCTGGCGCGGCGGCTTGCGCGGGCCGCTGGCGCGGCGCGCTGCAGCGGAAACGGGGGCGCTTTGTGCGCGCGACGCTGCACGGGCAGCTGGTGCGCCAGCGTCGGCGAGGGCGACGCCGTTGTCCGCGTCGCTCGTGCGTGAAGAGCTTCTGCTGGGCACGTTGGTCGCGAGGCGCACGCGGCAAGCCTCCACGGACCGGTGGCTCCCAGCGCGCCTCGAGAGCGGGAGCTCGTCCGGCACAAGATCACGGCGACGCGCCGGCGCCCGCGAAACTGCGAGGAGGCCGCGGGACACGCGGCAGCACCTCCTGGGGCACGGGGCGCCCGGATGATCACCAGGGCCACCCTTGCTCCCTGCAAGAGCATAGTAATCGGGAGCGGCCAAGAGGGGGGGGTCCAAGAGGGGTGGGTGCAAATCATGACCGGGGGCACGTGCGCGGCCCAGCGGGGGGGCCAGGGACGTAATAAAAGAAGAAGAGGCGCCATGACATCTGGGGAAATAGCATGGCCCCCGCCATGATATCCCCCCCCCCCCCCTTGTCATCACCCCCGTCTTTGCCGCCCCCGAAGTAATTCAACCCTCGGAAAGCAACGACGTAACATTAACAACACAGCGTGCAAGAGGATGAACAGGAGGAAAAGGAGGGGGGAGGCGGAGGAACAGCGCAAGGGTTGCAGGGCCAATGACGAAGGACCTTTTCTTGAGCGCGCTCTGTGGTCAGTTTGTACTCGGTCTTTTGTTGGTCCATGGACCGATGGGCCTTGGCCCCGAGGCCGTTGAACGGAACCTCGTGGCTTCAGTTCTCTCAAGGTAATGGCTGTATCACTTCTCTCGAGGTAATGGCTGTTTCACTTAGACCCTTGCTGGGAGGCCCAAGACGACCCTCAGGATCGATCGACAAGGCCACGCGCGCTTCCCAGAATCTACCCCGAGACCCAGCACTCCTACCGCCCCGGTGGTTTCGAGAAACAGGCATGAGGGGACCGACACATCGGGCGTCTCGAAAAAATCGAGACAACGGTTTTTGGCCCCTCGGGGCCCTCGCCGGGCCTCGGGACCGTCAAAAAACGACTCGGGATGAAAAGCCGGTCCCAGGAAAGTGGTCGGGAGGTCGGGGGCCCACGTCTCGAAAAAGTGGAGACGTCGGATGTCTGGGGAGGTGGAAAATACGCTTTCCTCTGATCTTGAGCCGAACATGGCTACGGAGCGCTCGCAACGGAACCCTGTTCGCAAGGGGCGGAGCCGCTCCACCCGGGAACTGGGTCCCGAGGGGGGCGGGGGGCTGACGCGCCAGCCTCCCAGTCGCTCCCGCCACTCCCTGCCCCAAGCTCTCTTCTGTCTAGCAATCCTACGTCCCCTGGCCGACCGACCGGAAAATTCGCGCAATGCGCATTCACTATATAATGATAGATGCCCGAATGTCCGCCACGGGCATCAAGGTTTGCGTGCAAAGCTTGGACTCTCAACGGGCTCTTATGAGGGACCTCCAGCCGGTGACCTGAAAAGGCCTCGGGGGCCCTCCAGAAGATCACCGATGACTGCCCAGCACGCCCCCGGCTGGAAGTAAAACTTTACAAGGATGCGGTGGCTGCCGAGGACATGTCCTGTGACTATACAATCAACGTGCGCTGTCAGGTTATGCCAAATGCCTCGCGCACCGCAAAGCGGGGTTTTAACTTTTTAAGGATTCCGTCAGAAGTTCCCCCGATTCACGGGGAGGGGGATGGGCGGGGGAGGGAGGAGGAGGAAGAGGAGGAGGAGGAGGAGGAGGAGGAGGAGGAGGACGTTTGACCTTGTAATCAAGACCGCTCCGTGATGGTACAGGGGTCCAACTTCCTCATCATCGTCCACGCGGGAAAGATTGCCCAATCCTGAGCGGGAGCCCCCGCGACAGCCGAGATAGGACCTCGCGACCCGCCTTGCAGGGGGCCTTGAGGAAGGCGCTGTTCAGTCAAATACTGGACCGCGTCCACGCAGTGGCGGCCGCAGGCCCAGCAAAACAGCACTCCTCTGAGGCAGCCGAGGGAGTGGGGACCACGCGCGCGGAGGCACGCTGGGTGAGCCATTCGGGCTCAAGCCATTGAGGCTCAAGGCTTCCGAGAAGGCTTCCAGGCGATCGTGGTCGCGGGGCGTGGTCGCGGGGCGCTCCGGGTCGTCGGGGCGCGGGCGGGCGCGAGCGCGCCGGCCATGCGCGGCCAGTGCCGCCAACGCCGCGTTTGCCCCAGCCCCTTCTGCTTTTGTTGTCTTGATCGGCCCTGTTTCTTGCGAGGCCCGTTGTCTGGCAGCGTACCTCGCGCGCGACCGCTGGGGCGGGGGGGGTCCGTCCGCTCCTTGTCTCGCTTTTGTCGCTCCACCGTTGTTGGGTCTGCTCGGGAGCGGGGTTGGCCGTTGAGGCCCCACGGGGCTTCTGAGCTCCAGCGTCGTTCGTGGCCTTCCAGCTGCGTCCCTCTCTTGTCTTGCTGCGGTGTGATTCGCAAGCGTCATGTTGCATGATGTCTCTCTGCAGGAGGCGCTTTTACACAGCCATTGGAAGTTTTTGCGGCTTGCTGCGCATACTTCCGTACAGAAGCTGTTTTGCGTGAGTGGGCTGCCAAATTGCTATGTCTCATCCGTGTGTGCGTGCGTTCTGCGTCTCGCTTGCGCGCGCGTTGAGTTGCGTGGTGTCGAATGTTGACATGGCGACCTGGCGTGATCACGCGCATGTGCTCCTGTTGCTGAGCAAGCACGCCTGGACCATGAACTTGTCCGGGTCGGGGGTCTGCCTTGGCTGCTAGATGGCATGGCCGCTGCTGCCCCCGATGCCGCGCGCGCCTGCATGCATCGCAACGCTCGCCCTGCGTCTTCCCTGAGATGCTGGCGTTGATTTGTTTTTCCAAAACAGGCGTTTTCGCTTCATTTTCGGGCCCCGGCCTCACAGATCGATCCGGCTCGAAAAATGACGCAGAAAGATGGGGTCCATGGCTCCGGGCGTAATTTTTTGCGGTGTTGCATTTTTTTTGCAACGTCGGATCTCAGGGTTTGTCTATGCTGAAGCTCACTGCGTGGCCTTTCGCGCTGCAGAGAGGGCCATCTCCCGGCGCCGGGCTGCCGGGGGAAAGCGCCGTCCGGAGCTTTACTGGACGGAACTTGCTCCTCCTCGTTCTACAAGAGCGCACCGGAGTCCCCCGAGATCTCAAACGGCCAAGGACCCGGAAGCCCCCGAGACCCCTCCCCCGAGCTCCTAACCAAGCCTGTGCAAACACTCGTCCGCGCATAGTGGGTCACGGAGCAACGGGGATAGGGGCCCCTACCGGCGCCCCTTCGAGCAGTCGGGGGGCCTTCCCTTTGCTGCTTGATCAAGCGTGCGCGAGCGGGTGTCTGCACGCGCCTGGTCTGGGACAGGAGGGGGGGGCTCTTGGACCCTTGACTATTTTGTAGTTTTTCATTCGTGGGAGTCCCCTGTGGATTCGAGGTCTTGGGGGTTCTGCTTTGCGTCTCCACTCTGCCCCGTCGCGGCGACTGCGGAACCCTGGGCGTGGGCGTCTGGTGTGCCCCTTGCGCAGGCCCCAACAGCAGCTTACCAGGCTTCCCTCTGGTCTCGGCCCCCTCGGGCCCCCCTCTGGACGCGCTCGAATCTCACAGAGTCTATGTAGCCCATGACAGACAGACAGCCAGCCAGCCGCCGCTGGAGCGCCGTGGGCACGTTCACTTCGTTGCTGCCGCTGTGCTCGTGGCCCACACCAGCTCGAGCTTCCTGGCGGGCCAGGAGGGGGGGCGGCAATCGCCGGCGCTGTCGTGCTCACTCCTACTTTTGGTTTGGTGGAAATGCTGAATTAGTGTTTGTCCCGCGGGTCTTCGCCGCTCTTGTTTCCTTGTTTGCCTTGTGCGTCCTTCTCGCTCATCACGAAGGGAGGTGGGAGGCCCGACCTTAGACGAGGGCACCCTGCGCCTCGCGTCGCCTGCATCTCTCTGGGGGCGCGCAAGGGCGCCGAGGGGGCCCCGCGGGCTGGGCGCATGAGTTCTCGCCCAAACCAATTTGACACGACCAGGTATCCTAAGCATTTGGGCGCAGATCAGAACTTCACAGATCGAGCATCGGTGACGTACGGGCGGTATGGGTTTGGTTCGGCGGTCTGCCACCACACACGCCTTCGAATCTGAAGTCTCCAGGGGCAGATCTAGGATCGAGCTTGACCAGGGCCCACTCACATCGTCCACTTGCCACCTGAGCCGTCAAGGCACCGCACTTCACTTTCCACCGTGCTGCTTTGAACTTGGAAGCCCCAAGAGAAAAACAATGCAAGGGGGCTCGGCGGAGGGATCTGATTGACATCGGCTGCCAAGGTAGGGGGCCCCACGTGTCCACAAGGAACTTCCAGAACACGCCTGCGCGTCAGGAGCGGGGGGGTTTTCTGTGCCTGGGCGGCACACCTGGGCGACACAACCCGACGGGAGGTGCCCAAGTGCCTGCGCGAATTCACACGCAGTCGGACCTCGCAACAGGAACGGCGGCACAGACCAGCCCCAGGCGTCACATCGCCGCCGTTGCGAGGTGTCTCGAGATGCCAACCCGGGACATAGCAATGGGACCCATGTCGGAGTTGCACGGGCTTTGCAGCACCCAGTGCATCAGTCTCCTTCCCTGCCCCACAGCGCGGGCAAGCACCAAACGAGCGAGCCTGACGAAGCCGCGTTTCGGGCCAGCATCCAGCAGTCACGATACAACCAAGCAAATCTGCATCTTGATGGGCGCCTTCAGACACAAACTTCTCCTGGGCGCATCGAAAAATCAGAATTACCCCAGTGCGACCCTACATAGGAGTTGTCCCCCCCTAGGAAAGCAGCATTAGTACGAACAGTAAAGCTAAAGCTAAGCTAAAGCTAAGTTAAAACTAATGTAAAGCGATGGTAAAGCTAGGCTAAGCTAAGCTCAAGGTAAGCTAAAGCTAAGATGAAGCTAGAGCTAAGGCTAAGCTACCGCTAAGCTACACCTGAGCTAGAGCTAAGGTACATATAAGCGAAAGCTAAGCTACAGCTACGGTGAAGGCTAAGCTAAAGCTACAGTAAAGGTTAAGCTAAAACTAAGCTAAAGCTAAGGCGCAGCTAAGCCAAAGCCAAGCTACAGCTAGGGTGCAGCTAAGGTGCAGCTGAGGTACAACTAAGCTAAAGCTAAGCTGAAGCTAAGCTGAAGCTAAGCTAAAGCTAAGTTGAAGCTAAGCTAAAGCTAAGCTGAAGCTAAACCTAAGCTAAAGCTAAGGTGCCGCTAAGCTAAAGCCAAGCTAAAGCCAAGCTGAAACTAAGCTAGAGCTGAGCTGAAGCTAAGGTACAGCTAAAGCTAAGCTAAAGCTAAAGCTAAAGCTACAGCTAAAGCTAAAGCTAAAGCTAAAGCTAAAGCTAAAGCTAAAGCTAAAGCTAAAGCTAAAGCTAAAGCTAAAACTCTCAGGGGACTGGGGGGGGGCCGCGGGGCGGGGACTGGGGGAA
>CAUYUJ010008772.1:0-38170 GCA_963575745.1 Prorocentrum cordatum | reverse complement strand
GTATGTATGTATGTATGTATGTATGTATGTATGTATGGTTGTATGTATGTTTGTATGCATGCATGCATGCATGCATGCATGTATGTATGTATGTATGCATGCATGCATGCATGCATGTATGCTTGTATGTATGTATATATGTAGGTATGCATACATGTATGTATGTATGCATGCATGCATGCATGTATGCATGTATATATGTATGTACGTATGTATGATGGCCCATGCATGCATACATGCATGCATGTATGTGTGTGTGTATGTATGTATGCATGCATGCATGCATGCATGCATGCATGCAGGTATGCATGCATGTATGTATGTATGCATGCATGCATGTATGTATGTGTGTATGCATGTATGCATGTATGCATGCATGCATGTATGTATGTATGTATGCATGTAGGTAGGTAGGTAGGTAGGTATGTATGTCTGCATACATGCATGTATGTCTGTCTGTCTGTCTGTATGTATGTATGCATGTATGTATGTATGCATGTAGGTATGTAGTTATGTAGATATGTAGGTATGTAGGTATGCATGTATGTATGTTTGCATGCATGCATGTATGTATGCATGCATGCATGCATGCATGTATGTATGCATGTACGTATGCATTTATGCATGCATGTGTGTATGTATGTCTGTCTGTCTGTCTGCCTGTCTGCATGCATGTATGCATGTATGCCTGTCTGTCTGTCTGTCTGTTTGTCTGTCTGTCTGTCTGTCTGTCTGTCTGTCTGTCTGTCTGTACATATGTATGTATGCATGCATGCATGTATGCATGTATGCATGCATATATGTATGTATGCATGTATGTAATGCATGTATGTAATGTATGTATGTATGCATGTATGTATGCATGCATGCATGTATGCATGTATGCATGCATATGTGTATGTATGCATTTATGTAGTGCATGCATGTAATGTATGTATGTATGTATGTATGTATGCATGTATGTATGTATGCATGTATATAGGTGTTTTAACAACTTGATGCTTTGCAGAGTCGGGGGGTCAGACGCAAGAGAGTGTCTGCGACTTCGTACCATTTCTGCTCAAAGTTTTCCTGTGCAGCGCGCCAGGTCCTGGCCGATACACGGCTGCGCCCCCGGGCTCTCGCTGCCATGTCCCCGTCCGGCGGCCCGGAGCTCGCCGCGACAGGGGGAAGCGCGTGCACCGGTGGCCGTCGTTCCGGGGCGCCAGCGCCGACGCCAGCATCGACGCGAACGCCGACGGCAGCGCCGAGGCTAGCACCGACGGCAGCGCCGACACGAGCGCCGACGGCAGCGCCGACGGCAGCACCGACGGCTGCGCCGACGGCTGCGCCGACGCCATCACCGACGCATGCGTCGACGCCATCACCGACGGCAGCGCCGTCGGCAGGGCCGACGGCAGCTCCGACGGCAGCGCCGACGTCAGCACCGACGGCAGTGCCGGCACGAGCGCCGACGGCAGCACCGACGGCAGCACCGACGGCAGCACCGACGGCAGTTCCGACGGCAGCGCCAACGCCAGCGCCGACGCCAGCACCGACACGTGCGCCGACGGGATCACTAACACCAGCACCGACGGTAGCGCCGACGGCAGCGCCGACGCTAGCGACGACGGCAGCGCCCACGGCAGCACCGACGGCAGCGCCGACGCCAGCGCCGACGCCATCGCCGACGGCGGCACCGACGCCAGCGCCGACGGCAGCACCGACGGCAACGCTGACGGCAGCACCGACGGCTGCGTCGACGTCAATGCCAACGGCGACGCTAGCGCCTCCGGCATCGCCGACGGCAGCTTCGACGGCAGCGCCGACCGCAGCGCGGGCGCCAACCCCGCGCTGTGTTGTGCCGTGGCCTCGGAACACCTGTGCTCAATTGAGATGATATGTTGTGTCATTGTAATTCGCATGTGATGCATCGCAATGTTGCTTCTCGGCTGATGATGGGACGTCAATGCGCGACGTGCGCGCGCGCTTTGGCATCGGCGTCGCAAGTGTGAAGCCTCTCAACACGTAGCCCAAAACGAAGTGGGGCCCTCGTGCGACAGCCTAGGGCGTTTCTGTGGCCGACTTGGGGCAATCTTGGGCAGTCTTAGGTTGTGGGCTTTGGGGCTGTTCTGGCAACGCTAGGGCCGTCCTGGGGCCATTCAGCGTCATCTTAACACTAGCGATCTGTTGCATTTCGGCACCGTTGGGGGCAATCCTGGGACAGCTTGGGGGTCTCGGAAGCAAAATAGGGCCAATGCCTCATCCTGAGTTCTTTGTGAGGGCACCTCCCTGAGACGATTCGCTCGCTGGGGCTAGCGTGGGGATGTCTTGGGCAAGGCGCTCGTTTGTTTCGACGCCCAGGATGGAGGGGCGAGTCGGCCGCATCTGCTCTCCATTGCCGAGTGATGTGTTGGCTCTGATCTGAAGGTTCTCTCGTGCGTGCCAGTGCCAGTCACGCGTGCCTTTTTTCTCGCGCGCAGTTCGCCATGTCGTTTGGCGCGCAGAGCAAGGAGAGGCACACTTTTCCGGTGAGCGGCAGTTTGTTTGTGAAGCTCGCCATTCAGGGGCCAGATGGCGAAATCACGTTCGAGAGTAATCTCGACGTCAGCGGTTCATTGGCGGCGTCTACTTCTAAGGCGGGGCCATCTCATGTTTCGCAGAGGCCTTTGACTTTGACTGTGATGGATGTACACGGCAAACGTGCTGAGCCAATTCCTCTGCCCATGCAAGCTGCGTCGTCGTCGGAACAGGCCAAGTCGACGGGCTCTACGCCACTGCCAGGTGCTGATGCACCTCGAGCTTGCCATCGCGATGGCGACCGCGACGTCCAGGGAGCTCCTGCTGAGCGCCCAGACGCAGTGCCAGCGCGTGTTCCTGACGTTCACTGGCCTCGCGACGCAGCCCCGCGCAAGTATTCCGACTTCGAGTTCGATTCGGCCCGCGGCGTTGACATTCTCATGTCTGGAGGATCGCTGCCGCATGCGTCTGCCCTTGCCGTAGTGGATGACACCGGCCGTGACGTCGGCGGCGATGTCAGTTGCGCGCCGCCTGAGCCTTCATTTGGCAGGGCAATCGTGGTCAGCGATTCTCCCGAGCCCGTGTCTGCCGCCAGTGTCGCGGCTGAGAAGCATCTCGCTTCGCCGGGGGGCGAGGCGGCCGCGCGCGTGCTGAACCGGATGAATCTATGCCAGACCTTGCTGTTCCTTCAGGCAAGCGCCTGAGGCCCGGCGCCTGCGTCTCGCCTGATCTGGTGATTGACGAGTCGTTGTTGGCCCACTGGGACTAGCCAGACAACGGCATGTAGTTTGGAGATGTTGTCTGAATAGCTCATCGCACGGATGCCATATGCTCCTTGCAGTGTTTGCGTTCTCGCGGTTGGCAGGCGAACGCCGTCTGGTAGGCGGCCCGCGGCGCGCCCGAGCGGCGATCGCGTCTGCGGGGGTCTTGGGCCTTGGGCAGTCTTGGTGGTGATAATCATGAGGAGGAGGATGACGAGGGGGAGGAGGGGTGGGGGTGGGTGGATGGGTGGGTGGGGTGGTGGGTGGGGTGGGGTGGTGGTGGTGGTTGGGTGGGTGGTGTGGGTGGGAGGTGGTGGGTGGGTGGTTGGGTGTGTGTGGGGGGCGGGGGGGGGGGGGGGGGGTGCGAGATTGGGGGAGGAGGAGGAGGAGCGGGGGGGGGGGGGCGAGAAGAGCAGGGCTACTCCTGGAGCAAAACAGCTGTGCTCCAGGAATGGAACCAGAGGAGGGCGATGACGAGGATGCACTATGACAACGCAGCAACGACCTGGATGGCAACGGGGCCCACTGTTGCATTGAATGGGTCCTCGGTGGCTCTGCGCGGCCAGGCTAGAAAGGTGGCTCGCAATCTTTGGCAATCTGGGGGCCGTGTCAGGCCATCTTGTGCTCGGGCCGCAATTGAGCTATCTTGGGCGGAACCCGCCGCCCGGCAACCCGCCCGCCCGCCGCCCGTCCATTCCCTCCCGCCACCTGCCCGCCACCCGCCCGCCCGCGTCGTCGCGCTGAGAG
The DNA here is from genome assembly GCA_963575745.1 of Prorocentrum cordatum. Taxonomy (NCBI): domain Eukaryota; class Dinophyceae; order Prorocentrales; family Prorocentraceae; genus Prorocentrum; species Prorocentrum cordatum. Next base: position 34,163 of record CAUYUJ010008772.1, on the reverse strand, counting down.
GCGCCTTATGCAATTTTACTTCCGCGCGTGCAAGCGCTTCCCCCCCCCCCCCCTCCTCCTCCTCCTCCTCCTCCTCCTCCTCCTCCTCCTCCTCCTCCTCCTCCTCCTCCCCCTCCTCCTCCTCCTCCTCCTCCTCCTCCTCGCTCCATCCGCGCGCCGCCCGCCAAGTGCCCGCCGCCCGCTCCCGCTGCCCACGGCCCGCCCGGCGCCCGCCCGTGCAGAGCAATCTAACGAGTTGCGAGCTTAGCACGGCACGGCGCGGCGTAGCACAGCACAGCGCAGCGCGGCGTAGCACGACGCGCCAGGGCGCAACAAAAACACCGCGCAGTACAGTATCGCCGAAATTGCTGTTTCTGTGGCCTGGGCCAGGGGGCGTCAATGCCTCCAGAGCACGCAAAGGGTTGCTCACCCGTCGCCCCGGCCATTTTGGCGAGAACTAGGGTTATTCGTCATTGCGGGGGGAGTGGCTCCCCAGCTCCGTGCGCCGTAGCGCAGTGCGAACGCTCGCGCGTTCGGAGTCGGCGCGGGCTCGTCCATGCCCCGCTGACCTCTTCATTTGTTTTTCTCTGCAGAGGGCGCCGCGTGGGCCATGGCCGAGAAGGTTGCTGGAGGAAACGGCCAGGTGGTGATGGATCCAGTTGGCGACGCCTGCGAGGCGTGTTGCATCGTCGGCGTGCGCGTGCAGCGCTGCGACTCGTGGGGCCTCTTCGCGAAGAACTACCGCCAGAAACGCGAGGTGAAGGCGGGGGCCGAGCAGTCCCGCGAGACCCAGCGGAAGATAGAGGATGGTGAGTTCCAGGAGCAGACCTACCAGTTCGGCGAATATTTAGTGGACGAGGGGCGGGGGGGCTCTGTGGAGGTATTGCAAGTTCGGCGCGTGGCTGGAGACCGAGTTGCGGTCCTCGTGCGGCGTCGCTCGGTTGTCCAAGCCGCTCTTGAAGGCGCGGCTGAAGATCGCGCGCCCATGGATGAAGGGCGCTCGCGATGATCGCGTGCTGTGCCTCTTTCGCCCTGATCCAGAGTCTCGGCGCCATCGCGGGGTCAAGATCAGCCAGTCGATGGCGACTGGGGTCCGCGACGAAACCCTGAACCCAAGTGGCATGCTGTGCGAGGGCCACGCGTCGGAGGCATTCGCCCACGCGAGTGCGGCGTTCGCCCGCGCGAGTGCGGTGGCTGTGTCTGAGAGTGGCGCAGCCGCAGCGCTCGTCGAGGGCGTCTCGTCGTTTACGACGTTCACGGAGAGGGCCCTGTCGAGGGTGAAGGAGCTCAAATCGGGCGCCGAGGGTGCAGATGAAGATGATGGTCGCGACGATGTTGCTGAAGTCCAGGGTGTTGCAGCAGAGTTGCAGGGGCAGCTGCAGGCGCGTGTCTCGCCGCCGCCCAGCAAGAGGCCGAAGCTCCAGAGGATCGCGCCCGATGCGCGCAAGGACTCCAAGGACTTCGACGACGTGGCGTCCAAGGTCTCACTGGGGCCCCGCGGGCCATCGGGTTCCGCGGCTGGCGGTGCTCGCGATGGCCCACGTGGCAGCGCGGGCTCTGCGAGCGCCTTCGGCGACGACGAGGGCCATGCAGGGGCAAACCTTACCGCGGCGGCGATGGGCGTGATAGTGGGCGTGCTGCTGCTGCTGCTGGCGTTGGCGCTCATGCTGCGCATGGGCCCGCGTGCCGGCTGCAGCGGCGCATCCATTATAGTGCTCGTTTCTGCTGTGTCACAATGCGTGATGATGTTGATGCCCCTCAGCCTGCCGGGGCATCTCTCGTGGGCGCAGTGGGGCGCCGGCAGAACGTGGCATCTCGCAACGCAGCCTGTGTCGTGCTAGTGCAGTCGATGCGCGCCTACGGGTGCAACTCCCCCCGTTCGCAGTTGCGCCCTGGGCATTGTTGTGCGCCGACGCCGCGCTGCATAGCATGGCACAGCGCAGCACAGAGCCACATCGCAAATCACGACGTGACGTTGCGCAGCACAGCGCAGCATATCACAGCATAGCGCGTCCATCATCTTGGATAAACCGTTCAAGCGCAATCGAGGCGCGCCTACTGGGTGCAATTCCCCCCCGCCCCCTGTTCCAAGTGTGCGCTAGCCTTGCCGTGCATCGGCGCCGCGCGGCATGGCGTCGCGCAGTTCGGCGCCCGCGGCGCGCTCGCCGCGCTGGGGTGCCCCGCGAAGTAGGACCCAGCATCGGGGTCCCACAGATTGGAACGCCGATGCGAGTCAAGACGGAGCATTGCTAGTGCCCCATCGCTCCCCCCCACTCCCCATCGTGCCGCGCCCCGCTCCTGTGGGCGCTGCGCCGACAGTTGGCTTTCGTTTGTCGCATCGTTCGTGCCGCAAGGGGCATCGGCATCATCGCCAGTAGGGTGTCCGATGGCCTTGTCGTCTCCTGGAGGGGAGCTCGGGGGCATCAGATTGAAGTGCCCTGTCCAGCTCTTTCTCGACGGCTCCAAGGACGGTCGGAGCATGAGGCCCTTGCGGAGCAGGGCGCAGGAGCGCATGGCGAAGGAGCCCGCGAAGATCGATGGCAAGGTGCACTTCAAATTCCCATCGAAGCTCGAGTTGGCCGCCAACTTGCGCAACCCGACATGGGTAAAGGGACAGATGTGGAAGGATCTCGTCAAGGTCATCGAGATGTACACCGAGGGCGATGGAGTGACCTGGCCAGCCTCCATCATCTTCAGCGTTGCGGATCGCAGGCGAGCTGCACTTCCTGAGTTGGGCGATTGGGCTGGCCATTTCAAAATGCTTTCGGTGCTGGTCGAGTCCCGAGCATACTCCCTTGAACCTCATCGATCCGACCTTCGCCATGGCCGCCGTTAGCATTAGAAGCGGGAGCGAGAACGCAGACAATTTGAAGTCATTGTTGAGGCACTTCGTCAAGGTTGTTTTCTCAGAGCACGCGCTGCCATGGATATTCGACGGCCCTGCCAAGATCGCTGTCCGCAAGAACTACGCCACGGCCGCGCTGCGCGAGCACGAGAGCGAGGACGTGTGGGATTTGCCCAAGGAGGCTTCTTCCTTCATCCAGGATCTCCCCACGGGGCTCCAACTGCAATAGGAGGTGGATGAGGGTGGTGGTGGCGGAGCGGGAGTTGCGAGGAAAGGGCGCCCCTCTCTCGCGGCACTCGGGCCCGCCCCTCCTCTTTGAGGGTCCCGAAGATGTTTGATGAGCCAAGGGCGCGGCGGGGTTTTCGAGCTCCAGGGGCCAACCTTCACCGCCCCGCGCGCTGGGCACCTGCGACGCGCGCAGGGTGGAGGTTGGCTATCTGGGCAGGGGCTATCCGGCCGCCCCTTGGCTCATCGGGGGTTGTCGGTGCGCCCGGCGCGCGTCGGTTTGCGCGGCCGCCAGCGGCGCGTTCCCGCGACCATGAGGGCCATCATTGTCTTGATTGAGTTCCAGCCGACCGCGGATGGACACGAGGACGTCGTGGAGCTGCTCAGGTACTCTGCGAAGGGTGGGGGCTGTGTCCAGGTGCGGGTGCTGCGCGCCATAGACGCGAGTGGGTACTGGAAGGCCCGCGTGCAGACCTGCAAGAATGCGCTGCCCATGATGATCGAGACACGATTTGCTGGTGGAGATGGGGCGCCTTCTAGGTACCGACTCATTCCCAACATATTATTTGACGTTAGCGCTGAAGCTCCACAAATTCTGCGTGTGCGTGGCAGAAGTGCATGCGTGCCTGAACAAGATCTCCAGCAAGCTGTCAGACAAGGTATCCGCCTTCGTGAGGGATCTGCTGGAGCAGCCTGAGTTGTTGTTTGATACTGCGCTGTTGGACGCAGCGGAGAAGCTGCTCGCCGCGTCCTTGATCACATTCCCCATGTCCGCTGCCCTCGTCGACGCGCAGTCGCAGGTCGGGTCCCGAGTGGCAGAGATGAACGCCGCCGCCCGCGTCGACAACTTCAACAAGGCGGTGGATGGGGTTGACCGATGTGGCCGCCGTGGAGATCGAAGAGGAGCGGAGGACCGCCGCTAACAACGTCATAAAGTTTGCTTCGAGCGTCCAGCGCCACGAGCTGATCTGCAAGGCGCTCCTGGGCCGGATCTCCGCAGACTACACTGGCCAGATCGACTCGGTGCACGTAGATGCGGGGCTGAAGCTGAGCGACGCCGTCCCCGGGAAGGGCTCGACGCTCAAGAGTCTCTTCGAAGTCACGCAGACGTCGTTCACATGCCGCCTCAGCGTTCAGAAGATGAAGGCCATGGAGGACGGTGACGCTCCATCCACTACCGAGGAGCAGAAAGAGACGACGACAAAGATGCGCCGAGCCCCCTGCCGCGTGAAGGAACTCGAGCACGCCGTGACACAGGATATCAGCGACATCAAGGAGCGTGACCGATGTCACAGTCGACAGGGTGCTCGAGCTTGTCGGCGAGGTCATGGAGCTCACGCAGATAGCCGACAAGGAGATGCACGCCGCCGCCGTGGCCTCAGCCGAGCTTGCATAGCAAGACGCCATCGCGGCGGTGCGGTCGACCTTGAAAGACATATACGGCCCTCAGGCCGATGGTTCGGCGGTGGCGTGGAGGCCCGAGAACGGCTGCTCGTGGGCGGAGCTCGCGGCAGCCTGCGAAGTGAAGCTGAAGGGGGTGGACTTCGGCAAGGCGCGCGAGACGGCAGACGCTTGCAAGGCCAAGCGCGACGACTTGAAGACGGCCCTCCAGGACGCTGGCCACACGGGGCCCGAGACGGAGCGCACGAAGCAGGCCATCATCTTCCTCCAGGCGCTGGTGATCGCCAGGACGGAGCAGTTGATCTGCGCCGCGATCGCCAAAGATAGCATCGAGAAGACAGAGCAGCGCATGGATATCCAGACGGCCATCAGGAAGCTGCGCAGCTACGGCGTGCAGGAGAAGACGTCGCTGCACGCGTCGATGTTCCGGCGCGCCTTCCAGGTGATCGCGTGGAAGTGGTCGGGCCGCCCAGCCTCTCCGAGACGACGGCGGTCGAGGTCTCCGAGCTGCCCAGCCTCGCCGAGAGAATAACTACCTCCTGAGAGCCAGGAGGGGCGTATTGCACGATAGAGAAGATTCGACTCAGGCGGAACATGTGGGAAAGGATTGGAGACGCCAGAGCCCCCTTTGTGAAGACGCCTTCGGCGAATCACCGCAGCCCCCTGCCCTCCTGCAAATGCGTGCGCGGGTGGATGGGCCTACGTGGCCCCGCGCGGCTCTGCCCCGCTCGCTCTCCAAGGGGCCTGCGAAGGTGGCGACGGTTGTGCATTTTGGGGCGCGCAGCTCATGGAGTTGTCGTCGGGGCATGCTTCGCCCCGCGCCCGTTGGGGCGTGCTCTCAGAAGCCAACAAGTGGCGGCAGTCGCGAAGTTGGGCATCCTACTACTGTTATGTAGGCATCATCACCCAGCATGCGCATCATCATCCATCTTGTTCTTAGTCTTAGGTAAGCATCGCGCCCACTGCTGCAACAGAGGCCCAACGCGATGGGAGCCCCTGCGCGTGGCCGTGGCCAAAACCGCAATCTGTGGGCAGTGGGCGCCCAGAGGGGCCGTTTCCTGTTTGTTGTTCGGTGTCGAGGTGCCTGGGCCTGAACCTGGAATCGCCGCGTGGCGCCCCTGAACCTCCGATCGTGTTCTGGCTGGCAATGTGGGCCAGCAATCGAATGCCGTTGCGGCTTTGGCGTGGGAGCAGGCGCGACCCGCGTTTTTTTTTTTTTTTTTTTTTTTTTTTTTTTTTTTTTTTTTTTTTTTTTTTTTTTTTTTTTTTTTTTTTTTTTTTTTTTTTGCTCTCTCTCTCTATCTCTCTCTCTATATATATATATAAATATATAACATAAATAAATAGATGCTATTATTTTTTCTCTGTTGGTTATATATATATATATTCTTTTGGTTGTGTGTGTGTGTGTGTGTGTGTGTGTGTGTGTGTGTGTGTGTGTGCGGGGGGGGGGGGGGGGGCAGGCGTGTGTTTGGATTTGAAATTTGTTTTTTTGTTGCGTGGGTCGCTTAATTTTGGTGTAATTTTATAAGAATGCAGCGATCTATGTTTTCTATCATTTTGAGTTTGTTTTTGAAGATATCTGGGATCATGGTCTGTGGGAGATCTACGAAGACACAAGACAATGGGCAGGGCGCGCACGCGCCGCGTTGAAGCGTCCGGCTCAACGACGCGAGCCTCGACGGGGCCCTTTGGGTGCTCCTCGTGGGGTCCGCTCCCTCTCCTTCCGCGAGCCCCTCACTTCGGGCGTGCCAGACTATGGCTCTTGGCTCTGCGCAGCGTTTCGCTCGCCCCACCGCTTGGGCCGAAGAGCAGACGGCGCGAGCTGTGCTAAGGAGGTGATTGGTTCCATATGCTTAGGGTGTCCAGGTCTGCGCGCAAAACCCCAAAGTGCACGGCTTGGGTGGCTGTGCGCGCCCGCGAGGGGCGCCGTTCAGCTTCTTGTGTAAATAAGTTGCAGGTCTAGCCTCTGATAAATAATGCGGCCTGCGGCCAGAATGACCTTCGGGATCGGGTAGGGGCCTGCAAAGGTTGGCTCCTGCTGCCGCTGTCGCCTGCGTCTGACACCCACCGCCGCGCTGTTGCATCATGCCTGCTTCGCGGTGCCTGGCCATTTGTGTCCCGAAACAATGTGGCCCAGACGACGTCGCGAGCTGGGTGTTTCAACAATTTGATGTTTAGCAGAGTCGAGGGATCAGACGCAAGAGGGTGTCTGCGACTCCGTACCATTTGTGCCCAAAGTTTTCCTAGTGCCATCCCGTTGCGCCTAACACGCGAAATTGGGTAGGGGCCTGCAAAGGTTGGCTCCTGCTGCCGGTGTCGCCTGCGTCTGACACCCACCGCCGCGCTGTTGCATCATGCCTGCTTCGCGGTGCCTGGCCGCTCGTGTCCCGAAACAATGTGGCCCAGACGACGTCGCGAGGTGTGTGTGTGTGTGTGTGTGTGTGTGTGTGTTATATATATATATATATATATATATATATATATATAATATATATATATATATATATATATATATGTATGTATATATATATACATACATATGTATGTGTATACGTAGCACACCGCAAGTGCGGATAAGAGTGAGGGGGCGGGCGCGGGCGACGCGGGCGTCGAGCTGGCGGACCTCGTGGCCCTCACCTTCCCTGTCGATGGCGCCCTCCGCCTCCTTCTCCTCCTGCTCCTCCTCCTCCTCTTCCTCGTCCGCGTCCTCGTCCTCATCGTCGTCGTCGTCGTCGTCGTCCGCCTCCTCCTCCACCTCTTCTTTCTTTTTCCTCCTTTTCCTCCTCCTCCTCCTCCTCCTCTTCCACTTCCTCCTCCGATTGTCAATGAACGTCTTCAGACACAGCCCCGCCGCAGGCGCCGATGTGTTGTTGTAGAGTCAGCGTGGGCCAGATCGGGGGAATGGCACGGGGGCGCTTTCCCAATCCAATGCGAGCAAGCCCGCCGCAGGCGCCGATTTGCGTGCTCTGACAAGTTCAGCGCGGGGGGGATCGCTGGTGGGCCATCCGGAACGACTGCAAAACCAGCCCGCCGCAGGCTCCGAATTTTGGCTTGCTCAGTGAACGTAGTTTGGGTCGCGGGTGGGTGCGGGCTCTCCACCTCCACTTGGAAAAAATTCAAGAACAGCCCGCCGCAGGCGCCGAACATTTTGATTTGCACACTGAACGCGGTTTGGGTCGCGGGTGGGTCGCAGGTTCTCCATTTGGAACGAATGCAAAAGAAACCTGCCGCAGGCGCCGAAAATTTTGGGTGGGTCGCGGGGTGGGTCGCGGGTGGGTCGCCGGGAGGGTCTCGGGGTGGGTCCCGGGCGGGTCGCGAGGTGGGTCGCGGGTGGGTCGCGGGTGGGTCGCGGGTGGGTCGCGGGGGGGGTCGCGGGTGTGTCGCGGGTGTGTCGCGGGGTGGGTCGCGGGTGGGTCGCGGGGCGGGTCGCGGGTGGGACGACGACAACAACAAGCAGCAAACAACAAACAACAACAATAATAATAATCCGCATTGCGGAATTCCACTTCAGCCACGCAACCAAGGACAGTGAATGACCGTTCGGTTCAGCCCCCCTCACTCTGATCTACAATATATATATATATATATACACATATATACATACATGTTTATATGTGTGTGTGTGTGTGTGTGTGTGTGTGTGTTTGTGTGTGTATATAGGTGTGTATGTATTTATATATACATATATATATATGTTATCTGTATATTTGTTATATTTACAAATATGAGCTCCTGTGGAATATAACTGTTCATATACACATATACATACATACATGTATATATATATACATACATATATATACATATATATATATATGTTTGTACGTATGCACATGGAGAACATATATTTTGATTCATATATATATATATATATATATATATATATATATACACGATTTCCTTCCCAGTGTGACTTCTGTTGCCTTGCTTCTTCGGGGCCGCCTGTGGTGCCCAGCCTCGTGGGGAGCTTCGCGTGCCACCAGGGGCTTTGGGCCCTGCGCGCCTGGGCACTGACTTGGAGGCGGCTGGATTTGTTGTTTCCTCCCGAGACCCGGAGAACAAGGCAACGACATAATCGTGCATTTTCGGAGGTCCGCGAGGATTTCCTGAGCTGGCGCATACTGCGCCGCCCCTGGCGCGCTTCGCTCGTCAGGGAGGGGGTCCAGCGCCGACCCACGAAGTCCACGTGGACTTTGAAGATTCTTGTTTACGTTGTCAGGTGTTGTGAGAGAATGGGTGTTGCAGGATGGTGTGACAATATTGCTCAGAGGTGTGTAGCCACACTGCTCCGCACAGCTTGGCCTGGGGGCTTCCCCACGGCTGGAGTGCCCGCGCCCCGCCTTCCCGTCTTCTGGGAGGCCAGCAGCACGTGTGCACAGGGATCGGTCAGCTTCCGCCGGCTTACGTTTGAGCGCAGTCACTCGTGCACGCTGGACTGCGCAGGGCGCGTGTGCACACTTTTATTTCCTCGTTCATACTTCCTGCTGTCATCCCAAAGCTTGCGTCGATTGCGGGAGGAGGAATGGGGTCTGGGTGCGCGACGAGGTCTCGCCGCTCTCCGCCCTGTCGGCGGCGAGCCCAGGGGGGACGTGAGAGGGGGCAGGCCTTCTCAGAAGGCGGCGGGGATTCTCACAAGCCCTCGCGCCTTCTGAAGAGCCGTCTGCGTCTTCGGAGAAGGGGGGGTCAAGCTTCTCAGGAAGGCTTGGGTGGCTCTCCGAGCTTTTTGAGAATCGGTGCCCCTTTTGCCTCCTGTCTCTGGAAGAGGCCGTTGTCGGCTTTGGCCTGTTTCGGCTCCAGCCCGCTTCGGCTCCATCGGTCTGTTTCGGCTTCGGCCCGTTTCGGCTCCGGCCCGTTTCGTCCTGGCCCGCTTCGGCTCTGGCCCGAACTGTCGCGGGCCGAGCAGCAGCGCGCCGAAACCGAGACGGGCCCAGGCCGACACGGGCCGAAAGCCGATGCAGGCCGCAAGCCGAAATAGGCCCGAAGGCCGTGTCGGGCCCTTCAAGGGCCCGACCCGGCTTGTCTCGTTTCTTTATTTCGTATTTTTTCAGGGGCCCGACAAAAACAGTGAGCGCTGAGCGCGTTTCATTGTCACCGTCGAGAAAAAAGGACCCAAGAACGCCCCAAGGTGGCCCCAAGGACGGCTCCTGGACGGATCGAGGCCGCTCCAAGATGGCCCCAAGACCGCCCCAGGACGGCCCCAAGACGGCTCAAGGCCGCCCCAAGATGGCGCAGGACCGCCCCGAAATGGCTCTCAAGACCCCCCCCGACGGCCCCAGTAAACCAACCTTCTGACCGGCGATCCCAAGGGGGCAGAGCGACCCGAGCATGACAACCTGTGGCCATGTAAGCACACTGTGCGACGGGAGGAGGGGCTCATCCCCATCAGTGACCCCAGACATCACTGGCCTGAGACACTGTATCGCTTGAGCAACGCGCGAGAGGATCCAATGACATAGGCGTTGCCAGATCGGACACTGTCCCTGCGGGAGGAGGCCGCCAACCCTGGCGCTCAGTGCCCGAGGGGGGCAGCGCGGCCGGGCCTGCACGCCCTCGCTCGGCCCTGGGCGGAGCCGCCATGCAGTCCGCGCTGCGTGCGCTCGCCCGCGGGGCGGCGCCCCGCGCCGCGCCCGCCCGTCCCAGGCCCCGCTGAGGGCCAGAGTCGGCTACGCTCAAGTCGGGCGTGTCCCTCTACAGGAGGAATATTCAAAAATGACCAAACAGATAGCCAGGAGACGTTTTTTTTGTGCAGGCACACGAAGGGCCCCCAGGTGGCTGAAAGGGATGCATGCAATGGCAGCGGCTTGCGCGCCTGAGTATGGCCCCCCCCCCGCCCGCGCCCCCCCGAAAACCGCGCACCGAGGGTCAGTCTTGTTGAGGGTCACTCCTGCGTGCAGCCGACGGAGTGGCGGCACGGAGGCAACGAGAGCGCTCGACGCAGCGCTCTTGCGGTTGGCGTCGGGAAAGCAGCGTGCGATGGGGCGCCGCCGGCCCGCTCATTGCACGCCATCCCCCACCATGGGGACAGTGTGCACCCAAGAAGCCCAGGCAGGGGGATGGCGCGCACAGAAGGGGCCCTCGGAAAGAAATTGCCTCACAAGGATAACGTGCTTTTCGGAGATCGATGCTGCACGCCATCTTTCCAACGCCAACCTCAAGGCTTGCATGCAGAGTGGTTGTCCCGCGGAGAGGAGGAAGCAGCTCCCGCCTTGCCAGCAATTTAGTCGCCCCATGCTTGTCACGAACATAACATTGACTACTGCGCGTTTGGAGCGCCCTGGCGTGCCCCGGCCAAGCTAGCGCTCTTCAACTTCACGTGTGAAAGGTTGGAATCTGCGCATAGTGCGCGGGTCTTGTTTTTTTGTTTGTCCTTCTGGAAAGCGACATGATCGATCATGTGGGCGGATCGGTGGAAGAGGAGGTTAAAGAAGCAGGTGTGTCCCAACAAGGTGTACCTCGTAATATCCAGTGCTATCGCATGTGCAGGCTTTGTGCCCCGTCTTTTACCCGTTGCCAAGTAATGTGGAGTATTCGGTCCTCTGTTTTTCGCTATCTTCGAAGTCATTTGGTTTTCAAAGTTTCAGATTGCAGCGACAACGAGTTTCCCCATCCCAGCGCTGTGTGCGGGATGCTCTTTAAGGGCAGACTCGATTCAAGAGCTTCTCTCGTGGTCCGCAAGTACTGGTTTGGAAAAAGTGATGCGCAGGGGCATGTGTGCGGCCCGTGGCAATGGCCCGCGCGCTCGTCATCTGCCTTCCCCTCTGCAGCGCCTGTTGGGTTAACTCAGAATCTCATGACCACCAGAAAGCTGGGGCAGATTTGATTGTGGAGCTTCGCCCATGCTCCGCAAGCAGTGCTTTGGACAAGGGCATACGCGGGGTCATGATGATGATGGTGATGATGATGATGATGATGATGATGATGATGATGATGATGCTGATGCTGATGCTGATGCTGATGCTGATGCTGATGCTGCTGCTGCTGCTGATGATGATGATGATGATGATGATGATGATGATGATGATGATGATGATGATGATGATGATGATGATGATGCTGACGATGACGATGACGATGACGATGACGATGATGATGACGATGACGATGATGCTGCTGCTGCTGCTGCTGCTGATGATGATGATGATGATGATGATGATGATGATGATGATGAGGATGATGCTGCTGCTGATGATGATGATGATGAAGATTATGATCATTCTGATAATCATGATGGTGGTTGTGTTGGTGTTGGTCGTGGTGGAGAGGAGGGGGGGGAAAGATACGCTTGTGTTGCCTTAGGCAGAGGTGGCTTGTTTTTGTCTTTGTCGTGCAGGTGGTCGAGAGAGGTTGGCGAGGCATGGGGGCTGTTCTTCGCTGCTCAGCTACTGCCGTTGCCGCCGACGCCGATGGCAGCAGCCTGGACCGTACTGCGGTGCTGGCTCTTACCTAGCGAGGCCCGTCGAGCGGCGGACCCTTGGGCCCTACGTCGGATCGGGAGTGTGAGGCCGACCAGCACCGCCAGGCCTCCACAGGTCTAGATCCTGGTGCCTGTGTCCGCGTTTGAACCTCTTGGGCCTTCTGGCGCTGGCTTCCTGAGGCCCCCCGCCCTCCTCCTCCTCCGCCTCCTCTTCCTGCTTTTTGGCGCCGGCCTCCTGAGGCCTTCCGTCCTCCTCCTCCTCCTCCTCCTCTTCCTCCTCCTCCTCCTCCTCCTCCCTACCTTGTCTCGCAACAGGCGGGCCCACCCATTCACCCCCGTCGCCCCCTGCATCCGCCTCGGGGTGGCCATAAATGAGGACGAACTCCTCTCATGTGCTGGTCTCCTCCGCCGCTTTGGGAGCCGACTTCCCCTGACCCCAGGAGGCAGTGGATACGAACACATCCCGTGTCGGCGATGCCCATGGCGCCACTGCCTCGCAGGGTCCCCGAAGCTCGGCCCGCCACGTGCGCGTGCAGCTGCCGGCCTCGCACCGCCGCTCGCGCTGCGTGCCCTCTCGGCACCGTGCGGCCCGGGCAGGCTGCCTGCCGCGCCCCTGCGCCTGGGCACCCCCGCCCTGGCTGGCGCCTTCGAGCATCCACAGGCCAGAGGGGGTGGCAACGACGCCGCCGACGGCGACGGCGGCGGCGGCTGCGAGAAAAAGACCATGCGAGGGGAAGGGTGAAGATGATGGGGGTAATCAGGAGGAGGAGGAGGAGGAGGAGGAGGAGGAGGAGGAGGAGGAGGAGGAAGAGGAGGAGGAGGAGGAGGAGGAGGGGAGGCGGCGGCCTCCTTCTTCTCCCTTTTCCTGGAACAGAAACGACACCCCCGAAGGTCTGGAACCCCCCGCGCCTCCCTCCGCGACGCGCCGCGTGGACGCGAGCGGGGTGGCTCGCGTGTGGGAAAGCTGCGAAGCGATGCGAGAGAGAGGGAGAGAGAAGAAGAGAGAGAGAGAGAGAGAGAGAGAGAGAGAGAGAGAGAGAAAGAGAGAGAGAAACAGAGAAAGAGAGAGAGAGAGAGAGGAGGGATCGAATTATAGAGGGAGGGAGGGGAGGTATGGAGGGGAGCAGGCACGTTGATTTTCAGTGGCGCTGCTGGCCGCGCCTTGGGTGCAGCATCCTGGGGCCGATCTCGGACCCGCGAGAGGCTTCTTGGGAGGGGCCTCGGGGCGCCTTGCGCATTCTTGAGGATACCGGGCACGCGTCCTGGGGGGGGGCACGGCCAATGCGGGGAGCAGGGATCTGCTATCTCAGAAGGTGCCCTCTCTGAACATGTTTTCGCGCTGTCGATGCATGGGGCACCTCGAGACGTGCACGTTGGCAGGATGGCTTGCCCCCCCGGTGTTGTATTGCAAGTTCTCTTGTCCCTGGCACGGGCTGGCTGGAAGGGGCTCTCGACTCTTGCATCGGGCTGGATTCGCGTTTCGATGCGCCCCGCGAGACACATTCACCTGATGACAGGACATGCCTTGTTTTTCCTTCTTGATTACCTGGTGTACAGGGAATGTTGTGCACACAAGTTCGCTTCACATTCTCAGGTGTTCTTTGTTACTTTCAAAAGGCCTTGGGCCAGGCAGCCAGGACGCTGGAAGAGGGGAGCTAGAGATTCCAGAAAGGGTGTCTTCCGTAGCCTTTTTGGGTCAAGTGGAGTAGAAGCGGCACGCGCCCCCCGCCCGCCCCCCTAGCCTGCTACCTGCAGTGCCATGTCGGCGGCCATGAACGGTCTTCTGGAGTAGTGCGACGCGCCCCCAGAGAAGCGCCAGAAACTCTCGGATGGAGATTGGTGGAACATTCAATCCAGCAAGCAGTCGAAACATCTGACACGCGTTGTGAAGCCAGGTGCGAGGAGCTCATTAGTCGATTCATGGAGCAAGTGGACGCCAAGATTGCCGAGTCAGAGAAGCGCACGGAGGCCAAGTTTAAAGAGGTCCTGCGTCGCTTCACGCTGGTAGTCAAGTAGCATCATGAGCCAAAGGAGGCGGCATCTACGGCAGGGAGTGCGATGGGAGGAGGAGGAGGAGGAGGAGGAGGAGGAGGAGGAGGAGGAGGAGGAGGAGGAGGCGGGGCATCAGCAGGAGGCTCACGCACCGCAGCTGGCAGACGGGACTTCGTTCCTCGGAAGGTGGAGGTGAAGGGGTACATCGTCGATTCGAGCAAGCGCAATGAACAAGCGCTGACCCGGACGGAGGCGAAGACGTGGGTGGAATCTATGGTCGCCCAGGTCGGGAAGGAGGAAGGAGGTGAGGACGCTTATCGATGTCCAGGCCACGGTGAACACCGGCTCCTGGGTTCTCTTCAATATGGTCGACGTTTGTTTGGTGCAGGCTCCCGTGAGGGACGATGCTTGGAAGGTCCGACACGTTGATTTCCAGTGGGGCGTGCAAAATCCAGGACCTCGATCACTGCGTCATCGTGGAACCATCCTCCGAACGGCGTCCATGCCTTTACTAGGAAGGAGGCTGTTTCCTGGGCCACCTGTAGAGCCACGAGGCGTCCAGTGCCAGCGCGAGGGCAGAGTGGGGCCCACCGCTCCGCGTGTATGACATCCGCGGCGCACGCCCAACACAGCTGACGCAATTCGACGCGGCGACAGGGTGGTCCTTGCACCAAGCGGAGCTCGAGTCCCTCATTCCGAACGTGTAGATGGAGCAGGTCATGGCTGACTTGCGCAAGTGTGTGCGGAGGGAGGCGGACACGTTCACCAGGCCCGCTGTGGGGAGTACAGTTGGGATGCCAATCGAATCAACTTCGATGTTGCGAGCGCGGTGATAGAGCAGCTGTCGCCTGCTATCGGTGGTACTCGTATTTGCTTACTGCCGGAGGTCAGGGGATGGCCTCGTGATTTGCGTGTGGTTGGCTGGAGGCTCATTGACCACTTGTGCTGCCCAGCTGTCGTAGTGATTTTGCCATCCCTGTCGACCTCTTTGCGCTGGGCCGACTGTCGTTGAACACTGTGGCTGTCAACATGTATTTGCCGGACAGCCATCGCCCTCTGTCCGAAGACGTGGAATGCTCCAGGGAGGTGGAGGAGTTGATCAGCAAAACGATGCATATTGGATTTCAGCGGTTCCACTTGGGTGGCGATCTGAAAGTAACGCTTCCAGAAGTTCATCCTTGCACAGGGCCTCAATCACGTGGCGTTGCTTCTAATGTGAGCGCTGATGTGATGGAACAGGTTGGATTACGGACCAAATCATACTCAGAACATGGCTTGCGTGTGGAGCTCCAAGGGTGGTTGGCGAGGGCTCCCCTGGGCCAGGCCGGGGTCCGAGAGGCTCAAATGGACTGCGTGCTGGTCTCGGTGGAGGCGACGTGCACGAGCCGCACAGGCCAGCAGCGAGTACTTCGGAGTGACCATTACCAAATGCATGTCCAGACTAGCATCCAGGAATCGTTTTGGAACAGGACTGAGGAACACAGGCCTTCATGAAACAATGGTTCCCGAAGGATGGGGCAGCTTCAGTCGAAGGACGTGAACCATTGTTGGGGCGCGCCTAGTGATCTGCGTGGCGAACCGTCGTTGGGTGAGATGCGGGCGTCGCGCGAGGAATGGGCCAAAGAGGTCGACCACGCCGCAATGGGCAACAATAAGTAAATATCCAAACTGAGGCCAGATGGGCTGCACTATATTGTCAACGGGATGAAGTGAGCCAGGAACACCGACGAGAAACAAAACACTCGCGGAACGTCGAACGAGGCATCAAGCTCCAGCGGGCCATGGCTAAGGCCGACATGCACCTGGGGGCGAGCTGCGACGAGACAACCGAACACCCGACTACCGTGCTGCATTGCTGTGGGACTATGACAACATATCAGAAGAAGTGGCAAACCGAAGTCCTGAGGCACTGCAGTAGCAAACGCCATCATCCCAGGGAGGCTACGGCCCACCAGGTGCAGCGGATCCACAGATGCCGTTGTTCGCAGCAGGGTGCCCACTTGAGAGCGGAATCGCCTCCGAGTTGGAATTTCGGCACTACCATGCTCGGCTCGATCCTGGTTGAAACCAGGAAAGGCTCTGTGTCGGATGAGAAGGGCTCGTAGGCGAGATGTTGGAGGGCTTATCGGTGACTGCGGCGGTGCTGGTGCACTCGTGCATCGTGGATCGGTACCTCGGCCGATGGCGTGGAGGACATTCTTTCGTGGAGGACGCTGCTTTTGGTCATGACGCCGAAAGTTGCGAACGCGACAGAGCTTGCGCTGTTCAGGGACGTGTGCATGTTGAGCACATTCTCGAAGTGGTACATGAACGGGCTGCTGCGACTTCTTCGCCGAGACATTTTGAACGAAGGCGTTCTTATTTGCCGTGTTCAGTTGTGGCGGCCGCCTGTGGGAGGAGCGCAGAGTGGAACAGTTGCTGCTGCCTGCTCCAAATGGCGACTGTATGGGGCGGGGAGGTGGGGGTGCGCAGCTTTTACCGGTGATGTACGTTCTGCATCGATAACTTGACGATCCAGGCGGCGGGGGAGAGCTTCGAGTTTTGGAGTGTGCACCTGGCATTCGGCGCATGGTCACTCCAGGGGCATGCGGCGATGGAGGCTTGGCCCATCTTCGACGGACAGCTTTCTTGATCTTCCTCGTGTGTCAACCGTGTTTCTGTGGAGTGGTGTCGCGTGCAAAATATTGAGCCCATTGGAATCTCGGGAAATCAAAGGATTCGCGCTTGCTTAGAAAACGGCACTGACATCGCGCGCCCCACCTGGTCGGGCAGCTTGTGCATCTTCGGGGGCGACATTTCTGAAACGCACCTGATGTTTCAGGGGGGCGCGTGCGCGTTGAACGGGGGCGGCCTGCGCTGGGGACCGCGCGGGTTTGAGTGCGTGGCCAGCGACGGGCCCGTCGGTGCACTCGTCTTCCCCATCTTCCAGGACGCCGTCGAGATGGAGGTGCCCGCCGTCGACCATGTCGACGTGCCGGGGGGAACAGTGTGCAGGGATGGGGCGACAGACGTGATGGTCGAAAACCGGCTTCGCAATGCGACGGGGGCCTTCTGGAAGCGCCCGCGGGTCCTCCATCTTCCTCTCCGTTGCCGGATGAAGGCGTGCGCGCGCGAGATCAGGTCGGTTGCGTCGTGATTTACAGGCTGCTGGGCATGTGCCAAGAGCGCGTTCCTCTGGGCGAAGTCATGTGAGGACGCATGCTTCCGCAGGATATTGCGTTGGAAGCGGGGGCCGGGCGGGGCGTCTGCATCGCGCCAGCTGCGCCGCGCCCGCGTCGCCCAGCATGCCTCGCTGGGTGCTTCGCCGGGCGCGATTCCAAGGGCGGCGACGCGGAGCCAGTGGCGCGCGGCGGGAGAGGCGCAGCGTCGCCAGTCGTCCAAACCGACGCTTCGGCTATTGATTACTGTCCCGGATATTGCTATAGAGGGGCATGCTCTGGCAGGGGCGTTGGGTGGTGAATCCGCGAGGCCCGAAACGCGCGCGGCAGGCCGGGTCGCGTCGTGCCTGGCCAGGGCGCCCATCGGTTCGATGGGGCGACGCGTTCTCGCAGAATGCGGGCGTGGACTGGTGGGTGGGGGCCGCCGAGCCGACGCGGCCAGGCGCGCGCGACGCGCGCAGGAGATCCACGTGCCAGGACTACAGCGTGAACGTTCCAGAGAGTAGGCGCCCTTCGCTGGGGGCCGCCCTGCCGCCTAGGCGCGCGAGAGTCGCCCCCCTGCCGGATTCGCCGACCGAGATGGTGACTTTTCTGCGGGGACATGCAGGAGGCCCCGGGGGCTTTGTCATAGGCGATTCCATGCTTGTCTGCAAGTGGTCCAATGGCTTATGTAATACAGAGTGCGCGCATAATCTGATGCAGATGAATGTAGGTGGCACTTGCCGCGCGTGGATTTCTTTGGGTCTGTGCCTTCCGCCATCCCTGGGTCGCGATCAATGTCCGCGCGCGCGTCTGCCGCGAGCGTAGATCGGCGGCGGACAGAGCAGCGAGTCGCCATGGGTACTTCGTCTGGCAGCCTGGGGTTATCCGGGGCCGGTCCGAGCTGAAACTCCATGTCGATGGGGGCCGTTGGGGCGATGGGCGCGCGCGCGCAGGAGTGGTCCTGTGCGGCGCGCGCGGGGGTGGGGATGGCCTGCGATCTCACGTGCGAGGCGACGGCGTTCTTGTCGGTGACGAGTGCTCGACAGACAGAGTTGGCAGCGCCGGTGGTCGGCGTCGTCTTGGTCGAGCAGCTGCTGAACCTGGACATCCGCGTCCAGCGCGATGTCATCTGCCATGCAGTCCGGTCTTTCGCGGGGGCCGATCTCCGCGAATTGCGGGGGGGTGCCGGGGACCTGTTGCCGGGCGGGCGCGCTCGCGGCGGCGTCGAAACACGGCGCCCAAACAGCTCGCTTAGCGAGGGTTCGAAAAGGAGGGGGGTCGCCGAGGGCCCGGAAGGCGGTGGCTGTTTAATCCGGGTGCTTCCCAAGAAGTGCTTTCGTGTCGCCGCATGCAGTGTCCTGGGTGGGCCTGGGTTCCGTTGAGGGGCAGCGTCGGGGCCCATGGTGAGCTCTCCTTTGCAGCGTTTTGCTGGCGTTTTTGCGAGGGGGGCGAGGGGGGGGGGGCGGGCGTTGCGTGGCCGGGCGTAGGATTGGACTGCCCAGGCGCGGCTTCCCTTTCTCCTGTTCAAGACGCCCTCTTGAACCGCTTCGCTCGCGCGCGCCGCGACTGCGCCTGGAGGGGCGACTGCGACTTCTGCTCGGGGAGGGAAATGGAGGAGGGGCACAATTTGAGGAGGCGTGGGGATGCGTTTGCCTCGTCGATGATTCATGTTGCAAGGGTAGTGCACGGGCCGCGAGTTGGGCGTGGCCGATGGCTGGCAGTGGCGAGCTACATGGTGATGCTTGGCGTCGCTTCCTTCCCCCTCATGCTCTTGCAGTGCAGCTGAGCTCGCCCGCTGGGGCGTGCGTGAGTTTCTCTTCGTGTTCAGGGGTCGATGTGTGACGGCGCGCCCGTGGCCGATCTGGCCGTGGCGCCCCGAGGTGATGGGGCGACCTTGGTTTTATCGAGGCCCTGGGCCGTGGGGGGCCCAGATGTTGCCCCGGCTCCGCGGATGGGTGGCGGAGCGCGGTCGAGCGGGCGTGGTCGCCCTTGCGCTGGCCACCCTCGGCTGCGCAATCGCGGCCGTGGAGGCGCTCGCTGAGCGAGCGCGGCTCGCGGGTGGCGGGGTGGCCAGGCCGGGCAGGTGCTGGCGGAGAACGATTCGCTCTAGAGGCGGCTGACCCGGGCAGAGGAGCAGCTCGCGGCGGTGGCCGCGGGCTCGATTTATGGCGGCCGCGCGAGTCCGAGGACGGCTGGCCAGCTCTTCAGCGGCCCGATGGTCGACGCGCGGCTGCCGAACAAACCCCGGCTGTTTTCCGGCCTCCGCTCGGGGGTGGGAGACGCGGAGCTTTGACGGGGGACCCGCCGCGAACGTCGGGGCCGACCCTCGCCAGCCCGACCCAGACGAACGCGGGGGGGCGAGCCATGCCGCGCGAGGCGCCGCCCGACGGGGGAGACCAAGACTCCGGCGAAACCGCGTCGAGCTCAGCGGCGCCGTCAACGCCGCCGCCGTCGGCGGCGAACCAACGAGCCCACTGTTGTGGAAGTCGATTAATGGAGAGGAAGCGCGCTGCCGAATAATTCCCAGATGCCTAAAACATGCTTCAAACATGTACTAAATAGGTACAGGCATGTTTGAAACATTTTTAGAACATGTTTATGTATTTTAAGCATGTGTTTATTTAGTGATAGGATTGTTAGAGTGTCCATTGTCATGGCATCTACAAGCCCATTGCCAACCTGGCCGAGAAGGTGAACGGCGAGATGGTGTGCGACGGCAGCGCGGCGACGGAGCTCCACTGCGCATCTCTGGTGGGGCTGCTGTGGCCAAGGGCAGAGGCGTTCCCATGGTGCCGGGTCGAGCGGTTCGAGACATGTCGAGACTAGCGCCGATTGGTGCATTGGTCATTCCGAGCCTGGTTCTTGTCCTGCTTCGTCGCGGGGCGATGCCGAGCGGGATTTGCGCGCGCGTGTCACGCCCCGCGCGGCTCATCCCGCTCGTCTGCATCGACCGCCTGATCTTCGGTGGCATCGACGGGGGGCCCGCGGGCGGTCCTTGGCGGCGTGGGTCGCGACGAGCACCAGATGCGCTGCTCAGAGCGGCCGTGTGACATTGCCTCGTCGGTTGTTTACCGAGACGGATCGAAATATCGCCTCTGCACGGACGAGTGCCAAACAGGTGGCCAGGTTCTGGGCCAACAAGCACGGGGGCGAGGCCGCCTGCCAAGACTGGATGGAGTGGTGCATCGAGTGCGTGAAGCGAAAGATCCAAGTGGTGGCCGCGCGAGACGCGCGCCCGCTGGCTTGGCAGACATGGCTCTGGAGGTTTTCCAGGGCGCCGGGGAGAGCGCCAGAGAGCTTCGCGCTTTTATCGGCCAACCAATCGGGCACGTGCCCGTGCGAGTCAGATCGAGCTGGCTCTGGGCGGAGGATGCGGGCCCCCCGCTGCCAGTTCCTGAAGGCGCAGCTGGGGGTGGCCCAACTCCAGGCGAAGGGCGCTGCGGCCATGGCCACTCCCGCGCGCGGATTGGCAGTGGTCGTGTCGAGAGCCTGATGAAGGCCGAAGAGGAGAAGGATAAGCAGGAGGCTGCAGTGCGGGCAGCAACCGCAGCAGCTGCGGCAAAGCCCGCAGCGCCGGCCGCGGCGGACCCAGCGCCAGGGCCGCCAGTACCATAACTTTCACCAATGGCTCCTGCAGCCGACGCAGCGGCCACCGCCTGCAGCCGCTCGTGCAGTTCGACGAGCGCTTCGGTGGCAGTTGCAGGGCGACGCGCAACCGAGCGTAATGAAGGAGGACAACCCGATGTCGGACGTGGATGGTGCGCCGCCCAGCACGCGGGGCGGGGCGGGGCTAGGCGTGGTCGAGACCAGCTGGGATCGCAGCATCTTGGGCGTCAGCTCCGTGGCCAAGCAGAAGACGATTGCGGGGCATTTCGTGAACGTGTCAGTGGCCTCACTTGCCTCGCTCGTCTTGGTGGGCGACCGTGTCCTGATTAATGGGGCGACGACAGAGAACCATACCGACTGTCGTAATCGCGCGAAGATTTATTAGGACGTGTTTGGCGCGGGGATATGGAAGAGATGTGAGCCCCGCGATGGTTGGCAGAGACAAGGGGGGCGCCAGATGGGCGAAGTCCCAGTCTTCGATGAGGCCCCCAACCACCTCGCCAAGTGGAAGCGCGTTAAGGGGGTCCCGGGGAGTGGGTCGACGACGAGAGGTTCGACGACGACGGCGCGGAGCCTGTCCGCTCGAGATTCGTTGCGGTGCAATCCATCTTAGACGTGAGGGGCGACGCCTACGCAGATGCACCGCTGTTGCCAGCGTTGCGATTTGTGCTCGCGTACCTGGCCAGCCTGTTCTTCTCGGGAGTTGGCTACGACGGCCAGCTCGCGATCTACGACGTCTCCGTGGCCTCAGCTCGCGCGGGCCACCTCCGCGGTGAAGATCATGCCGCCCATGGGGTTTTCTGGGGGCGACCGTGGCATGGTCTTGTGAAGGTTTCAGCATCGTGCGCGACCGAAAGCACGCGGGGATCCTGATCAGCAGGGTGCTCAACGGGAAGGTCGGGGTCAGCAGGGCTGCAAGGAATCAGCGGGCGCTCTCCAGGCTGACCAACGTGGCCTCGTGCTGAAGCATGGCGCTGGCGACCCCGTGCGTTGCGCGCGGCCGCTTCGGCGCCCGGCAGACCGTGGGATACCTCGTGCGGGGCATGCTGGCTTCGACGTGGTATCGTTGGCATCTCCTGACGAGCATCGTGAGCCGCCTTGAGCAGCGCCCGCGCTGCGAGCTGTTCCTCGAGTTCCAGGGGGTGCCCAAGACGATCGTGGCATTTGTCGACAGCGACGGGGCATCATATCCTTGAAGGACGCCCGTGGACGGCGGTGTCCTGCTGATCGGGGAGCACCTGGTCGACGGCTTGGGCGCCCAGCCGGACGACCGCGCGCTGAGCGGCGCGGAGGCGGAGTTCGCGGGCGCCGCGAAGAAAAAACTCGGCCAGGGGGATCTGGCTGAAGAGCGTGCTTCCCAAAATGGGCTTCGAGATGATGCTGCAGGTCAGCGCCGACAGCTCTGATGCAAAGGGTATCGCGTCCCGTATGGGATGCGGAAAAGTGCGACACCTAGAGACCAAGTGCCTATGGGTGCAGGAGAAGATGCGGAGCCGCGCCGTCGCGATGGAAAATGTCCACGCGGACAACGACAGGGCGGACATGCGTACCGAGCCGATCGAGGGAGTGAGGTTCCTGAAGCGGTTGGGCATGCTGCCACTTCGGGCGCCTGGGCGCGTTTCCTCAGGGCGCGTGCAGATGTCCCGGGTGGTCCTGGCGGCGACGGTCGCCACGGGGTTGCAAAGATTATCGTTCCAGTTGGAGTAGGAGAAAGTTTGTTGGCACTCGTCCCAGGTGCCCAGGTGTTCAGTTCGACAGGATCTGGAGGACACTGGTGGCGCTGATGTTTGATGCGATGATTGGCGTGCTAGTCCTCGGTGGCCTGCTACTTTGGAGCATCCACAAGGCTCCTGTGAAATTCACGCGTGGCTTATGGGCCAACTTATGGGAGCTCTACGTCGACGCGGACCAGCCCCAGAAGGAGTAGTTGGCGCAGTCAGCTATCGTGGAGGAACCCACCGCCATCATCAGCCGCCGCGCGCAGACGGCGCCGATGGAATCCTACTTGGAGTGGTCTGCGATCGAGCTACGCAAGGAGTGCGATAATTTCGGCTTAAATTATGGGCAGCTGATGGCCCAGATGATCAAAGACCTGGTCACAGGTCACAGGTGGATGAGGTGCCGAGGCGCGGCGTCCGTGCCAGACATGGTGCAGAGCTGTGCGTGCCCTGTGTTTGGACAAGGGTTTCCTGCCTCCTCTGAGCTCGTGGGCGCGACGGGCAGACCCAGTGTCGAGGCACTCGCTCCGGAGAGTCCCGAGGGCACTGGAGCCAATCCAAGCTGTTCTATAGTTTCAGAATGATGCGTGTAAGCTGGGCGGTGAGGTAATTTCGAGCGAAGCGTCGTGAGCTGGGGAGGAATGCGGTACAGCTAAGTTCACCCCCGGTGTGTATGTATGCATGTATGTGTGTATGTATGTATGTGTGTATGTGTATGTTTGTATGTATGTTTGTTAGTATGTATGTATATCTGCACATACAAATATATGAATCCATACGTGCATATATACACATGTGTGTAGGTGTATATGTTAGGTATATGTGTAGGTCTATGTATATGTATGTACACACACGTATATCTGTGCGTGTTTCAAAATGTTCAGGGGTTGATGTATGACAGTGTATCGAAGACCGTTTTGGCTCTAGCGCCCTGACGTGATAAAATCATCATGGTCTTGTCGAAACCCTAAGGGGCCAGACGCTACTCCGACTCCGTTGAGCTGATGACATTCACCCTTCTCCACCATCGCACGCGTATCGGTGTTCAAAGTCGTTCGGTTATCCACCCTACCTGATGGCATGACTACTTCACATCGCAACCGCATGCGATTTTATTAGCTGCCAGAGACCAGTAGGTCATAGCTTCATGCTTTGTTTGAACTGGCATGTGGTGGATGTGCAGACTCAGTTGATTGGTACTAGTGTGTCGACATGGTTTCACGGCTGTAAGGCGATGGCAGCCTTTTAGTGGCATGCTGGCAGCCCGCATTGGATCCGTCCGTCAGTTGTGCGAACATCTTAGATTGCTCTGCGGTCCACCATAGCCAGTTGGCGTGCAGCCTAATTCTGCAGCTCTGGCCATCGTCTGTCTGTTCAAAGCTCAGAATATATTGTTCTGTCTAGGCGGCCACTCAGAGGGGCCAGTCGTTTGTTTTCGGTCCCGCCGTTTGCACGATGCCCTGCCTCATCTCCCACTCTCCTCGAGGAGGCGGATTGCGTAGCTGGGCGGCTCCGTGTCATGATGGCCAGTTTGGTTTTCGATGTTCGACACTCGTTCTGTTCGTCCTCCTATTCATCCTGCTGTTCCTTCTCTCTTCCGATTCGTACTCCTCTTCCTCCTGCTTCTTCTCCTTGGCATGCCTCTTCTATTCTCTGTGAGCAAGCTCCTGCTGTCTCCGCAGCTTCTCTGCCCAAGTGCCCCCCGTCGGCCGCGCGTGCGGGCGCCTTATGCAGGCGGTCGCACAAGCGGCTCTCCAGGGCGCTGGGGAGATCTTCTTCAGGGGGCTGCGGGCCGCGCTCTACGAGCGGCTCGTGGCTGCCCCCCTCTCTGTGCTTCAGGACCAGGGGCCTCCAGCGCCTGCCTGGTCCATCCAGCAGGCGGACTCGTCCGAGGGTGAGGGGGCCTCCTGCCCCCTCCCTTCGGCGGGTTCCGCCTGCCCCACCGTCTGCCTCGGGCTGGCGGTGGACCTGAGCGGCGGGGTCTCTCCCTGGCTGCTCAGCACGGTCGCCGCCCTCCTTTGGGTGACGGCCGCCTGCAGCGCCTGCGCGGGCTGCTGCCTCGGGCTGCTGGGCCCGTACGTGTGGCGGAGGCTCTGGCCCTCCGCCTGGCCGCGCGGCGCGGTTCCTGCTTCCCCTGAGCAGGACCGCCGTGCGGCGCGAGCGCTAGCCTACGGGGTTCCGCCTCGACCTCAAGCGCTCGAGCGTGCAGGCGCCCAGCGAGCGGGCGGCGGCTTCCACGGCGGCGCCCATTGATGGCGGAGCTGCCACCAATTGGCGGAGGGCCCCTTTGGCCCGAGCTCTACCCTTTCGCTGCGCCCACGGCGCGCGACTACGCACGATGGCGCCTAGACGACGGCGACACCAGCTGGGCGGCTATCCCCCTCGCCTCTCGAGAAGGGGGCATCCTGCTGGCCCTGCCTGGTGCCTTTCGCTCTACGGCGGAGCTCGAGGCTGCCGAGGCGGATGGCTTTGCTGGGATGATAGGCCCCTTCCAGCTAGTGGACGTCCAGCTCCAGGGGGCCGCTTCACGGCCGCTCGCCACTACCGCATCCGTCCTCGTTATAGATATCGAGGTTGCCGAGCTCGAGCTCGAGTCGCTGTACCCTTTAGAGGTCGGAGACGACGCAGGCATCGTTCCCTTCGCCGAGGTGCGCAGCCGCGTCTATTGGCCGCATCCTTCGGGGGTTCGGGTGCTTCGCGAGGGCTACGCTCGTTTGCACGGCGCCCCTCCTACCGCAGGGGAAGAGCCTCTCCCAGGGGCCGATCGGGCTACCCCCTATCACTCAGCCGACGAGATGGAGGAGCCCGAGGGGTTCGCGGCCGACGGGGAAGCCGACCGCACGGTCCCAAGTGCGCGAGCCCCCGCGGTCGCTGGAGCGCCGCGCGGCCCGCCCGCCAAGCGCGCTGGCGTCGCCGCGCCGCCACGGGTCGCGGGTCCTGCTCCTATTGCTCCTGGTGCTCCTGCGGCGTCTCTGGACGACGGGGCTCCCATGACCCGCGCCGAGGTAGCTGCCGAAATGCGCGCCTTGCTTGCAGCCCACGCGGCCTCCACGATGGTCGGCGGACCCGAGCCGCTGGGCCCCGCTCCTGCTGCCCGGAGCGCTCGGCCCGAGGTGCCTCAGCTTTTCAGCGACGAGGCGGCGCGCCTCGGGCTGGATCCTGCGGGGATCGAGGCCGTCTTGTCCCACGCGCCCGTGGCCCCACAGCGGGTCTCCGCGCGCCCCAAGGGACCCACCTCCGCGCTGGTCTCGGCGTGGGAGAAGGCGCGCTCTCTTGCTGTCCCTCGGGCCCCTTCGTCCGCTTTCGGACCGATGGGCCCCCCGCCGCCGCCTGGGCTAGCCCATCCCGCTGCGGTCGACGGCTTGGCCGAGGCGGTCGGCGCCGACGGGTTAGAGCCGCCCTTGCGGCCAATCCGACGGACTTCAGCCTCATGCTTCAGTGCCTGCACCAGTCCCTTTCATTGCAGCAGGGGCGGGGCCATCGCCCAGCCTTCCACCCGCTTCTGGGGACCCTGAGCGACCAAGCTCAATCCCCGCCCGCGACCTCGGGCGACCCCGCGCACGCATCGGCTCAGATGGGGGGAATCGCTTGGAGGCGCGAGTGGCAGCAAGTGCTGATGCAGCACGGCCCCGACGTGCGAGGACTGATGAAGGAGAATTTGGCCCGCGTTCTGGGCGTGGAAGTCAGCGCCGTGACCCCCATGGCCATGCATCAGTACTTTCGCGAGCACAGCCCCCTCGGGGCTCAGCCGTCGACGCACGAGTTGTTGACGCATTTTGCCTTCCTCAGCGCCGAGCTGTGGCGGGCCTGCGAGGAGGGCAACCCCGAGAGGGTCCAGACCTTGCTGACTTGCCAGTGCATGTTCATCGACCAGTTGGCGGGGGACCGCGGCTACCTCGAGGCCGCTTGGTTCCTCACGGGGCTGGAGCCTCCCCCGTGTCGCGTGACCAGTCGTCACACGGAGCGCGAGGCCCAGACCCCGTTTTCACCCCTAGTGGATCCTCGCTGGCTGTCGGCGCAGGGCGAATACATGAAGGAGCTGCAAGCATTTCGGGCGCGCCTCGACGCCGAGCGCGCCGTCGCGCTTCCCAAGCATCCACCTCATCAGCCCAAGCAGCCCAAGGTTTCAAAGCCCCCCTTCAAGTCTCAGGGTGCTTCCAAGGCCCCGAAGGCGGTGCCCAAGAAGGACTGAAGATGCCCTTGGCGCCCGCCTTCTTGGAGGGGGGGCCTTCGCGTGGCCGGGGTACGCCGCCGCAGACAGTCTGCACCGACGCTGCTACGGCTGCTAGGCGTGTTTGGGCGCAGCGAGGGCGTGAGGGTAGGAATGCGCTCCTCCAGCGATGCTGTTGCGGCCCCGCAGGGAGGAGTACGTTCCGCCACCACGCCCCTCGCTCTGCTCCGAACCGCTCCTCGGATCCATTCGGCCATTTTGGCCGTCGCCTGCCTCAGTCGAGCGCTCCCTCCATGGGGCCTGCAGCCCCTGAGGTTGGTGTTCTTGCTGGTGCTTGTTCTCCTTCAAGCACCCCTGCTGCTCTTGCCAACGTCGCGCCATTCGTCGCTGACTTGTCTGCCTTGCTGCGCCTGTTTCCAGGCGCGAACATTGATATCACCCACTGGGCGGCAGCGCTGTCCCAGGTTGGGATGGGTGCTCGATGTTCTCTTGGATCTTTCTCCCGCTCATCAATGCGTGCAATGGACAGGGACGACCCGTACCTTTTGGGGCCGCCTCCCCGCGATCCTTGGCCGTGCCCGCCTGCTCCACCTCTTGGTCCCCCGCCTGACGGCTTGTCGGCGAGGCGCAGGGAGCGCTGGAGATTGCGGCGCGCGGCGCGGACGCTCGCGCAGTATTCTGTTATTGCGTTGAACTGGCTCACTTTGGGTCATCCTAGCCTCGCTCCCGCCGAGGCTCGTGTCCGCGCCACGGTCTCGCCCTGCCAGGAGGGCGTCCGCACCCGTATCGAACGGTTGTGTCGGATCGCAGTTCGCCTTGCCCGTGGCGGCAAGAGCGACTTAGGTCGAGCCTTCGCCAAGTTCGACTCTACTGAGGTCTCGCTCCATGGCCTGGCCACCCATGTTGCAGCTTTGGAGGCCTCCTTCACCTCCTCTTCTTCCGTGCCCGCCCCCATGCGGCACTGCCCGACCAGCGCTCCTTCCGTGCCTGGTTCGCTGGCGTCTGCGGCGGCTTGGGACTCCACCCAGGTCGAGCCCTTCGATTTAAAAGTCAGGGCGTCTCGCATTAAGTGGGATTATTCGCCAGAGTTTGATCCCATTCCATTTCTCTCTGACGCTCGAGTCCGCGAAGCGTTCATCAATCCTGAGAAGATGCGGCTCCCGGCGTCAGAGTGGCCTGCTGGCCAAAAAGGGGGCGCGTGTCCATATGGACCGCGCCGAGCTGTGGGCCCTACTCCAGAAGTGGGATGCCTGCGGCGCCCTGTACCTGACTCCTGCTTCGGACCTCGCCTGGGATGAAGCCTGCGGAGCTTTCAGGGTACCGAAAGACAGCGACTTCGACAGGTTGATCCTGAACCCAACGGTCGTGAACAGCCGCTGTGCCTCAATCTCGTCCAGCACCCAGCGCCTTGGCCAGGGTTTCCTGCTGTGCCGTTTGGGGCTGGCGCCTGGGGAGTGGCTGGCAGTTTCTTGCGACGACCTACGGGAGTTTTACTACACTTTCCGCGTTCCTCCCGCGCGCGCCAGGCGTAACGCCCTGCGCGTTCGTCTGCCATCATCCCGCTTCAAGGCCTTTCGAGCCTGGCGCCCCGAGCTCGAAGGTGTGGACGTCGCGCCTTGCCTCAATGCTCTAGCGATGGGCGACAACATGGCGGTGGAGATTGCCAACTCTGCACATGAAGGCGTCTTGCACAGCTTCGGGGCCTTGCGGCCTCACGAGCAGGTTGTCCACCGCTCGCCCTTCCCGCGGGGACCGTTTGTCGAGATGCTGAATATTGATGACCATACAGGTTTTCAGAAGCTCTCGTGGCATGGCTCCGCTCCTCGCCCCGACGACCCCTGTCGTCGTGATCGTGAGGTCTTCGCCGCCTGCGATGCAGGCTACCCGCGCGTGGGCCTGATTCAGCATCCAGGCAAGCGCGCGCGCGGCGAAACGCACAAGGTGGTGGTGGGCGCCGAGGTGGAAGGGCGCATAGGCATCGTCTGCGCTCCCCTAGTGCGGACGGTGGCCTTGTGCAGGCTGACCCTGATCCAAATCTACCTCGGCATCACCACACGCTCCCTGTTAGCCTCTCTTGTGGGCTGCTGGGTCCAGGTCTTCCTCTATCGCCGTCCGATGCTCGCCATCTTCACGCACGTCTACAACTTCCTGTCGCGCCTGGCGACCGAGGAGGGCATTGAATACGACCTGCCTCCTTATGTTCGCGACGAGCTTTTGGCCTGCACCTTTTTAGCCTTTACGGCTATAACCGACCTTCGGGCGCAGCCTTGCCCCGAGGTGTTCGGTACGGACGCGTCTCTCGGCTGGGGGGGCGTTGTCCGCGCTCCTATCAGCCCGCAGCTCTCCGCCGAGCTGTGGCGCAGATCGGAGCACGGGGGGTGGCACGCGATCCTGCACAATCGGAGCCTCCTCGCCGTACTCAGCCGCGGCGTGCCCTTGGGCCCTGAGCTTGCCCAACTGCATCACGACCTGGGGCTCCCGTCTTTTGAGCCCCCCGTCGCGCCGCGTTGGGTCACCGAGCTATCAGAGGCGCTGCGCTTTCGGCTCGCGTACAAATGGGAGTTTCGCATGCCCCGTCACATCAATATCCTTGAGACAACGGTGTATAAGAGTTTGTGCAAGTATTGCTGTATTCGCCTCCCTGACTCTCGTATCCCCGTTCTCTTGGATTCAAAAGTGGCTTTGGGCGCGACCGCGCACGGGCGCAGTAGCTCTCCTGGTCTATCTCACGTTCTTTCGACCACTTTGCCCTATGTGATAGGAGGAGGTTTATATATGGGAGGCATGTACGTGCCTACGGACGTGCACAGGGCCGACGACCCCACGCGAAACCGTGCGGTGAGGCCCCCGTCCCGTGACCCTCCCGCCTGGTTAGTAGAAGCAGAGAGAGGAGAATTTACTCGCTTTGATTGCATTGCGTACGCCGACTCCCGCTCGTCATTCCCTACTTGTCTCTGGGGCCGATTTGTTGCGCAGCTTGTGGCTCGAGGCCCCGAGGGGCTGCTCAGCCACCGCTGGGCGGCCGCCCCCCCCCCCTCGGAGGGCGCGGGGATGGCCGCCGACGCCGCCGATGACGGCGCCCAGGGGGAGGCACCTGACCCCTCGGGCGCCGCCGAGAGCAGCAGTGAAGCTGCTCTCGCCAGCGGAGAGCGTCGCGGGCCTCGCAACGCGCTCTTCGCTGATAGCGAACGGCCTCTCGCGCCCACGGCAGACGCCACGCCAAAAGCGTCTGCCTCCGCGGAGGGCGGCTCGCCCGGCCCCGACCCTGGCGCCGCCAGCGCAGGATCGGCCCCCCAGGCCGCCAAACGTGC
Organism: Prorocentrum cordatum; assembly: GCA_963575745.1. Lineage (NCBI taxonomy): Eukaryota > Dinophyceae > Prorocentrales > Prorocentraceae > Prorocentrum > Prorocentrum cordatum. The sequence continues at coordinate 4,358 of CAUYUJ010008772.1, read as the reverse complement.
TCCGCCACTGGCCCTCCGCTCCAAGGCCGCGGCGGCCCCTCCGCCTGCTATCGGGGTGGGCTCGTCGCGCGTCGGCTCGCGGGAAGCGCCAAAGGGGGCCTCAGCAGCTACCCCCCGCACCTTCCAGCGAGCGGTCAGGGTGAGCGCCTCTCGCCAACTGCTTGGCGTAGTGGACGGGGCCTCGCGCAGCACAATTGAGGCCGCCTTCAGGCGCCAGTCCCTAGTCTATCATCCAGACAGGACTCCCGCGCACCTGGGCGCCGACGAGCGAGCAGCCCGCGCTCTGAAGTGGAAGCAGCTCTGTGACGCCAAGTCAGTGTTGCTCCAGGCCGTCTCGCAGGCCGCCGCGCCGCCCGATGTTCCTAGCACGGGCGGCGACGGTCCTGCCGCCCGCGCCTACGCCCGGGCCAAGGCGGCAGGAAAGGGCGCCCGCAAGGGCAAGCTGGCTCCAGGGTCGACCATGGCCCTTCAGGCGCTCGAAGAGGCGGTCTCCTCGCGGGTCGCCCTTGCGAGCGCCGAGCTGCCCCCTCGGGCTGCCCTCCCCGCCTCGGGCGCGCCTCTCCCGAGGGGCGGGGTTTCGTCTGCCCTCGCGACGCGGGCGGCTGAGTCGGATGCCATCCTCGTCTCCGCCGTGTCGCGCGGCCGCGTGGAGCTCGACGCACTCCGCACCGCGCGTGCCGACGCCGCCAGGCGCACGGTGCGGGCTCCTGCACGCGGCGAAGGCGAGCGTGCCGTCGCTCGTGCCGAGCTCGCGGAAGGGATGGCCGATCGCGCCTACTTCCGACGCGTGCGCGAGGCCGCCAGTCGAGAGGCCGCGGGCTTGCCGCGCACTGCTCCCGTCCAGCTGGGTCGGGATTGGCGCAAAACCTTGCGCGCCGTTCTGCACAGCGCTGAGGTCTCGACGGGCATCGCCATCGCAGAACGTGCCGCTCGTGCTGGGGACGCACCCGCGTCGTCCACTGGCCGCTCCTTGGCCGAGGTGGAGGCTGAGGACCCGCGCGCCTTGGCAAGGCCCGCCGACGACCCTGCGTCCAGCTTCAGCCGTCGTGAGGGGCGCGCGGTCCGCGCCCGCCTGGGCCCGCGGGATGAAGCGGTCGAGGACCAGCCCAACCGCGGTGGTCACGCGCCGCACTCCGCCTCGCGCACGGGCGCCGCGCGCACCAGGCGCGCCGCAGGCAGCGGCGGGCTTCGATGGCGGCGCTCCCCGCCCCTGAGGGGGGGGCCGCCACGGCGCCTGGCCGCAGGGCGCGTCGCACTGCCAATGCGCGCCGCTGGGCAGGCGCGGCACGCCCCAGCTCCGCCGCGGGAGTGGGCTCCCCACCGCGGAGCCGCAGCCCTGCCCGCAGCCGTACGCGGTCTCCAAACCCGTACGGGACCGACCGCACCTCTCCCTCGGGGGGCTGCTCGTCGCCTCCCGTCGACGGCCCGATCTCGCCCGAGGAGCCGTCGGAGCCGCCTGCAGGGGAGGCATCGGAGGGCCCGCACACTCCTGACGGGTCCCCGCCCGCGAGCGTTCGCAGCCGCTCGAGAGCGGAGCCCGCGTGCGACGAGGACTCTCCGACGGAGCTCGAGGACGTCGTGCTGAGTGCCCTCGCAGACTCCTCGATGGACCTCAAGCGCGTCGTGGCGGGCCTGAACCCCGAGGTCCTCCGCCGCCTGCAGGCGGCCTTCCCTCGCCGCTCGGGGGCCTCTCTGCCCGCCGCTCGCGCCTCGGTTCGCAGTCGCTCTCGGGGCCGCGGCACGCGTGTAGGCTCCGAGACTCCGCGGCCCGTGCCCCCGCCGCCGCCGCCGCCCCCTCACCACTCTGGTGGGCGTGCGGCGTCGCGATCCCGCGCGTCGACCGCAGGCCAGGGGCATAGTCGGGCCGTCGCGCGCGGCTCCTCTCGCGCGCCTTCGCGTCAGGCGACGTCGCCTCGGCGTCGCGAGGTGCGCTCCCCTCGAGTCGCTCCGAAGCGGCGCCCGAGCCCCGCTACTGCGCAGCGGCCAGCCACGTCCCGCCATGTTGCGAGCTCGGGCGACGCCCACGCAGGCAGCTCCCGCGCGGACTCCGCTGCTCAGGCCCCTCCGTCTTCGGTAGGCACGCGCTCCTCCAGCGATGCTGTTGCGGCCCCGCAGGGCGGAGGGCGTGCCGCCGATGAAAGGGGGTCTTCGAGCGGCCCCGCGCTCGGCCGAGATTCAGGGCACGAGCTGCATCCCAGCGGCTCCCACAGCGGCGACGCTGGGAGCGCCGCGGCTGCAGCCTTCGCAGCGCGGCGCACGGCCTCCGCGGCCGTTGAGCAGCCCTTGCCTCCAGGGGCCGCCACCGCCCTAGCGTGGCGTCTCAACCTCGGCGGTGAGAAGGTCACAGTGGTGAGGTGGGGACCCGCCTGGCAAGCTGCCTTCCAGAGCGCGGCGTCGTGGCTGGGGTCTTTCGCACCCGCAGGGGCCGCCGAGCCCGAAGGCAGAGATGACCTGCACTGCCTCCTGCAGGCCTTGCACGCCTATAAGCGCCTGTTTCAGACAGGCGGCGCCGAGCCGATCGACGAAGCCTCGTGGTTGCATCCTTACGTGGCCGTCGTCGAGCCCGAGGCTATCCCCGGGGGCGCTGACCTCCAAGCCATGGGGGCGGGCGCCATCCGTGGCATCGGGCTCGGCTCAAAGATCGAGCACAGGAGGCGCGCGGGCAAGTTGGCCTGCCTCTTCGACCTTCTGTACCACGTGCAGGACGGTCACGGCGCCATCCCAGCAGCGCTGTGGGGATCTCATTCCCCTCCGTCCGAGATCCTCGACGCGTTCGCGGAGGTGGTGCCCGTTCCGCATCATTCGGGCCTCACGTCCTCGGCAGCTCGTTCCGAGCTCGCCGAATCGGCCGCAGCTGCGCGCGCCGAGCCGCGCCCGCCCTTTGACTGGGCGACCCTCGAGGGAGGGGGCGCTCTGCCCGCCGAGATCGAAGCAGGGGCTCGCCGTGCTCTCCGTAACATGGGCGGGTCCTTCAGCTCGGCGCGGGCGATGCTGGCGGAGGCGTCGGGGTTCGAGACCGACGGGCGGGACACCCTCGTTCCGCCCTTCTACGCGTCCAGGAGCAGGAGGGCCGCCACGCTGATCAGCTCTCCCAGCCCTGGCCGCCCTGCGCTCATCCTGTGGTGCGTCTGCGGCCTCTGCATCTCTCTGGGAGCCGCGGCGCCGACCGCAGGCCAAGGGCTTAGTCGGGCTGCGCCTTCCGCGCCCGCTCGCCCTCCGCGCACTCCCTTCGTGCGCGATTCTCACCTCACCTCCGAGTATCTCGATCGTCGCTCGAGATCGATTGATGCGTTCGAACTGTGGTTAGCAGAACACACTGGCGTGCCGCCCGCCACTCTTTACCGTAGCGGGCTACTTCTCGCCCGCTTCCTCGCGACCTTCGGCGTGTGGCTTCATGATGCAGGTTTCCCTCATTATATTCTGGTTCATGCCATCTTGGGGATCCAGAGCGCTCATCCGCATTGGAAGGCCTTTCTAACAGAAGCTTGGGACGTAGCGAAACAATGGAAGCTCGCGGAGCCGCCAAAGCTCCGCCCCCCCTTACCTCGCGCTCTGCTGCGCGCTATGGTCGGTCTCTGTTTCGCCTGGGACTGGCCTGTGATGGCGGCCTTGCTGCTCATGGGCTTCACGATGTTCCTCAGGCCTGGCGAGCTGCTGGCGTCACGCCGCTGTGACTTGTCGCTTCCATGCGACCGCCTCGAAGTTGAAGGGGATGCTTTTCTCTCGATTCTTGTCCCAAAGACCAGGAGAACGTACCCGACGCAGCATGCTCGCTGCTCCGATCGGGGCACGGTGAAGATTCTGAATCAAGTGTTTGGGCGGTTGGCTTCCACCGATCCTCTCGCCCCTTTCGGTGCGAGCGGCTTCCGTACTCGGTGGAATCATTTGCTTTCGGCCCTGGGCGTCCCTCTTGCCAAAGCAGGTCAGGGGCTCAACCTGACGCCCGCATGTCTGCGGGGCTCTGGCGCAACAGACTTCTATATCGCTACGGAAGACGTCCCTCGCGTCTTCTGGCGAGGCCGTTGGCGTCAGGCTTCCAGTGCTGAGCGCTACCTGCAAGCCGCCGCCGCTTCCACAGTTCTTGCTGCGCTGCCCGTGCCCGCACGGGCGCGGATCCTGTTCTTCGCACCGCCAGCGACCGCCTTGTCGCTTCATTTCTCCAAGTCGGCCCCGCCGCTTGGCCTGCCCTACTTGCGGCCGCCCGCCAAAACCTTGTCACTTCGCAAGGTCCTTGAGCACGGGTATGGCTGCCTCGCCGACCTCGGCGAGCAGGCGGACTCCACCGCCTGACGCGCGGCGCCCCGGCTTGAGCGCGCGGGACGGGCCTGCCCATTTTGGGCCGCCCCGCGCGCGCACGC
>CAUYUJ010008771.1:35000-38174 GCA_963575745.1 Prorocentrum cordatum | reverse complement strand
TCTCCTCCTGTTTCTCCTCCTCCTTTTTCTCCTCCTCCTTTTCGCCTCCCCCTTTTTCTCCTCCTCCTTTTCCTCCTCCTCCTCCTCCTCCTCCTTTTTCTCCTCCTTTTTCTCTTCCATGTTCTTCTCTATTTTCTCCTCCTCCTCCTCCTCCTGCTCCTCCTCTTCCTCCTGCTCCTCGTCCCCCTCATTTCCCTCCTCGGCATCCTCGGCATCCTCGGCCTCCTCGGCCTCCTCGGCCTCCTCGGCCTCCTCGTCCTCCTCGTCCTCCTCGTCCTCTCTCCTCCTCATCCTCCTCCTCCTCCTCCTCCCTTCCCTCCCCTCCCACTCCGTCTCCTCCTCCTTCCTCCTCCCTCCTCTCCTCCTCCTCCTTCCTCCTCTTTCTCCTCCCCTCCTCCGCCCCTTCCTCCTCCTCCTCCTTTGCCAGCTCCTCCTCCTCCTCCTCTTCCTCCTCCTCCCCCGTCCTCCTGCTCCTCCGCCCCGTCCTCCTCTTCTCCTCCTCCTCCTCCTCCTCTTCCTCCTCCTCCTCCTCCTTCCCTCCTTCTCGTCCTCGTCCTCCCCTTCCTCCTCCGTCCTTCGTCATAGTCCTCGACCTCGTCCTCGACTCTTCTTTCGTCCTCGTCCTCGACCCATCGTCGTCCGGTCGTCCGTCGTCGTTGTGTCGGTCGTCGCGTCGTCGTCCTCCTCCTCCTCCCCTCCTCCTCCTCCTCCTCCTCCTTCCTCCTCTCCTCCTCCTCCTCCTCCCCCTCCTCCCCCTTCCCTCTCCTCCTCCTCCTGCTCCTCCTCCTGCTCCTCCTCCTCCTCCTCCTCCTCCTTCTTCCTTCCGGTCTTTTTGGACGATCCCGAGCCCGCGGGCTGGGCGCTCCATCCTACAAGGCCACGCTGTCGGGGGCCTACACTCGCCTGCGGCTTATACCACGCCGCCTGCGTTAGCTCCCCATGGCCGGGGGCCAAGGCGCGGGCTGCCCAGCTCGCGGGTGTCGGGTATGCGCAAGAGTGGCCCTGGGTAAGAGTGACCTTTGGTGCTCGGTTTTTTGTGTCCCGCTGGGGGCCCGAACAGAAGCGCGCAAGACGCTACTACCGAACCGCATTCGGCGATTGGGGGACCCTGGTGGGCCCGCGTAGTCGAAGGTGGCCTGGCGCCCGGACGCCCCGGGGAGGGCGGTCACCCGCGACGGCCCTTGGGGAGACGCCGTCGGGGCAACCTTGGCTGCCGTGGCCGGCGGCCCGCCGAGCCGCCGCCGCCGGCACCGGCCTCGTGTTGTCCTGTGCGGCGCTGGCCGCTCTCGCCGGCCTGCTGGGGCGGCACTGCGGGCGCGTCGCATGCGCGCCTGGGTCTGTGCGCCCAGGCCCGCGGCGGGCCTGCGGGCCGGCATCGGGCGCGCCCCTGGCAATCTCGGTGGGGGCCCCCGTGCTGCGCCGACGGGGGGCGCCACGGCAGGTCCGGCGGCGGGCCCAGGCCCGCGCCAACTGCAGGCGCCGTGTTGGCGGCCCGGCCAGGCGGCCACGGGCCCCCACGGGTGGCCTGCTGGGGCAGCCCCACGGCCGCGTCGCACGCGCCTGGGTTGGCGCGCGCGGGCCCCCCTGCGCGGTCACGGCTGCCGGGGCCGGCCCCGCTGCTGAGGGGGCCAGCTGCCTCCACGACGGCGCCCAACTCCCGCGCCTCTCGTGCAGCCTCCGCCGCCGCCGTCGGGTCCGCCCCGCCCAGAAGCCAGCCGTCCAGCGCGGCCGGCGACGGTGGCGCCCCTCTGGCGGCTGCCGCTCTGCGCCAAGCCGCCGCGCCCGGGCAGTGCATGACGAGGTGCGCGGTCGACTCCAGGCTGGCGCCGCGCAGGCGGCACACTGGGATCTGGCCCACGCTGTCCGCCTTGAGCGCCCCCTGGAGGGCCAGCTGGGCCCGTGTACGGACGTCGACGGGGGGGCAGCCTGCGGCGAGGAGATCTGGAAGGCTCCAACGCCTGTGAGTGGTGCGCTCCAGGCTGACCCGCTTGTCGACCAGAGGGCCAACCTGGACATCGCCGTCAACATCGTGATCATCATCATCACCGCCACCACCATCATCATCAACAACATCATCATCATCATCATCATCATCACATCATGATCATCGTCACCCTCATCATCATCATCATCATCAGAATCAGCAGCATCATCATCATCATCGCCATCAACGTGATCATCATAATCGTCGTCATCATCATCGTCACCGTCATCATATCATTCAATATACGCGGGCAGCACAAACACATACATAGCAATACATTCCAAGAGAAGAAATATACGAAAAGACACTTCAATACACGATTTTACAAGAGCACCGTCCACACCTTCCATGAGGACGGTTTGGAAGGAGGAGGTTCAGGGTCTTGCAACCGTCTTTGTGCGTTCGCGGTGATCGCCCGTCGGACTTGGGCCCGCTGGAGGAGGGCCCACCGCTTCCGCTTGACCGTGCCCGGGGCTGGTGCTGCTGCTGCGCGCGGCCGCCGAATCCCCAGCCCCTGGGAGGTCGTCTCCATTGCGGCGGTCCACGTTCCAGGGGTCTGCGCTGTCACCTCCATGGCCGTCGCGGCGCACGAGTAGCTGCGATCTGCGAGCGCCCGGGTCCATAGCATGATGGCCCTCTTTGTGTCTGCAGCGGAGAGCCGCTTTCAGCCGAGCTGTTGTAGGAGGATGGCCCAAGGGACGGGTCCTGTGGTGCTCAGCACCCGCTTGCCCCACTTTTCCTGAACTTTGCCGCACTCCTCCTGCTCCTCCTCCTCCTCCTCCTCTTCTTCTTCCTCTTCTTCTTCCTCCTCCTCCTCCTCCTCCTCCTCCTCCTCCTCCTCCTCCTCCCCTCCCCCTCCGCCTCCTCCTTCTCCTTCTTCTACCTCGCACTCCTGCCGTCCCCCTCTCCCTCCTTCCCTCCTGCCTTCTCCTGCCCCTCGTCGTCGCTGTCCTCCGCTTCCGCCTCCGCCTCCACCTCCGCCTCCACCTCCGCCACCTCCTCCTCCTCCTCCTCCCCCTCCTCCTCCTCCTCCTCCTCCTCCTTCTCCTCCTCGTCGCACTCCTCCGAGGACGGACCTGAAGGAGTCGTCGCCGAGCTTCCACGCCATCAACCGCACGGCCGGCACCTTGCATCCCTCTACGTGCACCTCCCGGTCCACTCTCCACTCCGTGGGGGTGGCGTTGTCACCG
>CAUYUJ010008771.1:0-30000 GCA_963575745.1 Prorocentrum cordatum | reverse complement strand
GGCCACCCCGCCATCTTGGGCCAGAGCCACCCGGACTCGGGGGGGGGGGGGGGGGGGCGGGGAGAATGGCCTTGCCGAGGCCGTGCGCGTGCGCCGCCCGAAGCCCTGCGCCAGAGGCCGTCTGGGAGGAGGCCGGCGAGGACCCCGAGATCCGAAGTTGCGTATTTTCACGAGGAGGACGAGGACGAGGAGGGATGGAGGAGGAGGAGGAGGAGGAGGAGGAGGAGGAGGAGGAGGAGGGAGGAGGAGGAGGAGGGGAGGGATGAGGATGAGGAGAGGAGGAGGAGGAGGAGGAGGAGGAGGAGGAGGAGGAGGAGGGAGGATGAGAGGAGGAGGAGAGGAGGAGGAGGAGAGGAGGAGGAGGAGGAGGAGGGGAGGAGGGAGGTACAACAGCACAAGGAGAGGAGGGCGGCCCAGAGGGGGGGGGGAAGGGGCAGGGGGGATGAGGAGGAGGAGGAGAGAGGAGGAGGAGGAGGAGGAGGAGGAGAGGAGGAGCAGGAAGGAGGAGGAGCACGAGGAGGAGGAGGAGGAGGAGGAGGAGGAGGGAGGAGGAGACGAGGAGGAGGCGGAGTAGGAAGAGAGAAGGGGGGGGAGGAGGAGGAAGAGGAGAAAGGGGGGAGGGGGAGGGAGGAGGAGGAGGAGGAAGGAGGAGGAGGAGGAGAGAGGAGGAGGAGGAGGGGAGGAGGAGGAGGAGGAGGAGGAGGAGGAGGAGGCGGAGGCGGAGGAGGAGGAGGAGGAGGCGGAGGAGGAGGAGGAGGAGGAGGAGGAGGAGGAGGTCAAGGAAGACGGCAGGAGGGACGAGGGCATGAAAGTAAGGGATGGAAGACTAATCGCAGCATCGTGAGAAATCGCGACAGGAACTCTAGACCAATGATCGCGTTGAACAATGTCTTTCGTTTTTGTTTTGTTTCCGTTTTCCCGCGTTTTGTATTCAATCCGCCTTTGCTGCAAAGCGGAATAGAAACGAAAACGGTCCACGAAATCGCCACAACACCGCTCAGGTCGCCCCCCTGCCCTGTACCCCATCTTGCTGCGGCGTCTCTCGCGCTGGATCGATCCGTGAGGGCCCCGGGGTCCGAACCCGGGAGAAAACGCGCGACGTGCAAGAGCGGCAACGTGCGGGCCTTCGTCTGGCGGCGGGCGGTAACGGGGGGTGACCTGAGTTGGGGGTGGAGCAAAAGGCACTCAAGGGGCTCTTTAGGGGCCCTCTTGGGCCCCTGCTGGCTCCAAAAGGGGCCCTACAGGGCTCGTGTAGGGCCTTTTCCTAAACCTCTCATTCAGGTCACCCCCCATTGCCACCCGCCCGAACCTCAGGAGAGGAGGAGGGGACCGGTGAGCCATCCCGCCGTCTCATCCTTGAGCGGTGCCATCTGCTGGCGCCAGATCGGCTCCTCGCCGTATATGCGTATCCTCAGCATCTGCTTGTCGAAGGGCATGTCCGCCAGCTCGAGCCTCTGGCCCCCCTCCTCGTCGTCCCCGTCGTCGTCGTCGTCGTCGTCGCCGTCGTCGCCGTCGTCGCCGTCGTCGCCGTCGTCGTCGCCGTCGTCGTCGTCGTCGTCGTCGTCGTCGTCGTCGTCGTCGTCGTCGTCGTCGTCGTCGTCGTCGTCGTCGTCGTCGTCGTCGTCGTCGTCCTTCTCCTCGTCCTCGTCCTCCTGCTCCTGTCCCCAATGCCTCTTGGCCATCCTCCTATGCTTCCTCACTGTCCCCCTCCTCTTCCTTCCCGTTCTCGATCCTCCTCGGGTCCTCCTCCCCAGGTGGGGAGGAGTCCCAGGAAGGGGGGGGGGAATCAGATACGCATCCGTCCCTGGGGGTCATCCTCCCCCTCCCCTCCCCTCTCCCACGCCAGTCCTCCTCCGGTCCTCCTCCCCAGGGGTGGTGGTGTCCCAGGGGGGAGTCCTTTTCCTCCACCTTCTCCTTCTCCTCCTCCTCCTTCCCTCCGCCTCCTCCTTCTCCTCCTCCTCCTCGCCATCCTCGTCGTCGTCGATGTCTTTCAGGGTCGGCGGCGCCGGCCGTCAGGCCTTCACAATAACTCCTGCCTGCCGAACTCCCAGACGTGTTGGTAGGGTGAACCGGGCGTTTCGCCTGATACGTCCTCACCATGTATGCTCCTGGAGCAATGAATCTGCAACAGTTTCACGGATGGAGGGCGTGTCGTTTTCAAAATGTGGCTCTCACCTTAACGTCGCGTACGTTCCTGTTGCCCGTTTGCAGCCGCTTCAATGATGGAAAACAACTGGTTTTCAAACTGTGGCTGACGCCTTAGCGCCGCGCACATTCATCTTGAAACTTTGCAGCAATTCCACTGATTCAAGACAGGTGGTTTTCACAATGTTGCTCTCGCTCAGGGCCGCGCACATTCATCTGGAAACATTGCAGCAGTTCCAATGATGGAAGACAGGTGGTTTTCATCATGTGGTTCTCGCCTTAGCGCCATGCACAATCTTCTTGAAAGGTGTGCGACAGCTTCAGAGATGCAAAGTGACTCCTTTCAAACTTGTGGCTCTGGCTGTGGCGCTGCTCACGCTCGTCTTGCAGAAGCTGCGCGAGAATTCCAAGGATTTGTGCGGAGGAGGAGGAGGAGGAGCAGGAGGAGGAGGAGGAGGAGGAGGATGATGAGGAGGAGGAGGACGCGGTTCCGGGCTGTCAGGACACAGCGGTTACGTTAACATCCGCGGCGTTGCAGCCCTGGAAGTGCGTCCCGAGATCTGTGTGCGCTGGCATAGTTGGAGATTCTGACTCGGTTGTCTTCTGCTGGGCCGCTCCCCGCCATGAGAACAAACCCTTGTAGGGACCATGCAGAGAGAACTTGGAGGGATGGTTTGCTGCAACATGGTTGATGCGTCCTGGGTTTGCACTTGTCCTCCTCCTCCACCTCCCCCCTCTTCCTCCTCCTCCTCCTCTTCCTCCTCCTCCTCCTCCTCCTCCCATCCTTCTCTCATGCCCCTTTTTCCCCTCTTCTTCCTCCCCTTTCCCCTCCTCCCCCTCCTGCTCCTCATCGTCGTCCTCCTTATCCTCCTCCTCCTCATCCCTCTCCTCCTCCCCTCCGCTCCTCCCCGCTATCCCCCTCCTCCCCCTCCTCCAACTCCCCATCCTACTCGTCGTCCTCCTCCTCATCCTCAGTTCCTCCTCTTTCTCTTCGTTCGGTTCGTCCATTCTCTCTTACTCCTCATGTTCACCCTCGTCCCTCAGCTGGAGCCTTTCAGTGAACGTGCCCTGGAACTTGTACTTCTCGAAGACATGACCTCCAACGGCGCTGCAATACTCCAACATGCGTATGTGCTCGACGACTTCCGCGTTCGTGGTGGCGTTTCCGAAAGTGAACGCGGGCTTGAACAACTTCTCATCGCTGTCCCAATCCGGCTGCCTGATGTGCTGTATGAGCGTGGGCGCCACCTCTATCTCCTGCCCACTCTCCAAGAGGATTGTCGTTTTACCAGTCGTTGAATATTTCCATGCCCCGACCACCTGGCAATTTTTTTCCACCTTGACTTCGCCGTCAGAGTAGTAGTAGGCTTCGGTTCGAAAATTCTTCAACATCGGATCGACATAAAACATCTGCACAGTGAATATGGCAGTGAATTGCTCCCGAACCGCATCGATCGATGACACTTCCAACACATTGATTCTCATGTTGACCTTGATAGCACGGCGCGTGCCGATCCGGATCTTGTTTCCGCAACAATACTGGTTCACCCCTTCTGGCTTCGGCAGGACTTCCGCGGCCAGCGGGTTTATCGGGCTGTGGGGAAATCTTTTCTGCTGCATGGTGACCTCATACCGCATCTCCTCCTCCACCACATCCAAAACGTCATTCGATCCGCGCGAATGGCGACGTTGTCGCCAGCTTTGTCCAGTGGGCCGGCTATCAAATGATAGTCCACTCTGCACCGATGACTGGCGATCGAACAACTTGTTACTAAAACGGCGCACAATTCGTCTCGGAGAGGCATCGCTCCCCACACGACTATGTCTGGCCGAAACGTCCGACTGATAACTGTCACAGTACGATAAAGCGGGCGACGCTGGCTGCTCCGTGGGGTCTGCGTGCTTGTTGCCCGGAGGCTCGCCCATGCCCAGAGGAGTACGACCAGCCACGACATCCTCCTCCTCATCCCCCTCCTCCTCCAACCCCTCCCACTCCTCCACTTCCTCCACCCTCCTCCTCCACCTCCTCCTCCCTCTTTCCTGCTCCTGCTCCCGCTTTGGGGGACGCGCCAACCCACTGTCAGCGCAAACTCGGGGTCAGCCAGGGCCTTGTTGCGAAGCCAGGCGGAGGGCAGGCAAAAGGACTCACCCCACGTGGCTCCCCCCAAAGCCCGGGCCAACTGGCGGGGATTGACTGGCCCCCACTGGCGCCGACTCCCTTCGCGTGAACCCCGACGCACCCCCCCACCTCCGCACTCCCGGCGCCGCGACTTCCTCACACGGCGCGGCCGCGTTCGAGGAGGAGGAGGAGGAGGAAGAGGAGGAGCAGGAGGAGGAGGAGAAGGAATATGATGATGAGGAGGATGAGGAGGGGAAGGAGGGTGAAGAGAAGGAGGAGGAGGAGGAGGAGAAGGGGGGTGGACTGATGATGATGATGCTGATGATGTTGATTATGATGATGCTGATGATGCTGATCATACTTATGATGATGCTAATGATGCATGCTGATGCTGCTGATGAACATGCAGATGATGATTCTACTGATGATATTGATGATGATGGTACTGAGGATTATGCTGATGATGATGCTGCTGCTGATGATGATGTTGCTGCCGATAATGATGATGCTGATGACGATGACGATGACGATGATGATGATGCTGATGATGATGATGCTGCTGATGCTGTTGATGAGGATGATGATGATGCCGATGGTCAGGATGATAATGACGCGGATGATGATGATGCTGCTGCCGATGCGGATGCTGCTGTTGATGATGATGCTGCTGATTATGTTGATGATGCGGGTGCTGATGATGCTGATGCTGATGACGATGATGATGATGCGGTTGATGATGACGATGTTGATGCTGATGACGATGACGATGACGATGACGATGATGATGATGATGATGATGATGATGATGATGATGCTGATGCTGATGCTGATGCTGATGCTGATACTGCTGATGATGATAATGATGCTGCTGCTGATGATGACGACGATACTGATGATGCTGTTGCTGATGATGATGTTGTTGTTGTTGATGATGATGATGATGATGATGATGATGATGATGATGATGATGATGATGATGACGGTGATGACGATGCTGATGATGATGATGATGATGAGGAGAAGGAGGCGGAGGAGGGGAATGAAGAGGAGGAATCAGAGGAGGATGCGGAGGCGGAGGAGGGGGAGGGGGAGGAGGGACAAGGGGATGACGAGGCAGGAGGAGCAGGAGGACGATGGGGAGGAGGAGGAAGAGGACGATGAGGAGGAAGAGGAGGAGGAGGAGGAGGAGGAGGAGGAGGAGGAGGAGGAGGAGGAGGAGGAGGGGGAGGAGGAGTGGGGCTTCTCGACAACCTCTGTGGTAAAGAACCTGCGAATTGACTTCTCCCTGGGAAGGTCCTGCAGGAACACCATCCAGCAAACCAGAGTGAAGAAGCTCCGCAGGAAAGCTCATATGTTTCGTGGTCTCCGACCGTTCGTTGCCAAATTGACCAGGACTGCCCGTGCAAGAGCCAACCCTGCAAGACTGTTCGGGGCCTCGGTCGTGGGCGTGTCGGACCGTGTCCTGAAGCAGCTGTGCTCCTCGGTGGGGGAGTCCATCTTCGGGTAGGCCAAGGGTAATATTCGGACCATCGGCTTCATGCTCTCGCCCACGCCACTCACTGACCCGTCGTACGCTGCCAACTCCGCCCCTCTCGCATCCTGGGCGGCAGCTGTTAGGCACAAGTGGCCCCCCCCTGCGAGTGACATGGCCCTCGACAAGCTTTGTAAGGATGGGGGGCCGTCCTGGCAGCAAGTTAATGGGCCCACAATGGCCACGCTGGCTACGCTCCGCAGGCTTGGCTGGACCCCGCTCCGCTGGGACTGTTGGGAGACTGCTGCTGGGCTTTCCCTGGACTTGAGCGAGTACGGGTCCAGGACGGTCAAGGCCTTGGTGGACGCAAGGGCCAAGGATGCTCTGCTGCGTGACCTGAGCCTCCAAGATGAAGCAAGAGGTGCTGGTGATGACCCCCTGTGCCCGTGCCTTGGGCCGCTCCACGAGGTGTGCCAAGATTTCCGCGCTTCGGGTGAGGCCCTGGAGGCCTCTCTCCTCGATGCAAACGTCCCGATCAGAGCATGCGTTGGAGGAACTGGCTCATCGTCAAAAGTTGCCTGGAAAGAGCCATGGTTGCCGCCGTACTCAAAGACGCCTTCCAGCTCCTCGGGCGACAGAACAGCAGGCGACGGCGCCAGGGGGAAGTGCCCTCTAGGAGCGACCTCCTGCACAATTCCCATGGGCGCGCCGTGCTGTAGCCAGGCCCCCACGTGCGTGTCCGTGTCATGGGACTGCCTGAGCACGGCTTGCACAATGCGGTGGCGGAGAGGGGACGACGGATGGTGCTCGCCCACGGCTCGCCGGTCGAGGCCAAGCGCGGCGCCGACGGCCCGACGCGCAAGGTCAACGGCCGCCTCTGACGGCGGTGCCCGTGCCCGGCGTTCCCCGCACGCCCCTGCAAGGCCCCGGAGCTCCCGGAGCCCCGCGCGCACTGGGAGTAGGGCGGCTCTCACCCTTGCCATTGTCTGGCGCAGCTCCGGCCACTGAGACACCACTTGTGCGGGGTTGCGCAACCCTGCCGTGCAGACCCTGTCCTCTGCGGACCTCCGCTCCCGGGCACTGGGATCCGCCGTGCCGCGGAGAGGGTGCGGCAACACCCTTGCCCGGTCGTGCGGATCCTGGTCTGGCTGTCTTGGCAGCAGTCGCGCGGCCGGCGCAGGGGGGGCCGCTGCGTGATCCTCCGACGGCTGCGCCGCCCGGGCGTGCGATGCGCGGCCCGGGCATGATGCGCCAGCTGGCTCGATGGCCCGGGCCGCTGGATGGCACGCCAGCGCCGGAGGCGGGGATGGCGACGCGGGTGCTGCCCGATTCGGTGCCGCGCTGCCTCCAGAAAGGCTCCTGGAAATCTCCAGCGCGGGAGGTTCCTGGGCAGCCCGCTGATCTTCACGGGGATGTCCTGGTAGGGGTACTGCCGTGTCCCGGCAGAGCCGGGGCGGCTCGCCGCACCCCGCGCCTGCGCGATGCGCCGTCACGGGGGGCTCTTCGGCGGCTCACCGCCGCCCCCGGCCGCCCCTGCCAGCACCCCGGCCCCCGCCCTTCTCAGGGGGCTTCCAATCGGTCGGGCGCTTCGGGCAGGACGAGTCGACGGCCCGGTGCGGCCCCGAGCACCACTCGCAAAGATGGCCGCGGCGCTGCGGGCACGCCCCCGCGGCGCACCCATTGCGATCGCGGTTCCAGGCGAAGCACAGCTCCACGCCGTCATCGTCGATGACGTGGCGGCCGTCGGGCCGGGTGCCCTTCTCCTTGAAGTTCTGGAAGCGGGTCACCTGCGCTTCCACCCGCCTCTGCTTGCGGGAGCGGTCGGGCTCCTCCTGCGCCGGCCTGGGGCGGCCCCTGCCAGCCGGGAAATCCCCCGCGGCGTCCCCTCGACCGAGCCGGCGCCGAGCCCGATATGCTCGAGGCCCGTCGTGCCCTCGACGTCGGCGACCCGGCCCGCAGCTGCCTTGACTGTGCTGCTCTGGAGACACGGGAGGTCGAGGTGGCGGTGCCGTACGCACTGTGTGCCAGGACAGCTTCCCATGGCCTGTTGGGGTCCCAGCGCTGCTTCAGGGTCCCCGCGGAGACGCATCGCTCGATGAGGACCCGCACGCGTTCCCAGCGCTCTGACCGCATGTGGTCCTCAACCACGCAGATCAGCCCACACTTGTCCGGGAACGAGGCCGAGACGGTCCGCGCGCCCTCTTCGTAGGCATCGAGCGGGCCGGTCACGCTGAGGCCGAGCTTCAGGGCAGCCGTGCGGAAGACCCTCCAGCCGCGGCGCCATCCCGCGAAGTTTGGCGGGCCCTGCACGACCTTGGTCACCCAGTCGCCAGCGACGAAGACGTGGGCGCGGAAGCTGAGGAACCTGGCGGTCCGCTTCCCGAACGGGCCCCAGATGCCAAAGTCGGTGTAGGGGGCCTCGTCCTGCGCCAGCAAGAAAGCCAAAGCAGAGATCTGCTCCGGTGACGTGTCTTCGTAGTCTGCCGTGGGGCCGCCGTTGGTGGCCTCGAACGTCTCGTCGATCTCCTTGAGCTTGGCCTTATCAAGCATGCGGTACTCCCGCCGGTCCCCCTGTATGATCACGGTGCTGAACTCCCGGCCGCGGACCCCCGCCGCCGCTGGCGGTTCCTCCCTTGCCGGTGCCGGGCGCTGCGGCGTGGAGATGCCCAGCTGCGGAAGGTCGAAGCCACCCAATGCCCCGAGCTCACCCAGCTGCCGCGCAAAGCGGCCGCGCTCAATCCCCGTGAGCGGTTGGCCGCCTGACCCCGTCGTGGCTGCCAAGGCGGTCTTCAGGTCGGCCTCGGGGACGGAAAACAGGTCTGCCAAAGTGGTGTCCTCACCACCTCCCAGCCGCGTGACCAGGTCGCGGGAGGCGTCCGCGTTGAAGCCCAACGTCTGCACCGCCACGGCAACGTACACGCCTCCGTACGTGACGCCTGGGGCCGCCGCCCTGGGCTGGGCTGGGGAGCCCCCGGAGGCCTCGCCAGGAACAGCGCCAGATGCTGGTGCGGGAGCGGCGGGGGCGCCCCCCCCCGCCGGCCCCGGCGGCGGAATAGGCCCCGTGGGCGGCGCGGCCGCCCTCGCCTGTGCAAGGGAACCCTCAGAACCGCCGAGGTTGAGGCCAACTGCCAGGCGGGCCGGAGGCAGCAGTGGATCCGCCATTCCCCCCGCGGTAGGTGTGAACTGAGCCTGGCAAAGAACGAAAGTACAAGAACCCCCCCTGAATCAGAGCGGGCGCGACTGGGCCCAAAATGGCCACGACAAGTGCGCGCCTCGCTGCGCACCCACGCCGCCCGCTCTCATTGCACCCCCGTTCACAAGTGAACTATGCTGCTGTGGCGTCGGGAGGAATGGCGAGCCAGGTGGACTTACCTGGATCGCCAATCGATCTCGTCGAAGTGCAAGTTGTGCGGGCACCCGTGGGGCACTGAGCAGCACAGCTGTTATAGTTGCCCACCGTCTCTTGGGTTTAAGCAATTAATGGGGTTCGACCGCTTGATTCGAGCGGGAGCCCGTGCTGTCTCTGCTAAGTGGCGCCTCTTTTACACTAGGGGTCTCATGGGCTCTCCCATTAGGTTTTCCCCTGGGCCTCTTGTGCAGCAGCCTTGGAGGTGGCACGTTTTCCCGAGGTCTGGCCAACTCGTCGACGTGATCTGCTTGGATCGCTCCGCTCTCGACCCCACCTGTCCGTGGTGCTCTCGAGCTGGATGGCCCGCGGTCTCGGTGTGTCCGACTAGCCAGATCCTGCGTAATATGTATGGCCCCCTTCCGCACCCCCTGCAGTCCAACCTCGGGGGGGAGTTGTGGGCGCTGTAAATGGCTCGGCTCAATGCGGATGCGGGGCCCCTGGACTTGTGGACATATTGTAAAATCTTGCTGGACGTCTGGGGCCTTGGCCCAGGCCAAGATGTGCCTCGGTTGGCGTTTGCAGAGGTCTGGGAAACGGTCTTGGCTGAAGCTCGAGGCATAGGTTGGAGCCTGAGCCAGCTGAAGAAGATCAAGTCTGACCTGTTCTGGAGCCGGGCCCATGCCCAGGGCTTCCCCCTCTGCGCCTTGAGGGGCAGCACGGAGGGCGACCGCTGGGCGAAGGAAGGGGCCCAGCTGCAGGCGCAGCCCGACGGGCTCCGCGGTAGGCACGGTGCTGTGAACGACGGCATCAGTGAAGGGGCCCTGGGACACACAAGTAAATACACACAAATAACAGGATTCCACATGTTTTTCCCATACTTTCTGGGTTATTGTCTTCCCCCCACTTCCCACATTTCCCAATCTTTTCTGGGGAATCGACGATTAATGATGTCTGTGTGTTTTTTCATTCCTGAATCAGGCAGGTAGGAACTTTTCTCGGATGGATGTCGGGAGAGCTGTCTCGTGGGGGTCTCAAGGACGCTGAGCGCTGAAAAGGCACAGCCAATACCTCGAGGCCCCACGGAGATGCCCCTCCGCTCGAATGGGTTGCCGGCTCTAACGGGTACACGATCTGTAGGGATGGTAAGAACTTTATTTGTTCTTGCTGTGGAGGCAAAGCCAGATCCAGAGGAGCTCTGGCGGCCTTCCCGTGCCCTGGCATCCCCGTGATCGCCGATTCTGCGCACCCGTCACATGCTCTCTGGATGGGCTCGGGACCGTCTGGGACTGTGGTGCGGTGTCGGAGATGCGCGGCGTTCGGGGTTGTGCGCTCCCGCTACCTGAAGGCCAGGTGCAACGAGCACCCTCGAAATTCGGGGGCTGAGAAGTCCCTTGCCCTGCTCCTCGCGGGCAAGGGCCCCAACTCGAGGGCGGTGTTCGGTCGCAACATTCAAGTCACGCGAAGGAGGTAAGCCTCTCTCTGTTTTTTTTGTTGCCTCAGGTCTTGCACTGCGGGATCCGTGTTTTTGGTCAAACTGGTCGAACAGGAAGAGGAGGGGGGGGAGGAGAAGGAGGAGGAGGAGGCGGAGGAGGCGAAGAAGGATTGTACAAACGATGAGGAGCATGAGGATAATCAGGAGGAGGAGGAGGAGCAGGATGAGGAATAGGATGCGGGGGAAAACGAAGGAGGATACGGATGCGGAAGAGAAGGAGGATGAACACGAGGACGCCGACGAAACAGATGATGAGGAAGGGGCGGAATAATGAGAGGGGGATGACGAGGGGGATGCTGATGATGCTGATGCAGATGCTGCTGATGACGATGATGCTGATGCTGATGCTGATGTTGCTGATGATGCTGCTGCTTCTGATGATGATGCTGCTGCTGATGATGCTGCTGATGATACTGGTGATGATGATGCTGCTGACGATGATGGTGGTGCTGCTGATGCGGATGATGTCGTTGCTGATGATACTGATGCTGCTTATGCTGATACTGCTGATGATTCTGATGATGATGGGGATGCTGATGATGCCGATGCTGATGATGATGCCGATGATGATTACGATGAGGCTGCTGACGACGATGACGATGCTGCTGCTGATGATGAGGATGAGGAGGAGGCAGAGGAGGAAGAGGAGGAGGAGGAGGATACGGAGGATGATGATGAGGAGGATGAGGAATCGGAGGAGGCCGATGTTGGGGAGGTTGATGCGGATGATGATGCTGCTGATGATGATGATCAGGAGTGATCATGAGGATGAGGAGGAGACGGGCGAGGAGGAGGAGGAGGTGGGGAGGGAGGAAGAAGAGGAGGAGGAAACGGAGGAGAAGGATGATGAGGAAGAGGAGGAGGAGGAAGAGGAGGAAACGGGGGAGGAGGAAGCAGGAGGAGCACGAGGATGCTGCTGATGATGATGATGAAGATGATGATGATGCTGATGATGATGGTGATGATTATGAGGATGATGCTGATGCTGATGATGATGCTGATGCTGATGAGGAGGGGGAAAAAGAGGAACAGGAGGAGGGGGCAGGAGAAGAGGAGGGAGAGTAGGATGAGAACTATACGGGCGAGGCGGAGGCGGAGGATGAGCAGGAGGAGCAGGCGGAGAAGGAGGAGGATCAGGAGGAGGACCAGGATGAGGATGATGCGGGTGAAAGAGGGGCAGACGGAGGAGGAAGGGAACGACTACCATCAGGAAGAGGACGGCGAGGATGATCATGAGGAGACTGACGAAGCTTGGGGGATGAAGAGGGGGATGCTGATGATGCTGCTGACGATGATGGTGGCGATGAGGACGATGAGCTGCTGATGCGGATGATGATGCTGCGACTGATGATGATGCTGGTGCTGATGCTGATGAAGCTGATGCCGATGATGCTGCGGGTGCTGGTGCTGAGTATGCTGATGTTGATGCTAATGCTGGTGTTGCTGGTTATGATGAGGATGCTGATGGCGATAGTGATGCTGAGGATGATGTTGCTGCTGCCGATGATGATGGTGCTGCTGCTGATGATGGTGCGGATTCTGCTCGTGATTGTTGCGATGATGATAACGGGGGGAAGTACGAGGATGAAGGTGCTGAGGGTGATTATGATGATGTTGCTGCTGGTGATGATGATGATGTTGATGGCGAGAATGATGCGGCTGAGGCTGATGATGAACAGGCTGATGGTCTATGTTGTTCATGTCGAGGTCGATGTCAATCCTGCTGCTGGTGATGCTGATAATGGTGGTGATGATTATGCGGATGATGCTGATGATGATGATGCTGGCGACGAGGATGCTGATGATTAGGAAGAGGAGAGAGAGGGAGGATCAGGAGGATGATGAGGAGTCGGACGAGGAGATGAGAAGGAGGTGGTGGTGGAGGAAGAGGATGAATAAGAGGATTGAGAGGTGGATGAGGGGAAGGAGGAGAAGGAGAAGGAGGAGAAAGAGAAGGAGGAGGAGGAGAAGGAGGAGGAGGAAGAAGAGGAGGAGAAGCAGGAGGAGGAGCAAGAGGAGGAGCAGAAGGAGGAGCAGGAGGAGCCAGAGGGGCGAGAGGAACAGGAAGAGGAAGAGGAGGAGGAACGCAACGCCTCAGGAAGGTCTCCCGCCGCGCGCGCGGGCGCGCGACGGACAACCCCCTGGCGCCGCCTACTCGCGGCGCGGTGCCGCAAGAGCAGGAGGCAATATGTGGTAGGAGAGCAGCCGGAAGAAGCCGCCCTCAAGGCCGTGGGCGCAGGCCAACTTGCCGCCGATGAAGAAAGCGTCGCCGCCGAAGAAGACGCCGTGCCATCGGCCGAACACGGAGCGGCAACGAATCGCGACATGGTCGGTCATCGCGCCGCGTGGCTGTAAGAAGAGCCACCATGCGGGAGCGGCGCTGCTGGGGTACGTTGGGCGCGAGGCGCCAGGCCCCAACTCGACGCGCCTGATCGCATCTTGCTGGTTGCGGTGCGTAGACGCGTTGGGCGAGAGCCCATCGCACCTCGAGCCAAGCTTCTGCGCTGTGCGGACATCACCCGCAGCGCAGTGAGACCCGCAGCGTCTGCAACAATAAACATTGTTGCCCCTGAACGCGTCGCGCCCACGCGCGGCGAAGGCGCCCCCGACCTCTTCGGCCAGGGCAGGTGGCAACAAGGCTGCGGGGGCCGAGGGCTGTGAGCTCCCTTCGGGCGCCCAGGCCACGCCCGGGGCCATGCTAGCCCTCTGGTCGCTGCAGAGAACCCAGCCCTCGCCGAAGGCGCGGAAGTACTCGGCGTTGAGAGCACTGGCAACCCGCGAAGGGCGACATGCACGATGAGAGCCAGTTTGCAGCGACTCGAGGGGGGGGCCCGCTTGGGCCGTGACTCCGCATTGGGTACATCGGTGCCGCCCGAGGCTGGCGCAGTAAGCAAGGACGTGGTCCGTGCTGCGTGCCGCCACGATGGGCCTAGCCTGCTCGCAAGTTGGCCTGGGGACCTCCGCATCGCATCCCCAAACCACCACCTGCAGTGCCGCCCATGAAGTGAACTGCAGACCTTGCGGTGCTGTTTCGGCGCCGCTGTTACTGCCTCGGCTACCGACCCAGCCACTGCGTGAGAGGCCGCCCCACAGCGCGCGAAATAGTCTGCCCAGCCATTGCCTAGCCAGTCACGCAGCTCCTGTGGCTCTGTGCCCACGATCTCCTCCACGGACCCGTGCGCTGGCGTCCATCGGAACTTGGGAGGGTCCCGCAGAGCGCGCCTGCGGCTGGCCACGAAGATGTCCCGCCACGCTCTAGCATGCCTGGCACGACCCTGCTCGAGCTCGGGGCACCAACGTTTTCCTTCCTGGGCGAGCGCCAGCAGGTCAGTGACGAAGCACTGGTGGTCAGGGAAAGCGTCGAGCCCCTCCCTGATCGCGTACCTCTCAGCACGGCCGGCAGTCTTTGCCAAGTACGGAAGGGGCCCGAGCCGCGCCCTAACTGGGAGCCATGAGTAAGGATCAAGCTGCACAGCTGCTTGTCCGCACCTCCGCGCCTCGGGAACACCTGAGTCGTAACCAGACCCGTCGGTGTAAGAAACAGGGCCCCAAACGCCATGGGCGTCGCCCCAAAGGCAGACCCCATGCCTCCGCGTATTTGCGTGTGGTAGAAGGGCAGGGGGCTCGGGTATGCCAAACACGAGGTAGGACTGCTCGAAGTTCGGCGTGCCTGATCCAAGACGCGCATGGATAAGTTGGTCGCGCACCTCAGCCAGCACTTGAGGGAGGTGGAAGATACCGCGGCCGTTCGGCGTCGGTATCGCTGTTTCGGGCCCACCATGCCCGCGTGGTGCATCAGGCGCCAAGGCTGAAGCCGCCGCCGCAGGGGACAACGGGTCTCTCTGTTCGGAAGTAACCGTGGCGCACAGAGGACACTCTGCGCGTCCAGCCGCGCCATCACCAGATGGCCGTCGTACCCATCGGGTGGCACAAAGACGACCTCTTCATCAACCCCTCGCCCGATGCCTGGGAAGAAAACATCCTCGGCCTCCATGGTGCTGGGCTGCTGGGCGCCGGTGTGGGGCGGCAGGGTCGGATCGGCCCGACTCTCGAGGTGGTCGTGGACCTGCTGGCGTAGGTCGCCGAAACCACGTGTGTTCTGTGCTTGTCGCAAGCCTTGGACATGGTCCGTCGGCTCCTCCTCCATGGATCGTGTCTCCCCTGCGGGGGGGGGGGTCAGCAGCGCGGGGCATTCCATGAAGACGTGGCCCCAACATTCGTCGGGCGCAAGGGCCTTCCCGCAAGCCTGACAAGGGCGCATGGGCCTGCCGAGCTTCGTGTCCCTGCGAATTGGCATGGGTATGTTGTCAGACCATAGCGCCTGTAAGGATCCCAGCTGCCTTGCGGCGCGGACACCCTTGACCGCAAACCTGAGCCCACGGGGCCAGATGGGCGCGCCAGCGTGGGAGTACATGTGGCTGGTGAGGCGGTCATGCTGCCAGCGCTGCACGCCTTGCACCAAGAACGGTCGTGGGTCAGCAGGGCAAACGCGGTGCAAGTCATACTGGTTGCCCAGGTCGTCCTGCGAAACGTGCGGCGCTTTCATGTCCCAGGCTCGCCGCCTGAGCGTCAACCGCGTCGCGGCCAGGGGACCTTTGGCATTGGCCCAACTGACAAGGGCAACCCGCTCATGGAGCGCTGTCCAAGCCCTTTGCAGACGGCTAGGTGACGTGCGCCCATCCCAAATCCAGGCGGCGTAGTTCAAGACCAGGTCCAGCGTGGCATGACAGATGGGGTCGTGCCTCTCCGAAGGGTGAGTAAGGAGGTGTGCCGTGACGCCCACGTGGTGTTTGTCACTGCGCCCGTTTAGCACCGCGGCCAAGTTGCGCATCTCGCGCAGGGGCGCATCCGCCAACCCCGACGCTCCAGCGCCGTGCCCTGCGGACGGCATGGGCCCAGTCCGCCACAGGGTGGAGGCCTTGCGCCCTGCCGCGCGACGCAGCATGAAGAGTCGGTGCTTGCGCTCCCGCACGGCTTTCAGGCGCTTCTTCTCAACCTTCCTCAGCACTCGAGGGCCATGCAGCTCATGGCCAAAGTTGCGCATCTGTCGGGCTTGGGGCACCGCCCGAGGCATCCGCCGCTGGACCCCATGCGCCACAAGGCGGACCGGCGCTGACCCAGCCACCACCGCGGACTTAGCAGGTTGGAGAATGAGCCCGAGGTCCCTGGCCTCTGCAGTGAGCACCATCGCAATGCTCAGCAGCAGCTTGGCATCACCGAGGCCGGGGGTGACCATTTGCAGGCCGATGTCGTCCACCAACGAACGTGGCTTGATGGTCGGCGCAACCCTGCTGGCCCGCTGGAGGACACGGTCCGTCAGCAGGTAGATGGGGTTGGTGGCATGTGTGCACCCCGCCAGCACCCCCTGAAAGGCGACGAAGGAGCTCGAGAGGCTGCCGTACGCCTTGATGCGCCGTGGCTGCTGGTAGAGCTGCAACAACACCCAGAGCAGGCGCATTGGGTGGCCCAGCTCCCGTGCCTCCCGCATGAGCGCATGGGGACTCACCATGTCGAAGCATTTCACCATGTCAAGGAGGATGGTCCAAGTGTGGTCGCCTATGAGGCTTCCCACCTCTTGCTCCAAATTGTGAACGAAAGCCGAGGCCGTGGAGGCGCGGCTGCCTCGAGTACCCCACATCTCGTTGCGAGTATGCAGTCGTTGCCACTCTGCCGACAGCCATCGGCGTGCTTTCGCCCAAACTCGAATGAGAGTACGGCTAAGCACAGTCAGCCTGTGGCCACCATCTGGCTTAGGGGGGCGGGCCATCTCACTATGCAGGCGGCCCGGGGGAAACAGTGAGTGCTGCTCAGACACCTCGAACATCTGTGCCAACCTCCTGAGAGCCTCATCTGATAAGTGCTCGAGCGCCTTTGGTGGAATGCAGGTGGGCCCCGAGGCAGTGACGAGAGAGAACGATCGGATGGCCATGGGCCGTCAGGCTAGGCAGCTCCCCCCATGCAAGTGCATCCGTGGGTAGAGGCAGCTCTTCCAGCCCATGGGTCGCCCAGATCCGTTTCCACCCGTCCATTGTGCGGTCCGCGAGGATGTGTGGCTGGGCGTCGGCCTCAGGTGCAACGAGCTCTTGCTGCGCCCTGACCTTGGATGCAGCATGGGCAGCCTTCGATCCCCCATTGAAGGCCGCCTGAGCCCAGCTGCGCCAGGCTCTCTCCGACGCGCCGCGAGCCGCAGCAGTGAGGTCCTCCGCGCGGCCCACGGTGGCATCTACCATGTCATCAAAATCCTCCGCAATCGGCCCGTCCAGCCCGCGCAGGAAGGACTGGCTGTAGCAGGGGTCGATGTTGGCGAGGACTTTGTCCTGCCCAGCAATGGAGCTCAGGAAGCAGAGGTTGCCGTCGAAGACACTAGCCGTCTTCTGCAGCTGCCTGGGATGTGGAGACGCATGCGCCGCCACCGCATTCAACCGGTGACAAAAACGCTGGGCCCGATCACGCTCAGCACGAAGGTGAGTCGCCCAGCGTGCCGCAGTAGCCCAAGCCCAGACTGTGGTGTCGTGGTACAGCCGCTTGCGAGGTGGATCCCACCGCAACTGCCGCCACTTCACCTTGGGGGGGCCGTGGTGCCCGACGAAGCGGTTGGCTCCAGGGCCAACTTTGTCGTGCCTGCCTGCGATCTCGTAGTCAAAACCCTGCAGAACGGAATCCCAGAGCTGCTGCAAGACCTCATCGGGTGTACCTGCCTCGCCGACGGCCTGTCCATGGGCCCAGGTCCGACGGCGATGACGCTGGCCCGCGCGCCCCGATCGATCGCGCTTAGTTTTGCCTAATGGACCTAAATGACCGACGGACCTGCATCGGTTCCGATCGGGCCTGGACATGGTCCGTGCCAGCAACCCTAAGCGGCGCGGTGGCTGCTCGCACAAATAGGCAATCCAAGGTATACCAAGGAAAAAGGGAAACGAGCACAGCCAACAGGGGGTACAGCAGGCAGTGGTCGAGGCTCATCGGGGACGCGGCACCGCGTCGGCGTGACCTTCCCGTGCAGCTCCAGACCCACGGGGTAGTGAGGCCTGGGAATGCTCCCACATCTTTAAATCACCACGGGCTGGCGAGAAACTCGGGGCGCGAGATTGCTGGCCACCAAGAAGTAGTCGATGGTGGACGCTCCATTGGAGGTGACGCAAGTAGAGGCCGACGGCTGGAGGAGAGTGCCTGCCAAGGAACCAACCCAGTCGCCAATGTTGATGCTCTGGCCGTCGGCGTTCCAGCCACCCCCGATGTTCCAGTCGAGGCCGCGTGCGTTCCACGCGGCCCCCCGCTGCGCCAGCGCCCGAAGGATCGGGGGGTTGGCCTCGGTGACGCCGATGCCCTGAACCATGTGCACGCTGACGACAATCAGACCGCCAGGGACACCCCAGTGAACATGAGCTGCCACAGCATGATGTGGAAAGACGACATGATCCCCATCGGGGGGCCACTGGCAGGAGACCCACTGCGCTCTTCGTCAAGTGGAGGCGGGCCCATGCAGCCAGGACCTGACCTAGCACCACCGTCTGCCTCCAGGCTGTCTGGTTGGGCCCGGGCGGCGGCCTCAGCGGCGGTCCTGGAGGCTCTGGTGGCGGCCCCGGAAGCCGTCGAGAGGGCCGCGCCGCCCGCGCAGCAATTGGCAGAGTCCCGGCCGAACTCGGCCAGCCCTCGCTCGAGCGGGGGTGCCCCGCGCGAGCTGGCCGCCCCCTGGCTGGGGGCGTCGGCGGCGGGCCCGGCGGCGCCCTGGGCGGCGTCGGCGCCCCCCTCGGCGGCCCTGGCGGGGCCCTGGGCGACCTCGCTTTGCCTCTGGGACTGCCCTGGGGGGCCCGAAAACCTTCGTGAAATGCCAAGCGCTTCGCGTGCGAAGCGTTTGGCATTTCACTCGGGTTTTTGCAAGTCCGCGCGGCGCGGCTGGCAGCTTCGGCGGGGGGGCTGGGCTCGGCCCCGGAGGCGCTCCGGGCGGCCCCGGAGGAGCTCTTGGCGGCCGCGGGGGCTGCCCCGGGGGGGGGGGGCCGTGGGGCGGGGCCAGGGCCCGCGGGGGCAGCCCCAGCGGTTTGTCCCTACTCATCGCGCTTGGCCTCGGCCCGAGCCGATTGCGGCGGGGGCCCCCGATTCTCATCTGGTCGCCGCCTCAGCTTGGCCACGATCGGCGCGATCAGCGGCCTAGCAGCAGCGTGTGCATAGTACGTGCTGCCCTGTGGGCACCCCACTCTAACTCTGACATTCCGTGCATGGTACTTCCTGCCAGGAAGGCCCCAACTGGCAACCTGCACATGGTGCGTGCTGCCAGTGCACGGGGGGCCATGGCTGACATTCCGTCCATAGGACTTCCTGTCAGTTTGATGGCCGCACAGCCCGTCACAACATGCTGACTCATAACACTCACATCGAATGGTCTGTGCATGGCGCGTGCCATTTGTGTAGTCGCGCTGGCGAGCGCTGCCCTCAGAATGGGGCTGATCGAGCCTTCTTCTTCCTCTTGTGCGCCGTAGCCGCATGCGTGAAGGAGTCGAGGACGCGCTTGTGCGTCACCCGCATGTCCGCGTCGGTGGCGTCATCGGGCTGAGTGAAGCCTGCCGCCTCCAGCGCCTCCCGCAGCTCGGCGGACTCCATGATGTCGATGTCGATTTCCATGTCGTCCCTGGCAGCTTCCTCAGCGAGGGCCTGCACCTGGCCCGCGAGGAGAACGGCGGTGGAAGCAACCCCTCCTCCTTCTCCAGCAGGAATCGCGGGGGCAGGGGCAGCGGAAGGCACCTGTGCCGCCGGCGGCTTCGCCCGGGGAAGCTCATGGAGCCTCCCGAAGACTTCGGCCGCCGTCTCCAGCTCCGCCTGAAGGCTGGGGTCCAAGCCGAGCTCCACGGCCAGCTCGCCAAGCTGCTGGGCGTTGACAGCACACTTCGGCAGCAGCTCATGGAGCGTGGGCTTGCCATCAGTGGGCGGAGGGGCTCGGTCGGCGCCCAAGCGCTGGACCTCCTCCTCCTCCTCCAGCCGCGCGACTTCGGCATCTGCCTCGGCCGTGGGATCCTGGAGCACCGTCTGCTTGGCCACCAGTTCGTCGATGACCAGCTGCTTCTTAGTGTGCTCCTCGCGACGGCGTTTGGCCTTGGCACGGGGGTTCCGCAGCCTCGTGGTGAGGGAGGTGACCTGATCCTCCAAGGGGCGCTCAGCGTCGAGCTCCTTGCCCAAGCGCTCCTTCTCTTCGGTGAGGGACTTGGCCTGCGCCAGGTCAGAGGCCGCAGATGATCCGTCATAGACCTTAAGGAGCCCATGGATCTTCTTGATGCGGTCGCGCTTGGCCTGCTCCTCCGACGGGTCAGCGGTGCCTCCGGTGTCACCGGTGGGAGCGCCATGGGGGTGCCCACTGTCCAATCCGACGCCTGCCCCAGCATTGGAAGCACTCCCCCCGGCAGCAGCCGCCCAGGGAGGAGGCGACTTGGTGACCGTGAGCTTCTTGACCATGGCCTGGAGGTCGGCAAGCTGCTTAGTCATGGGGGCGGTGTCGGACATATCCTTAGATGCCTTAGGTGACCCCTTGGACATGGTCGCAAGGCTCCCCTTGGGCGTTTTGTGACCACCGTAGCAAACTCCTTTATGCAGGTTGGATTTGGAGCACTGCTTGAAGTCGCCAATGCGCCCGGGGGTCAGCAGCGAGGCGGCGCGACATGGCGGCGCCGTGACGGATGCATGGCCAGCCAGGCCGCAGGAAACGCTTAATCCAAGAATCCGGGGGGCGCCACCCAGGAAACCCACAAGCCAGAACTTGGCTCGCAAGAGAAAAATAACCCTTCCCAGTGTTTCTACCCCTGCAGACTCGACTCGGCCCAGAAAGGGCTGGAGGAGGAGGAGAAGGATGGGGGAGAGGGGGGGGGGGGGGCATGCAGGGGAGGAGGAGGAGGAGGAAAATAAGGGAAGAAGAGGAGGCGGAGGAATAGGAGGAAGCGGGGGGGAGGAGGAGGAGTGGGAAGAGGAGGATGCAGAAGAAGAAGAATAAGAAGAGGAGGAGGACCATGAGGAGCAGGAGGAGGAAGAGGAGGAGAAGGAGGAGGAGGTGGAAGAGGATGAGAAGGATGAGGAGGATGAGGGGGATAACCAGGAGGAGCAGAAGGAAGAGCAGGAGGAAGGGAAGGAGGAGGGATGGGGCGGGCGATGATGAGGAGGAGCTGGGCGAGGAGGAGGAGGCTGACGACGGTGATGATGATGTTGATGTTGGTGTTGCTGTTGATGATGAAGATGCTGATGGTGCTAATGATGACGCTGGTGATCATGATGTTGTTGCTGCTGCTAATGATGATGGTGATGGGGATACTGATGATGATGCTGATGATGATGATGATGCTGATTCGGATGATGAGGAGGAGGAAGAGGAGGAGGGCGGGGGAGGAGCTGCTGCTGCTGCTGCTGTCTGCATCGATGTCCATATCCGCTAGCAAAGCTATCTACGCGTGGGCACCGCAGAGCCTGGATTTATACTTTACCAGGGGGCCTTTGGGACTTAACGGGGACGCAAGGCCAGAGACCGCTGCCTTTGCGCGCGCAGCGCAGGCAGTGGCCCCGAGGCGCGGGGGTAGCTCTACGCTGCATTACGGGTTCATTCTCTTAACCTCACTCTAGCACGTAGGGCCTCCAGCCTGTCCTCCCACGGTCTGACGCTGAGGGGTCTGAGATGGGTAAGGTGGGGGGGGGGGGGGGGGGGGGGGTAAGGTGGGGGGGGGGGGGATCCAGCAGGAGGAGGGCGAGGAGGAGAGGGAACTCGCTGGGTCAGACTGCTTGCTGCCTGCTGCTCACGCTGTCTCACCCGCGGGAGCCTGCCTCGTTCCCTACCTCGATGTTGTTCTGGTTCTAGCTGTTGCGCATCGCATAGGCCAGGCCACCCACAGGGGCCTTGCCTGGAGGCTTCGTCAGTCCAGTTGAGCGCAATGCCAGCCGTATGACTCTGTTCGCAGTCACCCAAGTGTAGCCGTCCGCCGTATTGATCTCCTGCGGGTGGTACTTCTTCTCTGCAAGTTCCTGCTCCTGTACGACAGATAACCCCACGGGGCAGTGTCCGTCGAAGTTGAAGGCCAGGCGAGACTGTGGTGCTCCTCCTTGCTTGGTTTGCATCTCGCTCGCCCTGCACGTGACGCACCAATCTTCGAATTCTGCGGGGCTGGAGTTCTCTCTCGCCTTGTCCAGACGCTTCATTGCCAGGAACACGCGCTGCACCTCCTCGTTCTTGCCCTCCATTGTGGTGGTGCCACTGTTGAAAGTAGAGCGGCGGCGGCGTGCAGATGAGGGGATCCACGTTCGTGTCCTGCTCCTGCCTCGCGAACGAGGCTCTCGTACTTGGTTGTGGCCGTCTTCATTCCCAAAAATACAGGGTGGCCCGTCGGGCCTTTGAAGTGAACATCGGATGCTTCTCGCTCTCGCATCTTCGCCTCCAGCTGCAGCGTCAGCTTCCTCTCGTTGCCCTCGACCCCCTTGCCCGCGCCCTTGAGCTTCTTGGGCGGAACCTGGCTCGCCTCGACCCGTGTGGTAGCTCCCAGCCACTTCGACATCAAAGTGTAAGAAGTGCTTCTCGATGCTCGGTCGTATGTGTTCGTTCGCAAGATGAGAGAGAGCGTGATCCACCGCCGCTCTACTGTGGAAAATTGCCAACCTTTTCCTCCGGAGCCCGGGGGTCGCCCCCCCCCCCCCTTCGAAAATCCCCCCCCCCCTGCTGGAACCCCTCCCCCCCCCCTCTCCCCCGGCAAAACCCCCCCCCTCCCCAAACCCCCCCCGCCCCCCCCTCCCGCTCGAAAACCGGGGGGGGTCACTACCGGTTCGAGGCCCCCCCCCCCCCATACTCACCGCCAGCAAACGACTCCCGGTCCCCACCACCGTCCGCATCACATCCCCCACTGGTGTTCCCAGCACCACTGTTCTCACCACCGCTGTCCCCACTGGTTCCACAACCGCCCCTACTGTCCCCACCAGTGGCCCCACCACTGTCGCACTGTCCCCGCTGTCCCCAGAACTGTTCCCACCGCGGTTCCACTCTCCCCACTGTCTCCACGGCCCCAACCACTGCCCGACTATCCCCACTGTCCCCACTGTCCCACTGACTCCTCCGCTGTCCCACTGAGCTGTTCCACTGTTCCCACCACTGTCCCCACTGTCCCCACCACTGTCCCCACTGTACCTCTGTCCCATTGTCCCACCGCCGTCCTCGCCATCGCCTTCACCACTGTCCCCACCACCATTGTACCCTCCACTGTCCCACTGTTTCCACCTCATCCCATTGTCCCCACACCACTGTCCCCACCACCACCGTCACCACCACTGTCCACTGTCCCCCCCTGTTCCCACCATTGTCCCCACCACTGTCCCCACCACTACCGTCCCCACCACTGTCCCACTGTCCCACCACTGTCCCGCTATCCCCTCACCACTGTCCCCACCAACACCGTCCCCACCACTGTCCGCACCCCCACTCGGTTTTCGAGGGGGGGAGGGGTTCGAACCGGTAGTGACCCCCCGGTTTTCGAGGGGGTGGGGGGGGTTCGAACCAGTAGTGACCCCCCCCCTTGTCATGATGAACTGGGGGGGGGGGAGGGGTTCGAACCGGTAGTGACCCCCCCCGGTTTTCCGGAGGGGGGGGGGGTCGAACCGGTAGTGACCCCCCCCGGTTTTCCGCCAGCAGCGGTAGAACACGCTCTTTCCAAGATGAGTGTCGAGCGCCTTCGGATCCTGAGCCTCGAAGGTGCGCAACGGACAGGCCGTGACGTGGTGCTCCTGCCTCTTCGGGGCCCTCGCGCTGAAATCCTGGATGCGCCTTCTGTTGGCGATGGCCGCTGCAAGGTGCCGCTGGGCTGTGGCTCGATCTGCAAAATTGCTGTTGCACAGGATACAATAGTTCGACAGTGTGGCTAAATGAGGGATGCGATCCGTGACGCATATTTGACGCAATATTGCTTCAGTGTCCTCACGTCCCCTCGCACAGACTCAGGCACAATGTGAAAACGTGCGCTTCCTCTTCGTGAAGCCTTCCCCACATATGGGACAGAGCACCCCAGGGGATCCTTCCATGCCCTCGGGGGTGGGGGGCTGATAGATCTCAGCCTCTGTGGGGTGCTCTGGGGTGGGCAACCTGACTAGATAATTCACGAGATCTAAGTTCTGACGCATCAATTCTACAAAAAAGGTCCCTGTCCTCCCCATAGAAAAGCATCAAACAACTCCCCTCCAGGATTTCCAAAAGCATCGGCCCCTCAGAGGCCCCCTCGGGAGCCTTGACATCATTCCAAAACTGCTGGAGCCACGCATTCGCTATGGGCAGGAGCCTACCTTCTACATCTACTTCATGATCCTTTTTTTCGCACTGAGCTCGCCCTGCAAGGGCTGCAATCACTTGCTGGTGGGCTCTCTGGTGGGTGACGATCTCCTGGGGCCGCTTGATCCTTCTGATGCGGAGCTCCGTGAATAGCGTCCCGAACTTCAAGTGCCTCTGAACCTCTAGGTTGGAGGGGGCCCGGATCTTGTCCAGCTGCCTCGCGGCATGTTCCCCCCAGAGCACCGCCCTCGCGAACTTGTAGACTATTTGCTGCATCGGTGCGAGCGACTGAACCGTGAGAGGGGAGCGCATGTTGAGAACGAACGCCTCTAGGCCCGACAAGGCCGCGTTGATGGCGAGCCCCGAGAATACTATGCCTTTGAACCTCGTGGAGATCTTGGGGGTGGACCAGAACTTGCCCATCTTGTGCCGTGCTGTTCGTATGGCCTGCATTCTAAACTTCTTCTCCGCCGAGAACCCGTTGTTGAAGTGTTGCCGACCTCCCAGATATCTCGCTTCTGCTACCACCTGTCCTTCCATGTGTTGCTTCCGTTCGTGATCTGCTCTGTTTGCTGCGCCTGCTGTGCGACCTGCCCCTTGAACAAGATGCATCTGTTTTGCAATGTTCTGTGCTCCTCCAACGTCCTTCATAACAGGATCGACGATTCGATTTTCGCATCTTGCTACCTCGGTGAGATGTGAAATATCAGAGCCCACGATCTTGCGGGCGATATCGTCCACGAAAACTGACGTGGCCAAGTCTGTTACTGCACGATCCTGTTCAGCACGAAGTGGGCTTGGCAGCAGCGTATGTAGCGCTCCCTGCCACGGATCTGTGTCCATTATGTTGATCATCATCTGCACGCCTCTGCCGTAGGCCTTGACAAACAGCTTGGTCGCCGTGTGGTCACCAGGCAATGCGCCACTTTGATTCGTCATGTGAATGCTGTGCACGCCGTCATCAATCGCGCATGTGCTTTTGTGTATTCTTTGGTGGAAGAGGTCCACCCGCGACTCCACTGCCAACTCGTCAGCTGCTTCTTCTGCTCGGGATTTGTGAGTGCAATAAAACGCATTGCTCGCGTCGTGGCGCCTCGTGACGTGGTGCGTGCCTTCTCGTCGAAGTCTGGCCGGCCCATTCATCTAAACCAACATGGCACCGCCCCTTCTTATGTGTGATATACCACCAGGTGCCCAGTATGGAGAACGTGCCTTCGGATTCACGAGCGATCTAAAGTAAGACCTGCCAAGCCCGCAGAAAATCATGATGGGCCTCTCGCCTGCCGTGTTCTCCTTGTCGTTGTGCTTGGGCAGTCTGCAGCAATGGGCCTGCTGCCATACCGCCGGCACTCGTCCTGCTTGTCTGGTTGTCCGACAAAGAAGGTATAAGCATCTCTCGAACATGGGTGCCTGTAGCTCATCTTCGTCCTTGTGCTATCTGTCCTGTTGGGTGTGAGCGTCGCCTCATGCTGCGCGGGATCATCGAAAGGATCTGCGAACTCCAAGTCAGCAAAGCCTGACCCAACAGTGCTGAGAGGCACTTCGGGTTCCTCCTGTAGTAGATGCCCTCGTCGAAAGACTGGTGCCTGGACGCCTCCATCTTGATCGTTTAGCTCTGGTGCCTCTTGCTCAGTGGGGCCCCGCGTGCCTCGTCGGTGATGCCTCTTGCAGTGCCAGTTGGGCATGACTAGGACACGTAGGAGATCTCCTGCCACGCTCCATGCTGGCGTTGCTCTCCACGAGGGGGGGCTCTTGAGTGCCCTGCGTAATTTCTCCACGTCCTGAAGTGCGTCCATATGTGCCTCCATGTAGTCAATGGGCTCGCCATTCCCCTCATTTGGGTCAATCCATTCAAGAAGCGACTGTGCCTGGTTCGGGTCGGTCTCCACTGCAAGCGGTCTCCTCCAAAAGCCCGTGGCAACGATCGGGGTTTGGCATCTGTGGGGAACTCTCGCGCTGGCACCTCCCCTAATGCCGTGTTTCTGAAACCAGCTGATCCATTCTAATGCTGATGCTCTCGTCGTGGACTCGCGCGTGCATTCGTCCTCTCGGGCCTCGCCAGTTGCCTGCTACAAGCCGCGCTATACGATGTGCATCATAAAACTTGCGTTCCTTCCATGCCTCCCACAATGCCCCAACGCGGTTCTCTAACAGCTGGTTATGCATCTCTTTCTTGTTCAGCTTGAGTCTCCTGCTGATGCGGGCGATGTCCAGGTTGATGCTGTCCAGGTTTGTCTCGTCTTCTTTGGCCTGTCTACGCTGTGCCAGTAGCTTCGATACTTCTCTTGAGAATGAACAGTTCTGCTCTTTCTTCTCCGTGTAACCTGGCGCAGTGGTCAGCATCTCGTTGGCAACGTCGCTGATGCACCCCATCATTCCCGCATCGATCTGATCGACATTGCCCTCGTACTCCCACTGCTCGAATTGATTCTGATGCTGCGACAGTCGTTCCTCCACTCTCTTGGTGAATGCTTCTCTCTGGTGCCCATGTAGCAACGTGGCATTTCAGGCCTCCGCGTTCGGCTTGCTCGCCTTCTTCACGTGCTGTTGGTACTCGAAGGTGTGGTAGAAGGAGACCTGCACGGGGAAGTGGTCCTTGGCCGATGTGCACCTGATGTGTTGTAATCTCCGCCCTTTCCGCCATGATACCATGCATTCTTGAACGTTGTCCAGCGTTGCTCTCGGTAGAATGATGTAGTCAATTCTCTTTCTGCAATCCTCTGCTATGCCAAAGTATGTGGCTCCTGCCTGGAAGAAGGTGTTCATCATGATGAGGTTGTGCGCTTTCAAAACAGGTTTAATGATACCGTAGTTCATGCCATCTTTCTCTGGTTCAGCTGCTCCCGCGACTGGTTGTTCTGTTGTATCCGCAGCGCACGTGGAGTTCAAGTCCGTGCCTATGACGGGAATGCACCGCGAGGGCAGCTCGCACAATTGACTGTGCAACCGTTGTGTCAGCTCATGTGCCACCTGCTTTTGTGTGGCCGCTGCTCCTCGTCCTTTTCCTCTCGTGGGATAGTAGAGAGAGAATGCTGCGAAGTCTTGTCGCCCCCTCCTATATCTGATCATGAACCCTCGCCCTTGAAGCCTTCCTCCCGCTGCCTGCACTCTAATTACGTACTGTGGCTGCTAGCGCTTGGTGCACACGCCGATGGATACACCACAAGACGCATTGGCACCTTTTGCATACCCTGCATGGAAAATGATGATGCGCCGTCGTGCTTCTCGACGGTGCTCCTCGATCCCTCAGGCCCGTGCCCTGGAGTGTGACGATGTCGATCTGGCGATATTCGTCAGTGATGTCGTTCAGGCGGCCTGGCGGCGCGGCTGTGAGGAGATTGTAGCTGATGGCCCGAAGGAGTCGCCAACCGCCGCCGCCCCCTTCTCGTAGCCCTGCCATCTTGCCAACATGAAGCTAGACGAACGGGTCGGTTGGGTATGGGGGGAGACCAGCTGCCGAGAGTCGCTATATCGAAAAGGGCAGCTGCGGAGGAGGAGGAGGAGGAGGAGGAGGAGGAGGAGGAGGAGGAGGAGGAGGAGGAGGAGGACGAGGAGGAGGAGGAGGAGGAGGGAGGAGGAGGAGGGAGGAGGAGGAGGAGGAGGACGACGAGGAGGTTCAGGCTCTCGCCTCCCGCGGGCCGCCCCTCAAGAGCTCTGAACCCCCCCCCCCCCTTGGGGGCCTGGAAGCTGCTCCCTGGGAGGGCGGCGCCTGTACTCTCCGCCTGTCTCTTCGCGCCGCGAGGGCCGAGGGGAGGGGCCGCACTGGAACGACCCTGGAAGGGCCCTGGGACGACTCTGGGAGGGCCCTGGGGGGGCCATGTGATGGCCCTGGGAGCGTCCTGGGAGGGCCCTGGGGGGGCCCTGTGATGGCCTCAGTAAGCGCCCTGGGAGGGCCCTGAGGGTGCCCTGGGAGGGCCCTGTTGGGCGCCCCGGGGAGGGCCCTGGGAGGGCCCTGTGATGGCCCTGGGGGTGCCCTGTGATGGCCCGGGTGGGCTGGCCCTGGGGGTGCCCTGTGATGGCCCGGGTGGGCGTCCTGGGAGGGCACTGGGAGCGTCCTGGGAGGGCCCTGGGAGAACCCTGTGATGGCCCTGGGAGTGCCCCGGTGAGCGCCCTGGGAGGGCCCCTGTTGGGCGCCTTTGGGAGGGCCCTGGGAGGGCCTTGTGATGTCTCTGGGGGGGCCCTGTGATGGCCCCGGTGAGCGCCCTTGGAGGGCCCTGAATGTGGCTTGGGAGGGCCCTGGTGGGAGCCCTGGGAGGGTCCTGGGAGCGCCCTGGGAGGGCCCCGAGGGCGCACTGTCCCGATGCCAGTCCAGTGATAGCTGGCCCCGTAAAGATTCTGGCAGCGGAAGCGGACACCTTGCAAGAGACCAGTCCGGCACGCGGAGCGAAAGAAAATACATCAGGCTGCAAGTGTAAGTCCATAGCTTAGCCATCACTTTCAACAAGGTGGTTGGGCCCTAGGGGCGGGGCTGAGAGTGCCTGGGGGGGCGCCCTGAGAGGGGGCTCACACCTGCCGACGACTCCACACCTCCGAGCCTCGGGCCCCTCGTTGCCCATCGGCCCTGGGCGGTCTTCGGGCGGCCTGCGGCGGTCGTCTGGCGATCTTCGGCGCGGAAGCTGGGCGGTTGCGCTCAGCGAGGGGTCCATGATCGATGAGCCCCTAATCGACACAGCGTTCCCAGCCATCCTCTGGTGTTGGGTCCTCGTTTGGAATACGCATCGCCCCGCGTCTGCCCCTCCTCGCCTCTCCTCCTCCCGTCCCTGCCTCTGCCCTCCGCAAATGAAGCATTTCGGCGCACCCCTCACACGCTCCGTGGTCCCACAGGCAGCTCCACCGAAGACCCCAACGGCTGCGTTCGCATGGCGCCGCCGCGTTCGTGTCGGCACACCACTCACACGTTCGTGGCCCAAGGGGACCCCCACCGAAGGCCCCAGCGACCGCGTTCGCACGGCACCGCCACACCCGTTTAGGCAGGCACACCACTCACACGTTTCGGGGCCCCACATGGGGGAGCTCCACCGAAGGCCCGAGTGTCTGCGTTCGCATGGCACCACTGCACCCATGTCGGCACACCTCTCACTCATGTCGTGGCCCCATGGGGACCTCCACCGAGGGCCCCAACGGCTGCGTTCGCATGGCAACATCGCGGCAATTTCGGTATATCTTTCACACGTTTCGTGGCCCCACAAAGGGGGCTCCACCACATGCCCCAATGGTTGCGTTCGCATGTCGGCACACCCCTCACACGTTCCGTGGCCCCATAGCGAGCTCCACATAAGGCCCCAGTGGCTGCGTTCGCATGGCACCACCGCGTCCAATTCGGAAGACCCCATGGCAACATTCGTGGCCCCTAGGGGGGCTCCACTGAAGGCCCAAGTGGCTGCGTTCGCATGGCACCACCGCACCAATGGCCCCATAGGGAGCTCCGCCGAAGGCCTCAGCGGCTGCGTTCGCATGGCGCCGCCGTGGTCATGTTGGCAGATCACTCACACGCTTCGTGGCCCCACACGGAGCTTCACCGAATGCCCCAGTGGCTGCGTTCGCATGGCACCACCGCGGTCATGTTGGCATACCCCTCGCACGTTTCGTGGCCCTGTAGGGAGGCTCACCGACGGCCCCAATGTCTGCGTTCGCATGGCGCCACCGCGCCCATTTCTGCAGACTAGGGAGCTCCACCGACGGCCTCAGATGCTGCGTTTGCATGGTACCGCCGCGCCCAATGGCGGCGCCGTTCCGTTTTGGCACATCCCTCGCAAGTTTCGTGGGCCCATAGGGAGCGCCACCGAAGGCTCCAGTGGCAGGGTTCGCATGGCGGCGCCGCCCCATTTTGGCGCACCCCTCAAACGCTTTGTGGCCCCATAGGGAGCTCCGCTCACGCCCAGTGTGAGGAGAGCCCGTGCCCGCGAAGTCGGCAGCCCACAATGGCCTCCCATCGTGAACTGCAGGACACCACTCGGGTTCTTCTGCCGCGATGGTGCCGCGAGGGGGGGGGGCGGGGGGCGTTGCCTGCCAGCGGAGGGGGCCCGGAGAGGCGCGGGCATCGCGCCCGTGCGCCTCCCTCCTCCGCCTCCTTCCTCCTCCTCCTCCTCCTCCTCCTCCTCCTCGTCCTCCTCCTCCTCCTCATCCTCCTCCTCCTCCTCCTCCTCCTCCT
>CAUYUJ010008770.1:2500-38183 GCA_963575745.1 Prorocentrum cordatum | reverse complement strand
CCTCCTCCTCCTGGCTCCTCCTCCTCCTGGCTCCTCCTCCTCCTGGCTCCTCCTCCTCGCTCCTCCTCCTCGCTCCTCCTCCTCCTCCTCCTCCTCCTCCTCCTCCTCCTCCTCCTCCTCCCTTCATCCGACATCTTCCGCGCGACTTTCGCGCCATGTGGTTTGATCCCCCAGGCCATGTCTGTGTCGAGGCGGGTCTGGCGCATGGACTGACTGGCCGTCGGCGAGCGCGCGAGCCCTCCCCCGTGCCTCTTCAGAGCTTCGGCCTGGCTAGACTTTCGCCCCGGAGATGCATATCCACCGCCTCGCGGTCCAGACATCTCGGCCGCGACCCCATGAGTGCAGGGCGGCTTTACGCGGATGCCCCTCGCGGAACGTATCCGTGGAGCCGCGCATCCATGGGATCACGCCGTGGCTTCCAGACAGCGAGGGCACTGCCATGGATATGCTCGTCTCTCGTGATACACCTTCGATACCTCGAGCCCTGGTCATCTCCGCCCTGTCTCGGTCACTCACCAGGGTCAATTTCGATGCGATCGATCAGACCCGGTATCGACCCGATTCGATATCGCTTTTGGCCGATGCGATTTCGAGATTTCGACGATCCGACACTGCTGGAACTCTGCGTGACGCTGCTGTGCAGCCCAGCGCGGCCGATTCGACTCGACTCCGACTCGGCTCGTCGAGCGGTCCCACAACATGCACGCCGAAGCCCGCGGCAATGGCTGGGCGAGTCGGCACAACGTCGCCGCCGCACGCTCTGGAGTCTCCAGCAACGGCCCCAGCTCCAGTCAGCGTGCCAATGCGGCCCGATTCGACACACGACACACGTTCCGAGGGCAGCGCGGCGCCGACGCCGTCGTCGTCGTCGCCGCCGTCGCCGTCGTCGTCGTCGTCGTCGTCGTCGTCGTCGTCGTCGTCCGATCCGACCCGCGTGGTCGATCCGAGGCCGACCGCTCCCTGCCTACCGCGCCTCGGCGCGGCCTCCGCCGGCGTCTGCGCACCTCG
This sequence comes from Prorocentrum cordatum, assembly GCA_963575745.1. NCBI lineage: Eukaryota > Dinophyceae > Prorocentrales > Prorocentraceae > Prorocentrum > Prorocentrum cordatum. The sequence continues at coordinate 37,175 of CAUYUJ010008770.1, read as the reverse complement.
GCCTTGCCTTGCAGGACCTCGACCGGCAGCGCGTGGCAGTCACGGTCGGCTCGTGCCTCTCCGCGGAGGCCGCCGTGCGCTCCGCCGGCGTCGACGGCGACGTCGGCGCCGTCGACGGCGCCAGCGCTGACGCCAGCGATGATCCGGGGGAGGAAAAGGTGCCTTATTTGCTACTTTTCATTCGTTCTTTTCTTTTTTGGCCTCCTCGGAGGCCCTCGTCGCCACCGCTGGATTCGCCTCGAAGTTCTCACCCCGGGAGAGGTCCGGGAAGTAGTGGTATCGGTACCTTTTGGTTTCCCCAGACGACGTCGTTGCCGATGGCTGCAACAACCACCACGACGACGCCGAGGGCGATGGTGGTGACGACGCCGACGCCGATGGCTGCGCCGACCACGACAACGACGCCAGGGGCTACGGCGCCGCCGACGGCGCCGACGAGGATGACGACGACGCCGACGGCGCCAGCAGCGGCGGCGGTGGCGGCAACGACGGCGACCTCGAAGGCGGTTTCGATGTGTTTCCTCTATGGCTTTCTACAAGTACTACAAGCACGTATGCAGTTGATGGGCCTCTAGTGAGCGTTGTCAAGACTCCTCCTGCTCCGCCTTCCCATCCTCGTATCCTCCTCCCTCCGTGGCGGCCCGAAGCAGGCGGGGGGCTTCTCAGAACCCCAGGGGCCTGAGCAGACCTGGAGGCTCCCGGGACCTGCCAGGAAGGCTTCTCAGAAGCTGGGAGGAGGAGGAGGAGGGGGAGGAGGAGGAGCAGGAGGAGGAGGAGGAGCAGGAGGAGGAGAAGGATGAGGAGGATGAGGAGGAGGAGGAGGAGGAGGAGGAGGAGGAGGAGGAGGAGGAGGAGGAGGAGGAGGAGGAGGAGGAGGAAGCCCCCTGCCCTCTGAGAGGCCCCTCGCCTCCCGGAGGGCTGCCCCCTGGGCGCCGCCCCGCCGTGCTCGCCGCGAGCGGGGCCCGTCGCTTCGGGCCCCGGGGCCGCCGAGGAGCGGCCGCGGCCCGCGGCGAGCAGCCCGCCCCGGTGATCGAGACGGGGCCGGGGGCCCCCGAGGCCCGCGCCCGTGCGGAGAACGTGGCGGTAAGTCGGGCCTGTCCAAAAAAACAGTCTTGGGGACGCTTTTTCGACCCTGTCGAATATTTTAGAGTATTAGTTGACATCTTTTTCTATCATGATATTTTTCGTCCAAAATCCCCCTGTAGGGGGACAGGCCCGACTCAAACGTGGCGTCGGAGATTCTGGGTGCTTGGAGCTGTCTGGGGCGGTCCCGTCGGGGGTGGTTCTGCGGCGGAGCCGATCCTCGGCGGGGGCCCTCGGTGTGCTTTTGCCCGCTTCTGCGGCGCGGTGCCGATGGGCCTCGGATGTCTGGGGAGGAGGAGAAGGGGGAGGAGGAGGAGGTGGAGGAGGAGGAGGAGGAGGAGGAGGAGGAGGAGGAGGAGGAGGAGGAGGGGGAGCAGGAGGAGGGAGGAGGAGGAGGAGGAGGAGGAGGAGGAGGCGGAGGAGGCGGAGAAGGCGGAGGAGGCGGAGGAGGGAGGAGGAGGAGGAGGGGGAGGAGGAGGGGGAGGAGGAGGAGGAGGAGGAGGGGGAGGAGGAGGTGGAGGAGGCGGAGGAGGCGGAGGAGGCGGAGGAGGAGGAGTAGGAGGAGGAGGAGGAGGAGGAGGAGGAGGAGGAGGAGGAGGAGGAGGGGTGCGACCTTTTCTCCTCCACATCCCTGGTTTGACATCTTCCCTTGCGAAGCCAGCCCTTTTCTTCCAGGCCCCCTCCCCAGCGAGCGTCGCAATACCCGCGAATCGGGCGGGTGGTAATGGGGGGTGACCTAATTGGGGGGTGTAGAAAAGGTCCCTCAAGGGGGCCTTTAGGGGCCCATTTGGGCCCCCGCTGGCTCCCAAAGGAGCCCAAACGGGCCCCTGTAATTAGGGCTCTTCTCTTCACCCCCCGCTTAGGTTTCCCCCCCGTTACCACCCGCCCGAGCGGAATTGTGGATGCAGCTCGTGCTGACGGTGACAAGTCCGGCGATGATGATGGCGATGACGACTGGTGAGTCGGGCAGTGGCCACGGCGATGCGAGTGGTTAGTAGTTCTGGCCGCCACGATAAGCGCCACGATCATGGCAGCGAGTGGGACCGGTGGGAGTTCGAGGAGTCTTCACGATGGGCGCAGCGCGTCCTCGAGCCTCGAGGAGGCTGCCCTGCCCCTCGTCCCCCAGCGGCCGCGAGGTGCTCGTGGAGGCGGGCGTCCTCGAAGCGAGGCCCGGCCCTGCCCCTGCCTCGGCATCGAGGGGTGCGGTGCGCACGGCGCCGTGGCGGCCAGCATCGAGGGGGTGCAGGGCGCGCGCAGGCGAAGCAGGAAGGCGAGCTTCGCAGGCGATGGCGCCCTGCAGGCCGTCGAGGAAGGAGCGAGGACGGAGGATGGAGATCTCCCAGGACGCAAGATTGCAGGTTTATCTCGTCTCGCCCTGGGTTTACGCTTTTTTGCTATTTTTTTCGGTAGTTCTGGGCCTCTGGCTTTGGACTCCGATTCTGGTTCAAGAGGTTTCTCCATCAACCCCGGGGCTCCGCCCGAAAAGTTTGGCCGCTCAGGCGCTCAGGAGAGGAGGGGTGGAAGCCTGGGGTGCACCCCAAGGGAGCTATTCGGACGCACCCCTATGGAGGATGGACGCTTCCCATTTCGTAGATCCCAGGACTCGGTCTCGAATTTTGGGTCCAGTCGGAGGCCCCACGAAGCCTGGGATAGAGGTCGACATATCCCCTGTTAGAATTCCGTTCGTCATATATCGAAGACGCCTACGGCGAACGGCGTTTTGGAAACGCCTGCGAGGCCATTTGCTGGGCTTGGCCAAGCTGTGGGACTCTGTGTTCCCCAGCCGTTGAGGAAACCTTTGGGGAAACACTTGGGGAAGGAAGAGAGTGGAGGAGGTGAGGCAGGAGAACATATCCCCTGTTAGAGTTCCGTTCGTCATATATCGAAGATGCCTACGGCGAACGGCGTTCTGGAAACGCCTCGAGGCCATTTGCTGGACTTGGGGAAGGAAGAGAGTGGAGGAGGTGAGGGATGACAGACAGACAGACAGAAGCCATAGACCAACGTCGTGCGGCAAAACACAAACAACGAAAACAACTGGCAAACACATCAGAGTGCGAGAATCTTATCTCGGCACTTGCGGGCTCTGTACTGGGCATGGTCTAAAAGTTGCCGGGTGGTCCCGAAAACCTTTGAACAGGCAGGGCAAGTCGTAGTCCCTGCTGGGATCACGGACGCCACAGGTTTCCGATGGCCGTGAACCCTCATCCTGTGCGTAGCCATGGCTTTGCTGCTACTGAAAAGTTTGGCGCACTCCGGGCACGGAACTGCAAGGGACTCTGTGGAATCGTCGGCAAAAGGCGCCGATCCGATCGTGACGTCCCGGGCGAGACGTTTCCACTTCCACCAGTCGGCGGCTATGAGTTCTGTCCACGCGGCTGCTCCTTTTGCTGAGCTTGGGTCCCCTAGCACATCTAGGTCGCGCCGGGCTGGCGGCGGCGCGAGCCTGGGAATCGCCTGGAGGTCGGCGAGAACTCGTTGGGACCACGAGGAGGGGGAGGCCGAGTGAGTCAGGAGGAGGGCCTGCAGTGCAGGGAAGGGCTTACAAATCAAGCTGGATATGTACAACAGGCGGCGCCGCCTGAGTATATTGTCTACAGAAGGCAGCTGTAATTTCTGCAGAAGCGCCAAATCGCTTAGGCGTGGTTTCCCAGGGATCGGAAAACGGCTCTCATGGGCTATCCTGCGCACGGCGCGCAAGTAAAATGTGTGCAACCACTGTATGTGAGTGCGCGAAGACGTCCACAGCTCAGAATTGTAGAATAGCACTGAACGGACGAGAGACTGGAAAAGTCGCAGCCTGAGCTGCACGCTCATGTGTTGCGCTGCGAAGACTTTCCGCACCAAGCTATGGTACACCGCGGATGCTTTCCGCAGGCGCGCACGTACGTCCAGGGCGCGCACGTATGTCCAGGCGCGCACGTATGTCCAGGTCGAAGGATGATGATGATGATGATTATGATGATGATGATGATGATGCTGATGATGATGATGATGATGATGACGATGATGATGATGCTGATGATGCTGATGATGCTGATGATGATGATGGTGACGATGATGCTGATGCTGACGATGATGCTGATGCTGATGCTGACGATGATGCTGATGATGATGATGGTGATGATGGTGATGCTGATGATGATCATGATGATGATGATGCTGATGCTGATGATAATGATGATGATGCTCATGCTGATGCTGATGGTGATGCTGATGCTGCTGTTGATGATGATTATGATGATGATGCTGATGCTGATGCTGATGCTGATGCTGATGCTGATGATGACGATGCTGATGATGACGATGATGATGACGATGACGATGACGATGATGATGATGTTGATGATGCTGATGATGATGATTATGATGATGCTGATGCTGATGTTGCTGCTGCTGCTGCTGCTGAGTATGATGATGCTGATGATGATGCTGATGCTGATGCTGATGCTGATGATGATGATGATGATAATTGTGGTGCTGATGATGATGCTGATGATGCTGCTGCTGATGATGATGATGCTGATGATGATGATGCTGCTGCTGCTGACGACGACGACGACGACGACGACGATGATGATGATGATGATGATGATGATGATGATGATGATGATGATGATGATGATGATGGAGGAGCACGTCGACGACGTACGAGGAAGAGGAGGAGGAGGAGGAGGGGGAGGAGGAGGAGGGGGAGGAGGAGGAAAAGGAGGAAAAGGAGGAACAGGAGGAAGCCCTCTTGGGGCCTCCTGTGGGGGCACCTGGAAGGCCGTCCTTGGGGCGATCTTGTGGGCCTCTTGGGCCCCCTGGGGGCCTTCATGAAACCTCTTCGTTTCAGTACGTCGTGGATGTTTTTTGGCGGTATTCCGGCGTTTTAGTACCGTCGTGGATGTTTTTTGGGCTGTCTTTGGGCTCTTGCGGCGCCGTCTTGGGGGCCTCTTGGGGAGTTGATTGTGCCGTTTTGTCTAGTTTTGAGGCCATCTCGGGGGTTCTGGGGGCCATCTAGCGTCGAGGGGCCACAATTTGTCCCATGTCCACTGCGCGGAGCCCGGAGCTCCAAGACGCAGTGGATGTGGGCACAGCTCTGGATCACAAGTGTTGCGGCGACGTGAACATCTGAGGGCTCCGCCCTTTCTCAGGAGGGACAGAAACACACAGACGCAATTAATCGTCGATTCCCGAGAAAATATGGGAAAATCTGGGAACTGGGGGGGAATACAAAAACCCAGAAAATATGAGAAAATATAGGGGATTCTTTTACTTGTATGTATTTATTTGTGTGTCTCAGGGCCCCTTCCCTTTCCTCCAGGGTCGCGCTCCGGCGCGACGGTGGCAGTCCGTTCGTTCGTTCGTTCGTTCGTGGGCACAGCTCCTGCCCGCATCGCCCTCCCCATCTCTAGGCTGAAGTCGGGCGTGTCCCCCTACAGGGGGATTTTCGACGAAAAATAAAGGATACACCAGAAATACATCAAAAATATCAAAAACAAAAAATAGTCCCCGGATTATTTTTGGACAATTTTTTGATTTTTTTGGGGTATTTTTTATTTTTCGTCGAAAATCCCCCTGTAGGGGGCCGAGTCGGTGGGGTCGGAGGATCGCGCCACGTCGCCGATGCATCGACGATGCGGCTCGATGTGGGGCCCGTGTTTCCCCACGCCGACGTCGGCGATGCATCGCCGATGCGTCGCCGATGCATCGCCGAGGCATCGCCGATGCATCGGCGATACCTTGGCGGAGAGGCGCGGTCCTTCGACCCCGTCTATTCGGGGGTGGACAGAGCCCCCAACAGTGACACGTCGATTAGTGAATTGTCCGTTTTCGGTTCTCGAGAGGGCGCCGTGGCCGTTGTTTTCCAGGCCTGCGCCCCCCAGGTTTGGGCCTCAGGTCGTTTTCACTAAACCACGCTTTACTAAAGGGAGGTCTGTCCATCCCCCATCTATTCGGGGACCCCATCTGGGAGGCCTCTGCCCTCCCCCCCGCAGGGCCGTGATCGTCATGTCCGGGCAGAGCCCGAAGAAGGCCGCCGCCGCCACGGGCTTGCCCCAGCTCTCGAGTGGGGGATCGACTGCACAATCGATCTGCTTCACCCTTTAATTCTCGTCGAACCCACGAGAATGACGTAGACTGCTTCAACATTGAATTTTCTGCGAATCCACGAAAGTTGCGCAGAAGGCCTCAACATGGACTCTTCGTCGAGGCCACGGGCATATTTCATAGAATGTCTGTAGATCTGCAGACATGTTCATGCCATGTTCTTGTTTTGTGCAGTCTGCGCGGCATCTAAACTTTTGGGCAAGTCCATTCCGTAGTCGATCCCCTGCTCGAAGCCCACGCCCTCGCGGGCGTTTCTCCCCTGCCGCCGCCTGTTCCGGGCCTGCTGCTGCGTTCCGCGGCCGCTCTCTCGTGCTCCAGACGCTGTGTGTTGGGGGGGGAGGGGAGGACGCGAGCACGAGAGCCCGCCCCTTGCCCTCCCCTTCAGGGCTCGTTTCGATTCCTCCGATTCGATGCGATTCGATGTCGATGGATTCCGATTCCGATTCGACTCGACTTCGCATTCCGATTTCTCAAGAGGGCATTACTACTCTGCCGATTTCCGCCGATTCGACTCCTCCCGACTCGGCTGCCGATTTCTGAAGATCCGATTCATCTCGATCGCCGATCCGATCCATCGATTCGATTCCCTGGTCTCCTTGGGGAGGAGCACGCGAGTACGAGAGCCCGCCCCTTCCCCCTCCCCTTGTTTTGGAGGGCCGCGTCTACCTGCCTGACACAGTGTGTCGTTCCTATGTCAGATACAGCTCTCACGTTCTAGCCACAAACGTCTATGCACACATGGGGTGGCGCTACGCAGTCGGGGTGGGTACGTCTATAGACAACGCAGCCGTTGCGTTCGGCGCAGTACAAGATCGGAGACGAGTAGATCCGTCCACGATATGTTCCTATTTCATAGCAGGTCCCACCTGGTACTCCAGCCCGTGTTCGTTCCCGTCTACACCTCATGACCATCAATTCCGAAAAGTGTCTTTCAGTTTTCAAGCCGTGGCAGGCTCAGTCGGTACAGTGTCCGGACGCACCCCCAACAGCAGTATCCAATCTGCCGACACTGTAAGTGTCTCGGCCTTGAGCTTCACGTGTCCTCGTGATTCCGTCTCGAGAGTGCGCAGAGTGCGCCAGCTTCGCGCAAACGATGGGGAAGCGCCGATTTAGCGTCGGTTAGCGTCGATGTAGCGTGCATTTGCAGTCGGGCCGCTGAAGAAGGACCCCTTTTCGTTGGGGAGGGGCTCAGCGTTCCTTGTTATTTTACAGTTGATCCCAGGTTGTCCTTACGGTTTTCCACGGGCATCGCAGCTTAACTCATGGAAGAAAAGTGGCCTCGTTCCTTGTTTATGGTTTCTCATGACAGCGTTTCGACTGTAGCGTCGATTAGCGCAGACTCGAGCCGGTTCGCTTCGGCTCGCAAGGGCCAGCATGCTGGCACGGGAGGCTCCCTTGCGTCGCCGCCGAGCGGCGCCCGCTGCTGCGCTCCGCGGCCGACCTCGTGCGCCCATCTGTAGAGCACAGGGGCCCACCTTCGGAGTCGAACGAGGCCCCCCCCGCTGGGCTGTTCGCCCCCCTCTGTTCGGGGTTCCTCGAAGAGCAGAGAACGCATCCGCAGGGTGTGCGCGCAGCAGGGCTGGACCTGCACGGTGTTTTGGCGTTTTCGTGGGCCGTCTTCGGTTCGACTTCATTTTGCGGTATAGGCGGATCGAGGACAAAACGAGGGAGCACGGAAACAACACGACATCGAACAACGCCGTTTAGGTTCAGCCCTGCCCCCCTCCGTTCGGTGCCCTTCGTTGTGTTGTCACCGTGCTCCTGTTCTCCTGCTCCTCCCTTCCCTGGTCCTCAGACTCTTTCCCCGTGCGCGTCTCTTAGCTCCTCGGCCTCGGAGTGCAGCACACACGTTGACAACACGTATCCTTGCTGGGGAGAAGGCGATGGAGGGGGGAGGGAGGGATGGGGAGGGACGCGTGGTGAGGATGGATAAGGAGGGGTGAGAGGAGACGGAGGAGGTGTCGGGGTGAAGGAAGACCGCGGAGGGTCGGGGGATGGATGCTGATGATGGTGGTTGTGGTGGTGGTGATGATGTGACGATGATGATGCTTCTGATGATTATGCTGATTACGAAAATTATCATGCTGACGATGGTGCTGATGATGCTGCTGATGCTAACGTTAATGATGATGCTGCTGATGATGATGATGAGGATGGTGATGATGATGACGACGATAATGATGATGCTGATGATGCCGATGATGATGCTGATGTTGATGATGATGATGCTGATGATGCAGATGATGATGCTGATTATCATGCTGCTGATGAAGATGATGATGTTGATGCTAATGCTGATGATGCTGCTACTGATGATGATGCTATGATGATGCTGATGAGGATGCTGATGATGTTATGCTGATCATGCGGATGATGATGCTGATGATGTTGATGATGATGGTGATGGTGATGGTGATGCTTCTGACGATGATGATGATGATGATGATGATTATGATGATGATAATAATGATGATGATGATGCTGATGCTGATGATGATGATGCAGATGATGCTGCTGATGATGATGCTGCTGCTGATGATGATGATGATGATGATGTTGATGCTGATGCTGCTGATGATGATGCTGCTGCTGATGGTGCTGCTGCTGCTGCTGGTTATGATGATGATGCTTCTGATGATGACGAGGATTCTGCTCATGCTGCTGCTGATGCTGCTGCTAGTTATGATGATGATGATGATGATGCTGATGATGATGGTGAGGATGATGGTGCTGATGCCCATGCTGATGCTGCTGCTGCTGATGAGGATGATGAGGAGGCGGAGGAGGAGGAGGAAGCACTCTCAAGAGCGTTCTCAAAGATGTGCAGACGTAGCAGACGCTGACTGCGCCACCGAGCAGCGAAGACGCAGCGAGGTGTCAGCTTAGTCTGGCTTCGGGCACTGGCGCGAACGGGAAGATACGCAGACTGGCTTCGGACATCAGCACGAAAGGGGAGGCACTGTCGTTGCATGTTTGGATCTAGGCCCCCTTGATGGGGTCGGAGTAGGTGGGGGTCGGAGGATCGCGCCGCATCGCCGATGCCTCGGCGATGCATCGGCGATGCGGCTCAAGGTGGGTCCCAACTGTCTCCACGCCGAAGTCGCCGATGTATTGGCGATGCGGCGAGATGCTCCGACCCCATCCACTCGGACCCCACCTAGGAGGCCTCCATTGGAGGACCGGATGGGGAGAGAGCGTACCCCCTCGGGACGGGTGCCGGGCCTTTCCTGGGTGTTTGAGGTTCGATCCGCCCCCGACCCGGCACTGCTCTCGCCGGCGGGCAGACGATGACGGCGGCAGCTCGCTGAAGCCGACCAGCGGGGACGGAGCCATGGCTCGCGGAGCGCCCCGCCCGAGAGCTTTCCAGAGCGGCATGGCGAGATGTCGAAGACAAGCCCATCATCTCGGGGGAAGGGGAAGCAACACCAACACCACCAGGCGGCCCCCTCTAGCGAGGAGGTCCCCGGTGCCTCCCTGAGCTGGGGATAGGGGATGTCTCGAACGAGAGGGGGGACCACAGCACCAAGGGAACCCCTCCCTGGCTTCTCCCGCTGGTGGTCCCTGGTGGTGTTGGTGTCGGTTTTGTTCCTCCGTGGGATCTGTACTCATTGCGGGCGGCCGCCCACCGGCTGCTGTAGTGAACGCCATCTACTGAAGAAACTTGCGCCTGATCCTAGCTGAGCCTGCATCATCCGCATGATGCCCGTCATCTTCGAATGCCGTGTTCTGTGGCACAAGAGGGAGTGACATATGATCGCCGATTCTATGTTGTGATTAATTTTGCTCAGCCCTACTGGACGAAGCCTCGTCATCCACACACATATGGCGACGACTGGCGAGACTCTTACGCATCGGCAATCTCGCGCACGGGAGTAATCGAGGTGATCAGTACGCACGGGAGTGTAATTTGAATTACGCCTCTCTTTTGTACAGCTCCTTTTGTCCTGGAAGCTTAGTGTTGCCGAAGCGCTTCGCACTCACATGAAGTGCCGCTGGGCAGTGCAACGCCGTCGTATGTAAACGATCGTTTCAGCAAAGAGCTGGCGAAAGAAGGTAGTGCTTGATGAGGCCACCGAGGATGATGAGTATGCGATATGCGTGAAGGGCCTAAGAGTGGTGTGCTGTTCGGAGGGAGGATGAATGATGGTGGATGTGGGACGCAGGAGGGAGGATTGAGTACGAGTGAATCTGGAGAAATGAGGATGAGGGCGAGTGGTAGCAGCGGCAGAGGAGACACGAGGAGGACGTGGAAGAGGAGCAAGAGGAGGACGATGTGGAGGAGGTGGAGAAGGATGAGGAGGAAGTGGGAGAGGGATGAGGAAGAGGAGAAGGAGGAGGAGGAGAAAGAGGAGGACGTTAGGAGGAGGAGGAGCAGGAGGAGCACGATGAGGAGGAGTGTTTTGTGAAGGGTAGAAGGAGGGGGAGGAGGAGGAGGAGGAGGAGGAGGAGGAGGAGGAGGAGGAGGAGGGAGGAGGGGAGGAGGAGGAGGAGGAGGAGAAGGAGGAGGAGGAGGAGGAGGGGAGGGGAGGAGGAGGAGGAGGGGGAGGAGGAGGAGGAGGAGGAGGAGGAGGAGGAGGAAGAGGAGGGGGAGGAGGAGGAGGAGGAGGAGGAGGAGGAGGAGGTGTCCGCTCCGTGGTGCAAGCGGGGAGTTGAGAGAGACTGCGCTGGGCCTCCTCCTCCTCCTCCTCCTCCTCCTCCTCCTCCAGGAGGAGGATTCGCGGGCGGAGGATTCCCCTTCCTGTTGCTTCCGCTGTTCTCTTTTCAGGAGGGAAAGAAACACACAGACACAATGGATCGTCGATTCTCAGGAAAATATGGGAAACTATGGGAAGTGGGGGGGAAGACAGAAACCCAGAACATATTGGAGAATATGGGGAATCTTGTTATTTGTGTGGCCCAGGGCCCCTTCACTGTTGCTCCCGCTGCTCTCTTCCCCCTCGTCCTGCTGCTGCCCCACACCCGGCGGCGCGCCAGAAGGGGTTGAGGCGCGAGAGAGGGCGCCCGCCGCCCGGTCGCCCAGGGGTGCCTTCGCGAGAACTTCTTCCGGGAGCCTTGCCGCAGCGGGCGCTGGTATTTTTTTTGGGGGGGGGGGGGGGCCCGGGCGGCAGACGAGCGGGCGAGGCAGGCCATTCGATGTCTGTGCACGGGAGCCCTGGGCGGCGACAGTGAAATCATTAGGTTGCATCTTCGGGGGGCCTCGCTAGTTCCCCACACTTGTGTCTTTTCTTGTGCCCGACGCGGGCTCGATGCGGACTCGACGCGGATTTGGAGTGGATTCGGCGCGGATTCGACACGGATTCGACACGGATTCGACACGGATCCGACACGGATCCGACACGGATCCGACGAGTCCGACATGTATTCGACACGGGTTCGACGCGGATATGGCCGCGACGGGACAGACAATGTCCCCCGAGGATGCAACACAACCATCAGGTTTCCTTCAGTTGGGCCGCATTTGGACCGCATTTTGCCTCTCGTCCTGCTCCTGCTCGCCCCTCGTGTTCTTCCCCCCTTCCCTCGCTCTTCTCGTCTCCCCTGTGGAGGGGCGGACCTGGTCCAGATCTGGGCCCGTGTGTTCCAAACCTGGTCTAGATCAGGCCAAACTTGGACAGCGCATGGGGCCACGTGGGCTCCCATGACCAACAGACCAGCCACAGCCGCCCTGAAGGGAGCGGATCCTGAGGGAACTGGGCGCCGAGTTCGGGTCCCTGTTTTCGGGCATCGAGGGGCCCTCCACGGGCCCCGTGGCCGTCAGAGAACAACTCAGGATGCAGAACTCCCCCCCAGGGAAAGCGCCATGGGATCCATGACCCGTTTCTCCCGAATTTGATGCGTGGCGACATAATTTGGGCATTTGTGGCCTTGTGGTCCTTAATTTGCAGGAGACAGCATGAACATAAGGTTCCCGAAGACCGCGCGGATTCTGTATCCGCGCTCCAGGGAGGGGGTCCATTGTCAATCCGAGAATTCCACGAGGACCTCCGATTGTTTATGTTTATTCATATGTAACTTTTCTTCTATCCACCACGTGGTCGGCCCATCGGCGTCGACACCCTTGTCGAGAGATTGCGTTGAAACAGCGTTTGTTACCCCGTGGGGGTACGGCGCACACCTCGCCCAGTTGCTGCTGATCGGCCACGATCGGGGAGATCCCGTTTCTCTCCCTGCCCCCCTTCACCTCGTCTCCTTACTTCTCCTCCTCCTCCTCCTCCTCCGTCCTCCTCCCTCCTCCTCCTCGGCGAGCGAGGAGGTGGATCGAGGATGTTTTTTCCTGAGTTTTTCAATCGCTAACCCATGGCGTATCACCCTCAGCCCATCCAGCAACGATGCCCAGGCGATTTGCATCCTGGGGCATCATTACCGAGAATCACTGTTACCAGTGCGTCTGCGTCTTGAATCCAGAATCGTGCCAGAACGCCTTTCCTGGGACTTCAACGCCGTGGATCAATGTGACTGTTGCGCCCTGACATTGCGACATCGTGCCAACACCATGTCTAGGACGTCTACAATGAAACGAATGTGCACGGCGCTATGACGAGAGCCAAATATTGAAAAGGAGCCGCCCCGCCCTCCATCCGTGAAGCTCTCGCAAACTATTAAGACCAATATCGCAGCGCGAAGGCGAAAAACACGTTTTGAAAACGGACCGCCCTCCATCCGTGAAACTCTTGCAATTTTTAAGACGAGTGCGCGCAGCGCTGAAGCGAGAGCCACGTTCTGGAAACGGGCAGCCATCAATCCGTGAAGCTCTTGCTAAATATTAAGCTTCAGAGTCATAATTTGGTGGTGAGGGAGTCTTACGCGAAACGCCCAGCCCGTCCTTTCGACCGGCCTGAGGGTGCGACATGGAGGAGTTATCTATCAGGAGAAGGGATGGAGGAGGAGGAGGAGGAGGAGGAGGAGGAGGAGGAGGAGGAGGAGGAGGAGGAGGAGGGTTACGGGGAGGAATCCCGGGGGTCCTCGGCTGCGCCGCCCCCTCTGTGCGCCTCTGGGGCGGAGGACTACCAGGCGGTTCTCTGCTCGCAGGAGCGCCCTGCCCACAGCTGCGTCCGTCCGCCGCCGCCGCCTCCTCCTCTGGGAGACAGATTTTTTTTGCTATCCCCTGGCGATGACGGCCGTGACCAGGGGGGAGGGGGGGGGGAGGGGGGAGGAGGCCGGTCACGTCTCGATACGCGCCGGCGCCGCCTGGGAGTGCCCGGGAGCGGCTCGTTGCCACACGGCGCCGCCGCGAAGCGTGACGTGGCCATGGGGGCAGTGGGTGGGTGGGTCGGGGCAGGTTGCATGCGTTAGCGCGAATGATGAAATCGACTCGACGTAAGAGTGACCTCTCGCCTTGGGGGCGGGCCCAAGGGGTTCCCCCGATCTTCGAACGCGATGCTGTAGAAGCGTCTTGCGCGCTTGTGTTTGGTCCCCCCGCGGCCCCCCAAAAGCCGCGCACCAAAGGTCCATCTCTCCCAGGTCACTCTTTTGTGTAGCCGATGCACAACGGGCTCTTCGATTCCACCGTTGTGTGAAGAAGTGCGTTCACTGCTTCCCAGACTTCGGAATCCCCGGGGCCCTCACGGTCGATTGTCCCAGCTCGACTCCTGCCACAGGGAGGTCCCGTTCGATGGCCCAGGTCGTGGTGTTTCTTCATGTCGGGCATGTTTTCTCTGCCATCCCCTCCTTGGTGCATCTCCTCCTCCTCCCCTCCCCACCACTCTCCAATGATAGCCCCTCGCTCCCCCTTCCCCCGCGCCTCCCTCCGAATCATTACCCTGGCGACGTGCCCGACCCGTCTCCAGCACGTGGCCAGCAGCATGTGCCAAATCGCCACGGGTGATGGCATGGCAGCGGCCGCGACATGCTGTGAGAGTTGCACGGGGGGCCCGCGCACTGCACGCATCGCACGACTCCGAAAAATCTACGAGGTCGGGATGGATGCAGTGTTTGTGTCAGGATCGAAAGTGAGGGGGACCGTTTTGCAGTTGCCAGCAGCGCCTACAGACGGAGTGCTGTTTATGTCATGCCTGTCTGAACGCAGTTCTCTCTGTCTTATTTTCCACGTTGGCGCGAAGCATTTTCCAGTGCACCCGGTCACCGGGACTGCGTGTCCCATACGCCTGCCCTCTGAGAGGACCGCTCCATAGGGGCTGGAATGCGGGTCGCATCGCATCGCATCGCATCGCATCGCCTACAGACGGCGAGATCGTATCTTGTCTGAATAAGACGTCGCTTCCCTGGACTTCCTAGGAGCCCACGAAGGTGTCGACAGGGTCGCAGTTCGCAGCTCTTAGGGACGGCGAGGCTTCACCTGGTCTGAATAAGGTTTTCTTCCGCTGGACCTCCCGTGAGCCAACGAACGTGGCGACGGTTTCGCAGTTCGCAGCCCCATGTACGGCGAGGTGTCATCTGACATGATTCTGTCGTCACTCTGGTGGACCTCCCAGAGGCCAGCGAATGTGAGGACAATGTTTGAGTGCTGCAGTTCGCAGCCCCTTTAGGGCGGCGGGGCCTCGTCGACTCTAGATAAGACGCCACGTCGCTGGACCTCCCAGGCGCCCGCAGCCCCGCCGAGACGGCGGGATGGCAGGCAGGAGGAGGGCATGTAATTAGGAGGAGGTGCCCATGCCAAGGCACTCCCCGCTTGCCTCCAGGGTGCCCTAGGTTTCTTGGGTCTCGATGGTTTTGCCGTGGAAAGCGTGACATTCCCACACCAAAAGTCCATGGACGTCTGGGGGTCTCAGGGTTGGGTTTCTTGTGGAAGGTTTCTTGTGGTAGGGCCCCCACTGTAAGGGGAGGGAAGGAGGACGAGGGAGGTTGGGGTGCAGGAATGGGCCGCAGTTGTTATTGTTTGTCTTCATGCTCGTATGTACGTGCGCAGGTATGTATAGTCAGCGTGGGCTCCAGACAGTGTGTTTCTGTTCATCGATGGTTGCAAGCTATGTGGAACAATCCTGTGCAACATGTGTGGTGCAATCTATGCTGCTGTGCAATACATGTTGTGCGACATATGCCAGGATGTACATGCCGTACACTCTATGTTGTGGTGCAATCTGTGTGCTGCAATCTACGTGGTGCGCAATTTGGGCAGTGCACTCGGCGTGGCGCAATCGAAGCGGTACAGACCATGTTGTGCCACCTATGTGGTGCAATCCATGTGTTGCAACCTATGCGGTGCCATCAATGCGGTGCAACCTATTGGTGCAATTCTAATGTACAATATATTTCAGCAGTACATGCTGCGCAATCTAGGTTGTGCAATCTTTGTGGTGCAATTCACTTTGACCGTCTTGAAGCTGTCCTCTCCACTGCTCGTGCAAACATCCCACCCTCCCACCCGCAACTTGGTCGCAAGACCTCTTAAGACAAGACCGTGACGGTCGGTACCAGATGGAACTTGGCCACGACACCGACGCCGACGACGACAGCGACAACGACGACGACGGCGCCGCCGACACCGACGACGACGACACCGACGACGTCTCCAACGACTTCGACGACGCCGGCAGCGACGACGACGACGACGACACCGACGACGACGACGACGACACCGACGCCGACGACGACGACGATGACAACGACGACGACGATGACGACGCCGACGACGACGATAACGACGACACCGACGACGACGACGACGTCAACGACGCCGACGACGACGACGACGACGACGGCGGCGACGACGACGACGCCGACGTCGACGACGACGAAGACGACAACGACGCCGACGCCCGACGACGACGAAGACGACGACGACGTCGCCAACGAAGACAACGAGGAAGGAGGGAGGACGACGACGGCGACAACGACGACAACGACGAGGGAGGAGGGAGGACGGCGACGACGCGAACGACGAAGAAGGAGGAAGGACGGCGACGCCGACGACGGCAACGACGAGGGAGGGAGGACGACGACGACGACGACGACGACGACGACGACGACGACGGCGACGAAATAGGAGGGACGACGACGAGACGCCGACGACGGACGACGACGACGACGACGAGGGAGGAGGAGGAAGGACGACCACGGCGACAACGACGACGGAAACGACCACGACGCCAAAGAGGACGACGACGACGAACACGAGGAAAGACAGAGGACGACGTAGGCGACGACGACGACGACAACGACGCGGGAGGAGGAAGACGACGACGACGACGACGCAAGAGCGCGCGCGCACGCTGTTGTTGAAAATCCGTGTTGCGAAATCTTGGGTTTTTGTAGGTTTTTTGGACACACGATGTTGAAATCCTTCCGACACCGAAGGGTTTTCAAGGTTTTCGGCATATGCCCACGACGACGCGCGCGTCTGCACTTCGTCCCAGTTTTTTGCAGGGGATTCTCGCGACGGCACACGCTCAAGGGCGTTAGACAGATTTCGACATGAGCGCGCGCGAAGCCCGTTTGGTAGCATTTTTTGAAAATCCTGAAGAACCTATGGTTTTCTGAAGATTTCGCAAGAGCTTTCGCGGAAGCTTTTTTAGCAAACGAGTGTTGCGAAACCCTGTGTTTTTGTATGTTTTTTGGGAACTCGATTGCGAAATCCTTCCGACACCGAAGGTTTTCGAAGGATCTCGGCATGCGCGCGCGACGACGCGCGCGTGTGCATTTCGTTTCATTTGTTTACAAGTGATTCGCGAAACAAGTGTTACGTTATAGCAAAAAATGTCACCGCATTTTTTTGTTACAAGGGAACCTCAGGGGGGGGAACCCGGTTTGGCTGGGATGGTGTGATTTCATTTTTAGGATGGACGAGTGTGCAGAATCTATATATATACACATGAAATCATATCATCCCAGGGGGGGCTGATAAGTCCGGGGGGGGCAGAGCCTATTCTCTTTTAGAAAGGAGAATCTCTGCGATGGAATCTACGTGGCGGCGACGGCGACAACAGGTCCGCGGGCGGTGGTCAGGGGTGTCCCGCCGTGGTGTCCCGTCGGTGTCCCGCCGTCGTTGTCCCGCCGTCGGTGTCCGGCCGTCGGTGTCTCCATTGGTGTCCCGATTGGTGTCCCATGGGTTTCTCAATTGGTGTTCCGATTGGTGTCCTGCTGGTGCTTTGGTGGCGTTTCGATGGTGTCTGGATGTTGTCCTGGTGGTGTCCCGATAGAGGCGCCGCTTGGTGGTCCGATGGTATCCTGGTGTTGTCCTGGTGTTGTATTGGTTGGCATTTCGATTTGTGCTCCGATGGTGCCCTGGTGGTGTCCTGGTGGTGTCCCGGTGTGTCCCCGACGGTGCCCCAATGGTGTCCCGATGGTTAGGCAGTGCCCCGATGGTGCCCCGTGACCACGCTCATCACCACCACGATCGTCGCACTCACCATCGCACTCGCCACCACCACGATCACCACAAGCATCATCACACTCATCACCACACATGTCACCACCACGCTTATCATCACACTCATCGTCACATTTTTCCCCATCGCCACAGTCATCGTCAAACGGGTAAGGGGCCAACAGAAAATGCTACCGTCGTCATTGCCGTCACGTTTTTTCGCCGGCATCGCGAGTTTGTTAGTTCATTGCCATCATGCACTGTCGTCAGCATCGTCGTTTTCCATCGTCGCCAACTGGTGAGCGCATCACCAGGATCGCCACCATCACAATCATCGTAGTTGTGCTCAATTGGTGCTTGTCTCCTAACCTCCGTGTCACCCGAAGGTTGGTCGTGTATAGGCCTACACATATATATATGTGTCAAGATAAGAGTGATGGGGCCGAACGGTCATTCACTGTCCCTGGGCGCGTGGCTGAAGTGGGTTCCGTGGTGCGGTTGTTGTTGTTGTTGTTGTTGTTGTTGTTGTTGTTGTTGTTGTTGTTATTGTTGTTGTTGTGGTTTTTGTTGTTGTTGTGGTTGTTGTTGATGTTGTTGTGGTTGTTGAGGTCTCATTTCTAGAGAATAGTTATTGTTGATCCCGCCACCAGTGCACAAGTCGTTTTTCAATTGAAGTTCCCCCCCCGGGACGCGCACCCTGTTTTTTCTAACGGAAAAATCTTCCTGGCCCACATTGGGCCGCTGGCCCCCAGTTTACAACAACAACGGCTCCCGCCTGAGATGTCCTCACAGTATATTCCAAAATCGCGCTCTCGCGCGGTACTCGTTCAAGATGTATGCAGGATTCGAGTTCTCGCGTTTGGCTTCATCACAATTTAGACGCCGTGCCATCGACACTCAGGAATCACGCTCCCGCTTTGGATTCCCTAGCGATTCTCTTGGGAATCGCACTATCGCTCGAGGCTTCCTCGCGATTCACCAACGCGCCTGCTCGACCTGGCGCCTGGGCCCGCCTTCCCGACCCGCCCGCTAGGGTCTACGCGCCCGATCGGCTCGTCTGCTTTTGCCACGTGTTTTCTGCTCCTAGCCCCCTCCTGCTATTTTCTCTCGTGCTCCATCCTTTTCCCTCCCACTTTCATCCGTCCTCTCTACCCCTGTCTCAGGGGCTGCACTACATGCACGTGGCAGGTGATGAAGATATACCCACAAGGGGAACGATTGAAGACGGAGTGGGCGGGTACCGAGGATTTGGGATATACGTGTTGAGTGGCTCGCGAGCAAATAAGAGCGAACAGTCTTGAACTGCGTATTGCTGCTGTTGTTTTTGCTGTTGTTGTTGATGTAGTTGTTGTGGTTGTTGTTGAATCCTCATTTCTAAAGAATGAATATTATCGATCTCCTGAAACTTTTTCGCGCGCTCTCGCTGGCTACATTTTCTCTAAAAACGAGGCTCCCGCTCGAGCGTTGGCTCGAGCCTAGATGTGGGCCCTTGGAGACCCAGCTACGACATCAGCGGCTCCCGCTCGATATTTTCTCACAATGTACCCCGCGATGCTCTGGCCAGAGAGGCCCCCGAACTCAGGAACGGCGCTCTCTCTCGGGACTTCCCAGCAATTGAATTTAGTTGGCGGAGGCCCAGCCTCGAGACGACAATGGCTCCTGCTCGATACTTCCTCACGGTTTACTCCGAGAGCCCCTGGCGAAGATGGCCCCCGAACTCAGGAACGGCGCTCTCGCTCGAGACTTTCCCGTAATTCAGGCGAATTGGTGGAGGCCCGGACACGGCGACAAGGGCTCCCGTTCGATATTTTTCCATAGGTGTTCCGAGAGCCCCTGGCCAGAGAGGCCCCCGAACTCAGGAACGGCGCTCTCGCTCGAGACTTCTTCGCACTTCAGTCGGTGGCCGACAAGAGAGATTCCCCCCGAAAGGGGGTGCAATCGAAGACGAAGTCGGCGGGTATCGAGAGTTGGGGTATACGGAAGCAAAGCACGCGTGCCAGTAACATCGAACAGTCTTAATATTATTGTTGTTGCTGCTGCTGTTGTTTGTGTTATTGTGATTATTATTGTTGTTGTTGCTGATGTTGTTGTAGTTGAATATTCAATTCTACAGAATACTTGTTGTTGATCTCCAGAAGCGGTTCCGCTCGCTCTCGCTTCGACGCCGGCTACGCTTTCTCTGAAAAGAAGGCTCCCGCTCGAGCGTTGGCTTGAATGTAAAAGTGGGCCCTTGGAGGCTTGGCTACGACGACAACGGTTCCCGCTCGATAGTTCATCACAATTTACCCCGAGACACCCTAGACAGAGAGGCCCCCGAACTCAGGAACGGCGCTCTCGCTCGAGACTCCTGCGCAATTCAGTCAAGGTGGCGGGGGCCCAGCCACGACGACAAGGGCTCATGCTCGATACTTCCTCACGACTTCCTCCGAGAGCCACTGGCCAGGAAGGCCCCCGAACTCTGGAACGGCGCTTTCGCTCGAGATTTTCTCGCGATTCAGTTAAATCGGTGGAGGCCCAGCTACGACGACACGGGCTCCCGTTCGATACTTCCTCAAGGTGTATTCGCAGAGGCCCTTGCCAGAGAGGCCCCCGAACTCAAGAGTGGCGCTCTCGCTCGAGACTTCGTCGTAATTCAAACAAGTTGGTGGAGGCCCTGACACGGCGACAAGGGTTCCCGTTCGATATTTCCACATATATATATATACATATATGTATGCGTATTCCGAGAGCCCCTGGCCAGAGAGGCCCCCCTATTTCAGGAACGGCGCTCTCCATCGAGACTTCTTCGCACTTCAGTCGATGGCCGACAGAGAAGATATTCCCCCCGAAAGGGGGTGCAATCGAAGAGGAAGTGGGCGGGTCTTAACATGATTGTCAGTAAGAGCGAACGGTCTTGAAATCATTGTCGTTGATGTTGTTGTTGTCGTTGTTGTTGTTGTTGTTGTTGCTGTTGCTGTTGTTGCTGTTTTTGTTGATGTTGAGTTCTCATTTCCAAGGAAATTGTTGTAGATCCTCCCCCCTCCGGTACCCAGTGCATTTTTCAGTTAAAGTGTTTCTCTCGGGGCTCACACACTGTTTTCAAAACAGGGTAAGCGAGGATGCACCAAAGTGGGGCCTTGGTCCCCGGTGTACATCAACAGCGTCTCCCGCTTGATAAATCCACATTTTTCTGTTTTTGAGAATCGCGCTCTCGCGCGGGGCGTCCTCACAATTTATATAGGAGTCTCGCTTTCGCGCGGGACTTCCTTGCAATTTATTCAAACGCCGCGCCTTCGACACTCAGGAGTCACGCCCTCGCAGTGGATCTCCTGACGATTCATATTTGGGAATCGCGCTGTCGCTCGAGACTTCCTCGCGATTCATGCAGGACGCACGCTTCAGCAACCCGCCTGCTCGACCTGGCCGCCTGGGCCCGCGTTCCCGACCCGCCCGTTATGGTCTACTTGCCCGATCTTCCAGTCTGGTTCTGCCACGTGTTTTCTGCTCCTGGCCCCCCTCCTGCTACTCTCTCGTGCTCCATCCTTCTCCCTCCCCCTTGTCCCTTTCTTCCATCAGTCCTCCCTTCCCCTGCCGAATGGCTGCGTGAAGTACAAATCCATACCCGCAAGGGGGTACGATCGAAGAGGAAGAGGGCGGTTATCGAGGGTTTGGGGGTATAGATGTTGAGCGGCACGCGAGCAGATACGAACGATCAGTCTTAAACTGATTATTGGTGTTGTTGTCGAGGAGTTCTTTGTTTCTAAAGAATGAGATTGTTGATCCCCCCTCCGGGAGCCATTTTCATGTTAACTAAAGTGCCTTTTTCCAGGGCTCGCACCCTGTGTTTTACAAGGGGACGTGAGGGGTCACCAAACTGTGCCTTATTGCCCCTGGTTTGCAATGACAGCGTCTCCCGCCTGATACTTCCTAACAGTTCATTCGTGGAATTGTTGTTGTCGTGGAATTTTTATTTCTAAAGAGTGATATTGTTGATCCTCCCTCCGGTAGCCATGTTCATCTTAATTAGAGTACCTTTTCCCCCGGTTTGCAATGTCAGCGTCTCCCGCCTGATATTTGCTGACAGTTCGTTCCCAGATCGCGCTCTCGCGCTGGACTTCCTCACAATGTTCCCCGGGGCTGCGCTCTCGCGCGGGACGTCCTCCTCGCAGTTTATGCAGACGCCGCGCCCTCCACCATCAGGAATGACGCTCTCGCTGTGGATCACCTCACGGTTCATTTGGGAGTTGCGCCACCGCTAGCACGCTTCAGCAACCCGCATGCCCTTTGTCCCTTCCTTCCATCCGTCCTCTCTTCCCCTGGCTTAGGGGCTGCACGAAATTCACGTTGCAGGTAAGAAATGTATACCTTCAAGTGTGGTACGATCGAAGACGAAGGCGGGTATCGAGGGTTTGCGATATACGTGTTGAATGGCTCGCGAGCAGATGCGATCGAACAGTCCTAAAGATACTTGTAGTAGTAGAAGAAGAAGTTGTTGTTTGTGTTGTTGTTGTTGTTGTTGTTGTTATCGTTGTTGCTTGTTGAGATTTCAAGGCTTCAGGTAAGTTTTGTTGATCCCACCATTTGGTGCACGTTGTGTTTTTCAATTACAGGTTTCCTCCTGGGGCTCGCACCCGGCTACTTATTTGGGAAAGCATTGGTTCTCAGACACTTTTTCTGGCATCCGGTTAACAACAACAGCGGCTCCCGCCTGATACGTCCTGACAATTCATTTAGTTGTTTCGTTCCCTTCGCCGGCTCATTTCACCTCACCGTGGCTGCGTGGTGTCGGAAACTGGAACATATACATTGCCAGTGGCGGGCTCTCATTCAATCACAGGACTTTGTGAGGGTATGGTGTATACTTTTTCCCCGTTTCCCCAGGGAAGCAACGACAAATGTATACACCATGACCCCATATACACCAGGATCCGCTTTCTTGTGAGAGTTTCAGCGCAGGGCCGGAAAAAGCGTTGGTGTATAGAGTTCGGTTCCCTATAGTGGTGTGCTCGTTCCCAGGGGGAGCGGTCGGACAGGCAGGACGGTCTTCGAGGCGGTGTTTGGAGATGTGGCTGGCATCCAGCCGAAGAGCGCCCGCAGACTACCCCAGAGGGCGCCAAGATGGCTCAAGAGAGCTCCGGCAGAATTTCGACACGCACCCGTCAGGAGGGAAAGAAGAACACAGACACAATTAATCGTCGATCCCGAGGAACATATGGGAAAATATGGGAAGTGGGGGGGAAGACGAAAACTCAGAACATATGGGGAATCCTATTACTTGTGTCTATTTATTAGTGTGTCCCAGGTCCCCTTCATACCCCAGAGGGCGCCAAGATGGCTCAAGAGAGCTCCGCCCGCCTGACCCGCCCGTCTGGTTCTGCCGCTTGCGCTGCTACCCCTAACCTTCCTGCAAATTTCTCTAGTGCTCCATCCTTCTCCTTCCCCCTTGTCTCTTCCCTCCTCCTTTTCTTCCTCCGGTTCAGCGGCTGCGCCAACTACACAGCGGCTACACCAACAGACGAAGAGGGCGGGTATCGAGGGTTCGGGATATGCGTGTTGAATGCCCACTCGCGACCCGGTCCGCGACCCGCCCGCGACCCACCCGCGACCCACCCGCGACCCACCCACGATCCACCCGCGACCCACGCGCGACCCTCCCGCGACCCATCCACGACCTACCCGCGACCCACACGTTCCCACCCCGCGACCCACCCGCGGCCCACCCGCGACCCACCCGCGACCCACCCGCGACCCACCCGCGACCCACCCGCGACCACCGCGCGACCCACCCGCGACCCACCCGCGACCCACCTTAGACCCGCCCGCGACCCGCCCGCGATTCACCCTGCGACCGCCCCTTCACTCTTATCCGCAACTGCCGTCCCCTCGCTCCGCGTACGCCGCGCGCCAAATCCAACATGTGCGCTGTTTTTTTGGGAAACCCGTTGGGCGTTGTACCAATGAGCATCGCCTGCGGTTCCCCGCTTTTGAATCGATGAAACATCGCCCCATGGCAAAACATGCTGGGCAAAAATCAATGCCCCGTGGAATTCTGAATATTGCAAAGCAGCCGATGGCAAAACAGGCCGTGCAAAAGTCAGTGTTCAGCGGAATTTTGAAAGTTTTAAGGCGCTTCGTCGGTCAAATTTGCTTTTTTGTGTGTTTCATTCCGCGGGCCAAGAAGTTAACAGCCATGGCCTGCTAACGATCGCTGTAGGAGACCCCCACCCTAAATGTGTAGGTATTGATCGTATCTGGGTTATGTTGATGTTGCTGCCCCTATTGGTCATCCAGGAGCCTCCCGAGACCTTTGGACAATACCGGGGGAGGAGGGGAGTCTGAGGCAGGAGGCCATGGCATGGGGATGCCCCCGCGTCACCAAGGTGGCATTGCTGCTGCTGTGCCCTCCTGTACAGATCGGGCGCCACTTTTGGGGCTACTTTTTTCCTCGCGGGCGCGAGCGGACGCGCAGGCGCCGCGTCGAAAGGTCCGGGCCACGGGCCGATCGAATTGGCAACGCGCAAGCCGAGAAGCAATTTTGGGGCTGCGCGCAGCACGGAGAATCTACGAGGACTCCTGAGGTTGCCCTCTCGTGCGCCACGCCTGTGCCCGCACGCGGCAGCGTCCACTGCAGGGGGCCCCATGCCGCCCCCCCGGGGCCGCCTCTCGCTTCGGCCGCGGCGCTGCGCTGCCGCCCGTCCATCCGCGGGCCGCGGGGGGTCGCACGGCGGGAGGAGCTGGAGTGCTGGTGCGGCGCCTCCGTGGGGCCCGGCGCGGCGGCGGCAGCCGTGGGGGCGGACGACGCCGGACGCCGGACGACGGCGGCGGCGGCGGCGGGGGCTGGGATCGCATGAGATCGTGATCGACTGGCCAGCTGTCAGAGGAGGAAAAGGTACCCATACCTCTACCCTTCCCTCGTTTTCCCCTTTTTTGGCCTCCTGGGCATTCCTCGTCGCAACGGCTGGATTCGCTTCGAAATCCTGGTCAGAACGCACCCTGGGAGAGGTCTGGGGAATAGCGGTATCGGTACCTTTTGGTTTCCCCAAGCTGAGCGACGCCAAAAACGTTGGTCGTCTTCGAGGATGTCCGCGCGTGAGCTGCCCGCGCAAGGTCGCGCGTGAGCGCCCTCGTCTTCAGCGTGGCGTTCCGCGTGGGTGGCCCGCGTAAGCCGTGTGCCTAGGGTCGGCGGACGACCACGGACGACGGACGACGATGGCGGTAGCTGAGGGAGTTGGAATGATATATGTTGATTTTGTGCGAAGCGGTCGACGCAAAAGCAGCGTTGTTGAAACCAGCGCTTATCTTAGATAGCAGCGCGATTTCCAGTATTCGCACCACACCCCATTATATCACACCCATTTCTGACCTCCAAAGGCATAAGGCAAGTGTCGGCGATCGACGACGGACGACGGACGACGACGGTGGCGGCGGCGGTGGCAGCGGGGACTGGAATCGAACTATCTCGTTGTCGACTAGCCATCTGAAGGGCCAGAAGTGGGCCAGGAACGAGCATACGGGGCCAGACCTTGGCATGCTTGTGTTGCTACTCCCAGCGCTTACCCTCGGTTTCGCATTCTTGCGGAGGCTTACTCATGTCTTGCTTGCTTGCCGACCGATGCAGCTCATTGCGCGAACCCCCGCGACCCATGTTTTTATTGTAGTGGCCTTCGGCCAGTGCCGCCGATCCGGGTCGTTCGGATACACATATTGCGCGGATACCTCACGCACGCACACGACCAAATGCACATATATACGGCAGACACACATACAGAGACATACTAGGCGCACGCCAGACACTAGCACGCGCAGACATTCGCAGACACGCACCACACACAGACACTGGCACAGGAGCCTGTCAGGGCGTCGTGGGGGCTTCTTGGAGGCTTTTGGGGGTTCTCTTGGGGGCTCTTGGGGCCTCCTGGGGGCCTCGTGGGCTGGAAGGCTAGATTTTTTCTGCTTTTCGTCCCTCTTTTGGGTCCTCTTGGGGCCGTCTTGGGGGCCTCTTGGGCCGTCTTGGGCGGCTCTTGGGCCGCCTTGGGGCCCTCTTGGGCCGTCTCGGGACTGTCTGGGGGCCTCCCGGGCCGTCTTCGAGCAGTCTTGGGGGCCTCTTGGGCCGTCGTGGAGTGTCGGAAAGCCGAAAAAAAGCGACAACCCCAAACACATGAAAAACAACCAATGGAAATCAACGATTTTTGCCTCTGGGGGCCTTCGTGGGAGGCCTCTTGAAGGCCTCTTCAGACGTCTTGGAAGGCTCTTGGGCCGTCTTGGGGCCATCTTGGGCGTGTTCGGGCGATCTTTCGGGGTCTCGGGACTTTCTTAGACCGTCCTCAGAGACTTTTGCGGACTTTCGCGGCCGCGGCCACCCTTTTAGCGCATCCTCGAGATTAGAGCCTTCTGTAAAAGCAGCCCCCCGCGACCGCCGGAGAACTCGTACCCGCCCCACCCACCCACCCCCCCTTCCCCGGCAGAGCCACCCCGACAACCCCCCCAGAGGCTGAGGCTCAGCCTCGAGGCTGTAGCTAAGACTCCTTGAAACTCACACGCCGGATCGGCGGACTTTGTGTGACCGGCTTGTTGTGTTTATGTTTGCGCTTGCCGAAACGATGTTCATGCGCAATTGCATGGTGTTTGCCTCGATATGACATACCGAAGTTGACAACACGCGTCATTCAATAGTGTTTCATGGAAGCGGCAAAGCAATTGCGTCTCAGTGGCCAGTCCTCGATGTCCATTGTTTTTGGAACTGGAAAAGACCCAGCCGCGACAACGTGAGAAACCGTGGTTTCCATGCACACGTGGCTAGTTTTCGTTTTTCCCGATGCCGTGTTTTTGTGAAGGCCGCGCAGCCGGTGCCGCCGACCCCGAAAGCGGGACCTCCCCGCGGACCCCCGCTGCCCCCCCGCCCGGGACCCGCCTGGACCCGGGGGGGGGGGGCAGCATGCTGACCTGGGACCCCCCTCCCCCACCACAGGCGGGACCCCCCTCCAGGACCTCCCCCCCCCGCAGGGTCCCCCCCCCCCCTCATGGTCCTTCCTGTCCACAGGGGGGGGGCGCCCGGGGCAGGGAGGGCCGCCGACCGGCGGGGGCAGTAGTCTGACCCCCGCCCCCCCCCCCCCGAGCCGGCCCCCGATCATGGGTCCCTATCAATATGCCCCCCCTCCCCCAGACGACCGGCAGCGAACCAGGACCCATGCTCCCCACCACCACCATCCTTGTCAAGCAACAATGCAAAACGCACTCTGCCTCCAAATCCGGAGCATGCGCAACCAACCCGATGCGGCCCCCCGCCACCATCCCTGTCAAAAAAGAATACAGAGTACACTTCGGGGCAAAGTCTGGAGTCATGTTCGTGAGACCAGCGAGGGGCATTTTTTTTTTTTTTTTTTTTACAGGAACGGCGAGGGTGTCAGCATCTTGCCTGCTGTGCGGCGCAGGGCCACTGTCCCTGCCACAACAAGATACAACATGCACCGTGCGGCTAAATCTCGAGCATGCGCGGCCACCCCGCGATCATTGTCAAGTGGTTTTTGACCAGGACGGCGGTGGTGGTTGCGTATGGCCTGCTGTGCGCAGGCCAACCAGACACAATGATGGGTATTGGTTTTCGACAAGGATGGTGGGTGCCGATCTGTTTCCCGATGTGTGCTGTCACGTGCGCAGGAGCACCTGACACACTCTGCACGTGCCCCGAAAGTGGCGCACCTGGCGCGACTGGAGTTTGTGGCACACCTGGTGCACGCGGAGGCACGTGGCGCATCTGGCGCACCAGGCGTGCCTGGCACGCTCGGGCCCTAGGGATGCCTCGTGCGCGTGGCGCGCCTGGCACGCGTGGCGCACTACGCCCCAGCGTCGCGCACATGGGTTCGGTTTTGGTATCAGTAGCTGTCCATTCAAAGACGACCGCTGAACATGCTGGGGCTCGGGTGTTACTTTATGTGTTGGGGAGGCGGGTGGGACTGAGCTAATTAGACGGCTTGCTATCTGGAGGGTGTCTTGACACCCCAGCGGAGAGTCGATTTAACTGCGACGGATTTTTCGGTTCGCTTTAGATTTCCTTGGGATTGGCGACGACGAGGACAGCGTTTCATACACGCCGAAGGGTCGGCAGATTTGATCCAGGACGGGGCTCCGGGCTCAGCAGCTTCCACTGTGAGTCAAATCTCTTGTCGCTGATTTCTCTAACCAACGTAGGGTGTAATTCGATAGCTCTTTTGTTCAAAAGGTTTGCATAACTACTCCCTGCCTTTATGGGTCATTTCGTGGTGATTAGGCGAGGCATGACAACCACCTGGTCACGACAAGACAGTTTGAAGTATCAAGACGTCATCGCTGGGTACCCGTGCGCTGAGAATGAAACTCGAGAGTGTATGCTCCCAGAAGATCGCGACAGGTAGTGCGCAAG
The DNA here is from genome assembly GCA_963575745.1 of Prorocentrum cordatum. Taxonomy (NCBI): domain Eukaryota; class Dinophyceae; order Prorocentrales; family Prorocentraceae; genus Prorocentrum; species Prorocentrum cordatum. The sequence continues at coordinate 9,357 of CAUYUJ010008770.1, read as the reverse complement.
TCAGAGGGCCATGCTTTGCCCTGTCAGAAGCCGTTTTTCAGGGGGTCGCCAAATGCCGGGGAGGACTGCGATGAGAAAGGGAGGGAAGGATTGGAAGGGTTGGAAGGAATACTGAACAGAGGAGACGGAGTCAGGGAGGGAGGGAGGGGGATGGGGGAGGAGGGGGGGGGGGGGAGGGAGGGCGAGGGAGGAGGAGGCGTAGGAGGAGGAGGATGAGGTGGAGGAGGAGGAGGATGAAAAGGAAAAAGGAGGAGTAGGAGGATGAGCAGGAGGAGGAGCAGGAGGAGGAGCAGACGCAGGGGGAGGCAGAGGGAGGAGGAGCAGAGGTGAGGAGGGCGCGCGGAAGAGAGAGGGCGCAGACCCCGGTGGAGGCTCCTCCACGAAGGAGATCTTCACGGTCTACGAGCTGCATGAGCCGTCCAGGGGTGGGCGGGTGGGTGGGCTGTCTGCGTGCCCCGGAGCACGGAGGGTGGCGTGCTTCGGGGCATCGGCCTTTTCGGCGGCGAGCGAGGGGGGTGAACTGAGAAGGAGAAGGCCTTCTTCTCTGACGACGGCGGGGCTTCTCAGCCGGCCCCTGGCCTTCCGAGAGGTTCTGCGTGTCTTCGGGGAAGGCTCAGAGAACTTCTCAGAAGGCCAGGGGAGCCTTCTCAGAAGGCCTTCTCCTTCTCACTTCCCCCCTCGCTTGCCGCCGAGCTTCCCAATCGAGCACCCGGATCGCCCACGGAGGGGCGCGGAGCTGTTCTCGCTCTGCGCGTCGCGGCCTGGGCCAGAGAGGTGCCCTTTGCCCTTCTGGCCTTCTGGCCCGCGCGAGGGCGCGAAGAGAACTGCTCCTCGCGCCACGGGGGGCGCGGAGCCGGGTGGCCGCAGCGTGCGCGCCGTACTGCAGAGGCCCGACGGCCTGCTCCGCCGACCCCGAAGGGCACCTGCGAGAGCGCGAGGGGACGGGAGAGGGCGGGAGAGGAGGAGATGAGCACGAGGAGGGGCACGGCGAGGAGGGGCAGACGGAGTGGACCAAGACGTAAGTCGGGCCTGTCCCTCTACAGGGGGGATATTCCAACATAGTCAAAAAATAGTCGGGGACCCCCCTGTAGGGGGACAGGCCCGACTTAAACCAAGACATGGAAGTGACGGAAGAGCAGAAGAGGCAGTGCTGGAGGGTGACCAGGCGGCAGGGTCCACGGAGGCCGCGGACTCCTAGAGGCTTGTTGGGGTCTTTTGGGAGGCCTCTCGGAGGCCTCTCAGAAACATCTGATTCGCCTTTTGGCTAGGGGGCTCATGGGATCTCTTGAGGCCCTCTTAGGAGGTTGCTGGCGGTCTCCAGGGCTATCTTTGAGGGAACGGCTCGACATATCAGTTCCGGTTCCCCTCTGGAGGGTCTCTTGGGGTTCTCTTGGATGGTCATGGGTCTTCTTGGGGGGCGTCTTGGACAATCTTGGGGCCTTTTTGGACTATCTCGGGGCTCTCTTGGAGGCCTCATGGGATGTCCTGCGGCGATCTTGGGAGCCTCTTGGGCCGTCGTGAGCCCGAATAAGCGAGAACGCGAACATGTGGAAAATAACAGCGATGGAAACGCACATCTGTTCGCCTCTTGGGGATTCTTGGAGGGCTTCTTGGGCGGTCTTGAAAGCATATTTCGCTGTCGTGACGCGCTCTGGGGTCGTGTCAGGGATATGTGGGAACGTCTCAGACAGATTTTTCCGAAAGAACGTTACACTAGCCCAAGGATGGCCTGACAGGGACGGGGACAGCTTCAGCTTGGGGGGGCGTACCCCTCAGGAGGGACCCCCCTCCCCCGGCGGGAGTTTTTCCTTTCGACTCGACCTCGACATTTCAGGATTTCCGTTGGCTGACGCGCCTGGAGCAAGCTCACAGAGTGTCCGCAGAGTAGAAAGGAGAATTGGAAAGCACCAGCGATGGGAGTGCCAGAGATGAGGCGCCAACATCCCCTCTCACATGCCGACAGGGTCTGCGGAATCATACTTCACATGCTCGCCACCGTGCTTCCCCAGAGCCATCCTGGGCCCTGGGACGGTGTGTAGACGCTGCTGGCCGTGACCAGGATGTGTATACAGCATGCCAGGGACCAGGATGGCTTTGGCCAGGCATGGTAGTGGTGCATGGCTGCCGCTTCCGAACCCTGACAGTTCGGCCGCAGGTGACGTGGGCCTCCCGGCCCGGGGGACCATGGGGCCCCCTCGGGGCTGCGCTGGCGGCTCCAGGCGAGATGACGCCAATGGTCCAGGGGTACCAAAACGGACGGGCAAGGGGGGGGGGAGATGGGGGGGGAGAACGTTGGCTCGGACTGACTCAGGGGTCAGCGCCACGAGGCGGGTGCCCAGCAGCGGGTGTCATTACTTCGGCAGCGCGCAGGTCCGCGCAGAAGCTTCTCGGGGGTCGCTGGTGTTTTGGCCCCACGCGTCGGCGGATCACTCCAAGAGGAGCTGCCGCCGATCGCGTCGATTGCTTCTCTAGGGGGCCGCATGCGAACCCTACCCCCACCCCCCACGATTTCTGAGGGGGAGGGTGGGGTTCACTTTGCTCTGGAGCTCCCGAACGGAGTGAACCCCACCCTCCCCCTCAGAAATCGTGGGGGGTGGGGGTAGGGTTCGCATGTGGCCCCCTATTCTCACACGTGGTCCCTCGCACAAGCTTTCTCCAGTCGCCTTCGAAGGACCAGCGTACCAAAGCACGCGTGTCGCGCTCTCGGCGGTTCGCTGTTCGCCGCTCCCGAACCGATCAAAGGAGGAGGAGGAGGAGGAGGAGGAGGAGGAGGAGAAGGAGGAGGAAGAGGAGGAGGAAGAGGAGGAGGAAGAGGAGGAGGAGGAGGAGGAGGAGGAGGGCTGGACCTAAACGGTGTTTTGGCGATATGCCGTGGGCCGTTTTCGTTTCGACTCCGTTTTGCGGCAGAGGTGCACTGAAGACAGAGCGAGGGAAGACGGAAACGAAACGAACACGAAAAACACACCGTTTAGGTTCAGCCCTGGATCCACGCCCGCTGAGTGCCCAGCGTGGCTTGGCGCTGGACGCTGCAGAGGGCCGCTGTGGCTGTCTGGAAGGACGACTGAGGCTCCTGGCCCCTCTCCTCGGGAGGCCTCCGCAGCCGACGGCGGCCTCCCTGTGTAGGCCTTCTGGGGACCTCCCCTTGGCATCGCTCGGACCTGTGCATTTCTCCTGCGGCGAGGACTATCGAGGAGCATCCTTGCTCATTTCGCGGAAAAACCACGCACGAAACCGAAAAAAGCACAGGCAATGGACGTCCGAGCGACGGCCAGTCCCGAGTCTTCGGTGGAGCTCGAGAAACCGACAGGATGGTGTCTGTTAGGTGTTCGATCATGGACCCCACGGACGACGGGGATGGATTCGGTGGCGCACTCGGGACCCTACCCTCGCCGATCAACCATTCAGGCAACTTGACAGGCGGCGGGGGAAGGGTTCGGAAGTCGTCGAACACGTGGCGAACTCCGAACTCCATCCCCGCCTCCCATCGATTCAGGAGAATCGATGGTTGGTTACCAGTGGCGGGTTTTGTTTCAATCCCAGGACTTTTGAGGGTCGGGGACGACGCCGGGGTGGTGTGGTGTACACTTCTCCCCTGTTTTCCAAGGGAAGCAACGAAACATGTATGCACCAGGATCCCGCCCGCACACACATCAGGATCCGCGTTCCTGTGCGAATTTCAGCGCAGGGGCGAAAAAAGCGTCGGTGTATGGAGCTCGCTTCCCCAGATCTTGCCATTTGGACGAGGGGAGGTGGCCTTAGTGGGCCCTGGAAACGACAGGGCCGTTTTTTTACCGGTTCCGTTTTGCTGTTTTTTTGCCGGTTCAGACGCCGTTTTTTTACCGGTTCCGTCGCCGTTTTTTGACCGGTTCCGGTTCCGGTTCCAATCTTGGAGCCGTTTTTTTGCCGTTTTCGGTCGCAGTTTTTTCGCCGTTTCCATTTTCAAGGGTTATGTTTTTGGAAACAGTGAAATAACGGCCTTGCCGTTTCCGGGGCCCACTAAGGAGGTGGCACGACGGCGGCGGCGGCGGCGCCCGCGGCGCCCGCGGCGCCAGCGGCGCCCGCGGGGGCCGCGGCCGCGGCCCCGCAGGAGAGCAGCTCCGTGAGCCACCTGCCCGAGACGGACGACGCGCGTTTCCGCAAGGCTCCTCGGCGGCGGCGGGCGGCCTCGGCGGCGGCGGGCGGCCCGGGCGGCGGCGCGCGGCCGCGGCGGAGGAGGGAAAGGAGGAGGAGGGAGGAGGAGGAGGAGGAGGAGGAGGAGGAGGAGGAAGAAGGGGAGGAGGAGTGAGCAGGAGTGAGGTGTTGGGAGGAGGAGGAAGGGGGGCAGGAGGAGGGGTGAGGAGGAGTCGAGGTGGGAAGGCTGAGGAGCAGAGAGGAGGGGTGGTGGATGATGATGATGATGATGATGATGATGATGATGATGATGATGATGATGATGATGATGATGATGATGATGATGATGATGATGATGATGCTGATGTTGATCATGATGCTGATGATGATGAGTCTGATGATGCTGATGATGCTGATGATGATACTGATGTTGTTGATGAAGCTGATGATGATGGCATTGTTTATGATGATAAGTATGATGCTGCCGATGCTGAGGATGCTTATCATACTGATGGTGCCGCTGCTGATGATGATGGTGATGCTTATGATGCTGACGACGACGATGTTGATGACGACGATGCTGATGATGATGATGATGATGATGCTGATGCTGATGCAGATGCTGATGATGCTGCTTCTGAAGAAGATCATGCTGACGCCGATGATGCTGACGCCGATAATGCTGATGATGATTCTACTGCTGACGCCGATGATGATGCTGATGATGATGGTGGTCATGATGCTGATGCTGATGATGATGATGATGCTGACGGTGATGATGCTGATGTTGCAGTTGATGATGATGAGGATGATGAGGATGATGCTGTTGATGATGATATTGACAGCGTCGATGATGATGCCGATGCTGCTGCTCATGCTGCTGCTGATGATGATGATGATGCTGATGCTGCTGCTGATGCTGATGCTGATGATGATGCTCATGGTCGTGATGATGATGATGAGGATGCTGATGATGATGCTGATGTTCATGTCGATGCCACTGATGCTGATGACGACGACGATGGTGATGCTGCTGATGACGATGATGATGCTGGTGTTGATGCTCATGATGATGTTGATGACGATGGTGCTGATGACGACGATGATGTTGATGATGACGATGCTGATGATGACGATGCGGCTGCTGATGATTATGATGATGATGATGATTGTGAGGATTCCGAGCATGCATATGGTGATGTTGATTATGCTGTTGAGGATGCTTGAGATGATGATGAGGATGCTGATGATTATGGTGATGCTGCTGATGATGATGCTGATGATGCTGATGCTGATGATGATGCTGATACTGCTGCTGCTACTGCTGATTATGCTGATGATGAGGATGATGAGGATGACGAGGAAGATGATGATTCTGATCATGTTGATGATGAGTAGGATGATGGTGTTGCTGATGATGATGATGCTGCTGCCGATGATGATGATGATGCTGCTGCTGCTGATGATGATGATGATGATTATGCTGCTGATGATGATGATGATGATGATGCTGCTGCTGATGATGATGACGATGATGATGATGCTGATGATGGTGATGTTGCTGCTGCTGCTGCTGCTGCTGATGATGATGATGATGATGATGATGATTGTGATGATAACGATGATGATGATAATGCTGATGAGGATGATGATGATGATGATGATGATGATGATGGTGGTGGTGGTGGTGATGATGATGATGATGATGATGATGATGGTGATGATGATGCTGATTACGGTGATGATGGTAATGGTGATGATGGGGAGAAGGAGGAGGAGGAGGAGGCGGAGGATGGGGAGGAGGAGGAGGAGGAGGAGGAGGAGGAGGAGGAGGAGGAGGAGGAGGAGGAGGCGGAGGGGGAGGGGGAGGAGGAGGGGGGAAGAGGAAAAGGATGCAAAGGAGGAGGAGGAGGAGGAGAAGGAGGAAGAGAAGGACTGAGCGACTGAGTGGGCCTAAACGGATCACGACGCCCTGCGGTTTCGTGCCCTGGAGCGGGGGTCGCTTCGGGCCGTCCCTGAGCCTCTCCCCACTCTCGCACGCATTTGACGCCCAGATTCCACTGCCTGCGTCCCCTTCTCGCACGAGTTGCTTCCAGCACTCAAGCTAGAGATGGCCCGCTCGAGCTGAAATTGGGCTCCAGCTTCGCCCCCCCGCTTCTCACAAGAGGCTGCCGCAGAGCTCCCGACGACATTGGGCTGTAACTTCACCTCCCGCTGATCGCAAGAGGCTTGCACAGAGCCACCCTACAATTTCGCGCTGAGGCCATCTAGGTTCACCGTTCCACTGCCCCGATTGCCGCCCCTGCACTTCTCGCACGCGCTGTTTCTAGCAGAATAGCTAAACGAGACCATCGGGTTCCATCTTCGCCTCCCGCTTCTCGCCGCCGTTTTCCCGCAACGACAGCGTCTGCTGCCACTGCCCCACTTTCTGCCTTTGCGCACGCGCTGGTCCCAGAACTGTACCTGGGGACATACGCTCCTGCAGCTTCGCCTTTCGCTTCTCCTGGTGCTTCGCCTTCCACCGCTCGTTCCGTAACGTTCGTAGGGTTAGGAGTAGGAGGAGAAAAGGATGGTGCTTCAACTTTGCCTCCCGCTTTTCGCCTTGGGTTTCCCCGATCCTCACGCTGTAGCTTGTCGCGTCGTGCTCGGACTTCGCTTCCATCGTCGGCCTCGTCCTTCGACGGGCCTGAACGTCGGGCTCCAACCTCGCCACCCGCCTCGCGCGAGTCGTCGTCTGTAGCTGAAGG
>CAUYUJ010008769.1:9642-38184 GCA_963575745.1 Prorocentrum cordatum | reverse complement strand
CATCATCATCATATCATCATCATCATCGTCCTCATCATCATCATCATCATCAGCTTCACCATCATCATCATCATCATCATCATCATCATCATCATCATCATCATCATCATCATCATCATCATCACATCATCATCATCATCATCATCATCATCATCATCATCATCATCATCATCATCATCATCATCATCATCATCATCATCATCATCATCATCATCCCTGCCTCCCTCCCTCCCTTCCGTCCTCCCTACCTCCCATCCCCTCCCCTCCTCCCTCCTCCCTCCTCCCTCATCGCCCTCCTGCAGAAATGGGGGAAGAGAAAGAAGAAGGCTGAGGATGAGGATGAGGATGAGGAGGAGGAGGAGGAGGAGGAGGAGGAGGAGGAGGAGGAATGGGGGGAGCGAAAGGATGATGAGGAGGAGGAGCAGGAGGAGGAGAAAGAGAAGGAGGAGGATGAGGGGGGAGGAGGTAAAAGCATGAGGGAGGTGGGAGGCAGGAGACGGGAGGGAGGAATGACGGGGGAGGAGGATTTCTTGCGCATGATGGCGCAGGCCATTTGCTTCCAACTGCCGGAGATGGCCGAACATGTTCCGCACGGAGTCAGAAGAGCGAGGAAAGCAGTGCTCATGATGTGCAAGTGTGTAGCGGATGTGGAGGGGGAGGTCGAGGGTGAGGAGGGGGAGGCCTCCCTCCAGGGGTGAGTCCATGAAAGCACAATCGTACGATTGTGCTTTCATGGACTCACCCCTGGAGGGACTTCTGGCATTGCTGGGGTGCACTGAGGCCACAGAAATTCACCCGATCCAGCCGGGCGCCCACTAGAACGGCCGTCGGGGCTGCATTCTGAATCCAAAAAGCAAAATGAGCACGTACGCCCAGCCGTGCTTGCCAGAGAAGAGGCGGGGGAAGAAGCAAGATGAAAGGGAGAAGGAAACGGGCATCTTCACGCGTTGCCCATGAATTGAGGACACACGCACGGTTCGGGTCCGTTTAGAGGGTCACTCCGATGCCCAATCGTGCCTGCAGCCTGGCCCTCGAGAGGCATGCCGGGCAAGCGCGACCAGCCTCGAGGACATCGGACGGAGGGAGGTAGGGAGGAAGAGGAGGAGGAGGAGGAGGAGGAGGAAGAGGAGGAGGAGGAAGAGGAGGATGCAGGAGGAGCGGCAGGAGAGGGAGCTAGAGGAGAGGTCAGATACAGAGGGTGGAGAGGGGGGGAGAAGGGGGGGAGCGGGGCGAGTTGGAGCGGGGGAGCAGGTAGAGGACGGAGGGGCCATGGAGGGAGGGAGGAGATTGCGGAGAGGGAGGAGGGGAACACCGCGGATGAGGATGGGGGAAAGGGACAATGAGGAGTCGAGGGAAGAGACAGGGGAGATGGAGGATGATACGGGAGAGCAGGGAGAGGGAAGGAGAACGAGGAGGACGAGGAGGGAGAGCAGGGAGAGCAGGGAGAGCAGTGAGAGGGAGCGGGAGACGGACGAGGAGGAGAAGGACGAGGAGGAGGCGCAGGAGGGGCTCTTCGGGCCGTGCTCGGCTGTCTCGGGTTTCTTGGGCACCCCTGGGGCTCTCGTGAAGCCACCTCGGGCCACACGGCTTGCGGGACAAAGCGCGCGCGAGGCAAAACGGCATGCGGCGAGCGGGGAAAGCGTGCGAGGCAAACGGCGGCTTGCGGGAAAAGCGCGCGACGCACAAGGACAGACTATATATATATATATATATATACACACACGTCCTCCTTGGAGGCACGCGCTGGACTCGAACATATAGTATACCGATCGTGTCGTAGATCGTTTCTCGAGCGGCGTAGCCAGAAAGCGCCCGCCTCGGCACGTATACTGTAAGATTTCTCGGTGCGCGCGTCGCCCCCGGGGGGGGGGCGACGCACACGTAGTATTCGTATGTTGGGGTGACGCCGATTGGGCACACACCAGGCTGTCCAGTGAGTCTGTGCGCCCGTGGATCCAAGTGGGTAGGCACTGCCAAGGGCCCTCCTGGGGCGTGCTGTACTCGGAGCCTCTTGGAGCCCTCGTGCGGCCAAAGGCCGGCCCAAAGTACTACCCTCGGGCTCGGGCACTCGTCGAAGCCCACTTGGACTGTCCTCGGGGCCCTCCTCCTCCCCCCCCCCTCCCTCCTCCTCCTCCTCCTCCCTCCTCCTCCTCCTCCTCCTCCTCCTCCTCCTCCTCCTCCTCCACGTTCTCCTCCTCCTCCTCCTCCTCCACGTTCTCCTCCTCCTCCTCCTCCTCCTCCTCCTCCTCCTCCTCCTCCTGTTCCTCCTCCTCCTCCTCCGCCTCTCTTGGAGCGCGGCCGTCTGCGGCCCCTTGGAACCAACAGCTGCGTGCTCGGAGCACGAGAGCCCCGCTTGCAGCCCGCGAGGCCTGATTATCGCTGGGAGCCCCTCGGTGGCCGCAGCGGAGGGCCCTCGCGGAGGCCCCCTGGGCGGCCTTGGAGCTATCTCTTGGGGGGCACCTGGAGCCGTCTTGGGCCGTCGGAGGCCCGGACAGGAGCAAGGGGCACATTCCTTCGAACACCATTCGGAACTCTGCCATTCGGGAGTACCCATCGGTCGGAAGAAGTAGGTAGACACATGAAGTAGGAAGGCGTTGGAAATAGATTGGGTTTCCGCACGCCTCCTGAAGAGGAAGGAAGAGGGAAAACCACTCGACTCTTGAAGTAGGAAGGCGCTGAAAGTAGATTGTAATCTGGGAATCCAGAAATACCTACTTTCAACGACCGATGGGTAAGCGAGCCCTCCTGGGGATCATCATAAGGGGCCCTTTGGACAATCTTGGGGGCCTCTTGGGCCTCTGAAGCCGTGCTGGGCCATCTTGGGGCGATACTGCACAGCCGTGGTACAATGTCTGGCTATCTTCGGGCCGTCTTGGGGGCATATGGGGCCGTTTTGGAGCCTAAGGGGAAGCCTCTTCGGCGGTCGGAGGCACGAACAAGAGCAAGCGCCAAACTCCGTCCACATCCTAGGAATCTCAACAATATCAAACTCTGCTGGCCCTCCTGGGGGTCCTCTTGGACCATTTTGGGGCCATCTTGGCCGTCTTGGTGTCGTCTTGGAGTCGTCTTGGAGGCCATCCTGAGCGTCTTGGAGGTCTCGTGGGCCATCTTGGAGCTCTCTTGGGGCCGTCTTGGGGGCCTCTTGGCCATCTTTGGAACGACTTGGAGGCCTATTGGCCAATCCTCGGGCCGTCTTGGGAATCTCTTGGGCCATCTTGGGACATCGGGAGCTAGACAAGAAGTCAACGCCCAAATCCTTCAACATCCCAAAGAGAACCAACAATTTGGATTCTGCGGTCCCACCTGGGAATCCTCTTGCAAGCCTCTAAGACCGTCTCAGAGGCCTCTTGGGCTCTTGAGCCGTCTTGAGCTATCTTGGGGTCATCTTGGACCGTCTTGGTGCTATCGTGGCCGTCGTGATGGCCGTTCTGGAGACAATATAAGGCCGTCTTGGCCGTCTTGGAGGCCATCTTAAGGGCTATCTTTGGGCGTCTTTGAGACGGAGGAAGGTTTTCGAAGTGCCCTCGGAGCGGCCAGCGGGTTCGGGCGAGACCCCACTGGGAACCTCTCGAAAGAACTAAAGCTGTCAGAAATCTGACACGCCCACAACCTCTCTTGCAAGCAACAAGGGGGCCGACGTACGGCGGGTGGACTCGGCCTGATTCAGCATGGGATTAAGCCAGATGAAGTGGGATCAAGCCGAAGTCAACGGGACTAAGCCAGATTGAGCGGGACTCCACGAGATTAGGCGGATTTCGACAAGGGATGATTATGCTAGGTGCTGGTCGGGGGCGGCGAACCTTATCAGAGGGCGGGCAGAGAGACCTGAATCGAATGGAGCCTCAAAACCAAGACCTTCCCAAACCAAGCGGGCCTTCCACAACACGAGGCCCAAACCTTCCCGAACCGACTGGGCCTTCCTACACGGAACGGGCCCTCCGCAATATGAGGCCCAAGCCTTCCCGAACCAGCTGGGCCTCCCTTAAACAAACCGGGCCTTCCCACACGCGACATGTCACCCATGCTCGAACAAAAATTCGCCTGGTTTGCCAACGATGCTCTAACAAGCTAAGATGAGATAATCTAAATTAAGCTAAGCTAAGCTAAGCAGGGGCGCAACTGGGGGAACCACGGGGCGGATGCCGGGGGAACCGCGGGGCGGATCTTGGGGGAACCGCCCAGGGCGGGGAACACTGCCCGGCCCCTTTCAGCTAATAAAGTAAGAACCCTTCCAGGCAGAGCCTAGGAGGGAAAAAACTCGCCTGGTTTGCCAACGTGCCCCAACCGATGGAGCCTCCGCTGGGCCTCTCCGCGCCCCCGGGGGCGGACGTGCCCGGCGGGGGCCCTGGCCGCCCCGAGAGGCCTCCCAAGGGGGGGCGCCCGAGCGGAGGCGGGCGGGGCGGGAGGGGCCTCCCTCCCTGGGGCTTCCCTCCTCCCCTGGGGGCTTCCCTCCTGGGGGCTTCCCCCTGCAGGGCTCGGCCTCCCGACGATGGCTCGGACGCCCCCTCTGGGGCTTCCCCTCCTCCCGCGACGGCCCGCCCGTCGGCTGTGGAAGCAGCGTGCCGGAGGATCCTGCTCCCCACCCCCTTCGTCGGGCGAAAGGGGGGGATGGCAAAAGGGGGCTTTGAGAATCAGCCCACGCATAGCGGATATTCCCGGCGCCTCCCGGCGCCGGAGGCGGCCCCGTATCGAGGCATGGGCCCCTCGGTGGGGCCGCACCCAGAGGCATGCAACAAATTTCGTACCCCCCCTATCCCTATCCCCCCCCCTCGTCCGGCCCGAACGGCGCCGCATCGGCGACGCGTCGGCGGTGCATCGGTGGTGGCATGCGGCGGCGCCGAAGCGGGGCAGCACGGGATCCGCACCGAGCCGCGCCGCCGACGCGTCGGCGACGCGGAGCGGTCCTGGGAGACCTCGCCTACGCTCGGCCTCGGGAGGCCGCGAGGCCCTCCGGCGCGCGGCTGTCCACCGGCACGGCGCGCGCGCCCCCGCCGGCGGCCCGACGCGGTGGCGTGGCGGCCTGCTGGCCAATCCGCGCGGGCAGAAGGGCGATGCTCGCCATCGCTCGGACGTCCATTCCCTGTGTTTTTTTCGGTTCCGTGCGCGGCTTTTTCGCCGAATGATCCAGGATGCTCCTCGATGGTCCTCGCCGAAGGAAGAATGCACACGTCCGAGCGATGCCAAGGATGTGCGCGCGCACGGCGGCAGCCGGGCCATCCCGCTACGTAGCGGACCAGACGGGCAAGGGACCGGCGAGCACCGTGAAGGAGGCTCCGCGGCCGCCCGACAGCGAACACCTGCCCCTCACTTAACTAGTTCGGCGCCGATCGCGGGCAGAGGCACCGACTTCGCCTCCCGCACCGTCCTGGCCGCAGTGGAGCTCGCGCGCAGGGTGGCAGGCGTCCGTCCTCCTCCTGCTCGTGGATCTGGTCAAGGCCTCTGACAGGGTCATCTGCCAACTGGTTTTGGGTTGGGGCGACCTCCCTCCAGCCGCCAGCCCCTGCCCCCCTGGGCCATCCCTCCCCAGCCCCAGCCTCCTGAGAACACAATCCTCCCCCTCCTCCTCCTCCTCCTCCTCCTCCTCCTCCTCCTCCTCCTCCTCCTCCTCCATGCCTTCGCCTTATAAATAAATTCTCCCTGTCGCACCCCGAGGCTAGTTCTTAGGGCAGGCCGGGCGTTTCGCCTGAGACTTCCTCATCATTTATGACCCTGAGGCTTAAACATTGGCAACAGTTCACAGATCGAGGGCGGGTCGTTTTCACAATGTGGCTCTAGCCTTAGCGCCACGCACCTTCTTTTCAAAATTTGCAAGAGCTTCGCGGATGGAGGGCGGGTCGTTTTCAACATGTGGCTCTCGCCTTAGCGCCGTGCGTATTTGTTTTCAAACTCTGCAAGAATTTCACAGATTGAGGGCGGGTCGTTTTCATCATGTGGCTCTCGCCTTAGCGCCGCGCACATTTGTTTTCAACATTTGCAAGAGTTTCTCGGATTGGGGGCGTGTCGCTTTAACATGTGGCTCTCGCCTTAGCGCCTCGCGCATTCCTTGTCAAAATGTGCAGGAATTTCGCAGATTGAAGGCGGGTCGTTTTCAACATGTGGCTCTCGCCTTAGCGCCTCGCACATTCGTTTTCAAAGTGTGCAAGAGCTTCACGGATTGAGGGCGGGTCGTTTTCAACATGTGGCTCTCGCCTTAGCGCCGCGCGCATTCGTTTTCAAACTTTGCAAGAGTTTCACGGATTGGGGGCGGGTGGTGTTCAAAATGTGGTTCTCGCCTTAGCGTCGCGCGCATTTGTTTCAACATTTGCAAGAGCTTCGCGGACTGGGGGCGGGTCGTTTTCAACATGTGGCTCTCGCCCTAGCGCCGAGCGTATTCGTTTTCAAAATTTGCGAAGAAATCGCGGAGGGCGCGTCGTTTTCATCATGTGGCTCTCGACTCAGCGCCGCGCATTCGTCGTCAACATTTGCAAGAGCTTCGCAGATTGAGGGCGGGCCGTTTTCAACATGTGGCTCTCGCCTTAGCGCCGCGCGCATTTGTTTTCAAACTTTGCAAGATTTTCGCGGATGGAGGACGGGTCGTTTTCAACATGTGGCTCTCGCCTTAGCGCCGCGCACATTTGTTTTTAACATTTGCAAGAGCTTCGCGGATTTGGGGCGTCATTTTCAACATGTGGCTCTCGCCTTAGTGCCGCGCACATTCCTTTTCAACATGTGCACCATTTTCACGGATTGAGGGTGGTGCCTTTGTTAACATGTGGCTCTCGCCTTAGCGCCGCGCACATTTTCGTTAAAAACTGCAAGAGTTTCACGGATTCCCGTGATCGACGTACCAGAAATGGTGTGTTGAAGGATTCACGACTATGAGGGCGCAACAGTTACGATGATTTGCAAAGTTGAGGTCCCAAGAATGGCGTTCTGGCACGTTTGGGGACCGTCAAGACGCAACAGTCAGGTTCATCCGTTGCGTTGGAATGCAGATAATAATGTTCTGGAATGATTCAGGGTCTTCAAACGTTTGTCTTCCAACGAAGCAGGCCCCTCTGTTGAGATGAACCGTTGTATGGGGCCTATGAAGAGGAAGCTTGGGGGAAGGGTTTATTCCAACATCGTTGGTGGCTCTTGGGTTTACACTGGTCCTCCTCCTCCTCCTCCCCCTCCTCCTCCTAATCCTCCTGCTCCTCCCTCCTCCTCCTCCTCCTCCTCCTCCTCCTCCTCCTCCTCCTCCTCCTCCTCCTCCTCCTCCTCCTCCTCCTCCTCCTCCTCCTCCTCCCCCCCCTCCTCCTCCTCCTCCTCCTCCTCCTCCTCCTCCTCCTCCTCCTCCTCGTCCTCCTCCTCCTCCTCCTCCTCCTCCTCCTGGAATCCCGCCCGGGCCACCCAAAGGCCCTGGGCGCGGCTCCGCGTGCGGTTCGGTGGCCCACGCAGGAGGAGCGCGGGCACCTCTCCGAGCCGCGGGAGGTCCACCTCTCTCTGCAGCACGAGGCGCCCGCACGCTGCACCGCGAGCAGGCCGGGCGCGAGCTCCCGGGAGGTGGTCGCCTCCGCCGCCCCGAGGCGCAACACGCAGCACGCGTAGCGTGCCGGCGCGAGACTCCTTACCAGCCTCGAACGTATCCCTATCCCTAAGATTGACACGCCAAAAGGCGATGACATTTTTAGGGATTCGCCCTCAAAAAATAAGGGAATCCCTAAGATTGGCATCGTGATGAGGCGATGCCGAACACAGGGATAGGGATATGTTCCAGGCTGGTAAACTCCACACGTGCATCGAAAACGCAGCTCTGGCGCGACAGGTTGGCCAAGACGCGGGCCCGCCCGTGCCGAACCAACATGCAGCGTGTGCACGACCCAGACGCTCCGAGCACACGGCACGTGTCGAGCTTCAGCACGGGCGCGTCGGGGCAGCTGCTTCTCGCGCGCGACGGCCTCGCTCACACGAGGCCAGCCAGGGGTTTATTTGTTTGTTTTACTCGGGGCCGGTGGTGGTGAAATCGGCGCGCTCGCCGCCCTGGGACGTGCTCGCGCGGCGTCTCGCCCCAGCGGGCCCCACCCCGCGGCTCCTCGGCGCGCCGGCTGCACTCTGGGCCGACGTGCATCCGCCCGCCATTGAACGGGACACCGTCGGCGCTGCGGCCGTGGGCGCCGAAGTGGTCAGCCTGCGGTTCGGATCGCCCGAGGCGCTCGCCGGGCGGCCGGCGCCCTCCTCGGCATCGTCACCGACGTGCTCGGCGCGAGCCACCTGGAAGCCAGCTGGGGGCGCAGGGCAACGCCCGAGGGCCTCGCCGCGCCGCTCTGCAGGGCAGCGGCGCGGTCGCGGTGCAGGAGAGCTGGCGGCAACCACCCGACGGCACGCTCGCCATCCCTGAGCCCCGCTCGGACATGATGGTGCACCTCGTGGGCGCATGCAAGCAGCTCGGCGCTGCTGCTTCGGCACGAGGCATGCACTTCTCTGGAGCGCCGTGCACCGTGCCTCTTCTGCTTCGGGCGCCCGCTCCCCGATTGCCTTCGAGGCGTGTCGGTCGAGCGTGATTGATGGCACGAAAAACATGGGTTTTCGTGCGCAGTTTAGCGCCACCTTCAACCTGCAAATGTGCGTTCTGCCACCTCGTGGCTTGATTACAGAACCTGGCAGTGCGCGTGGTGCGGCGGATCGCGGGCGACCCTCGACTCTCCACCAAGGTGGAGATGACGGACGTCGAGGTGTAAATCTCACTGTGCATGCCCTCGCTCGACTGCCTCCTCATGGAAGTTTTTCGCCCAACTGGTTCGCAACCAACCCCTCCCACTCCTCGCACTGTTGCACGCCAACTCTGCCGAGTCCGTCCTTTCTTGGATGTGCTGTTAGGACGAGCACAGAGAACGAGAGCAGCTGGCCTCGTTCCCAGTCTGGCCGTTTTGCACGAGTGCCACGACCGGTGGCTACGTCTACGTCGGCCCCCTGTATACTTTTCGCGGAGCCCTATCTAGATTGTCATTCCGCCCTCCCTCGTCAGTGCCGCCTGCGGGGAACCCTGGGTCATGCATGCTCGGCGTAGCACGCGCGGTTTCTGCAGAACGCGACCGCGCCAAGCACGGACACCAGTTTCGCATCAAGCAGTACATTGATGGCTCTGGCTTGTGCCCCTCCTGTGGGACGCAATTCAGGACCCAGCTTACTTGTGGGATCGACGCCTCCCTCGCTGTGCCAACCTGGGTCCTGGTCAATTGTCGTCATCTCGCAAACGACGTCGTCTGTCGTCTTGGCGAAAGGACCAGGAAGCCTTGCGTAACGCGTGGAATTAAGGTCACACGCACGCGCCGGCCAAAGGCCCCGCTCTCACGAGAAAGCGCAAACACATCGGCCGTTGCTGATAGCGCCTCGTCCTCTAGCTGTCTTTGCCTTCCGCACTCTGCAGCCGAGCCCTGCACCACGTTGCCCACGGTACCCCGCTACATATATCGGAGATTGGGGGGTGAGATCGAAGTGGAACGGAGAGCCCCCCTACTGGGAAATCGATTTCGGTTTCGTGTTCGTGCCGTGCGGTACGTGCGGGCGAGGCGAAGCTGCGTGGGCGGGGGAGAGGAAATTCTCCTGTGGCTGGGCCGCGGCTGGACCAAAAGGTTCTCCGCCCGGCAACCGGTGGCGCGCGGTGTCCCGCTGGTGTCCCGCTGATGTCCCGCTGGTGTCCCGCCGGTGTCTCGTCGTTGTCCCGTGGTGTCCCGTGGTGAGATCGACAGTGAGATCGATAGTGAGATCGGTAGTGAGATCGATAATGAGACCGATAGTGAGATCGATAGTGAAATCTATAGTGAGACCGATAGTGAGATCTATAGTGAGATCGATCGTGATATCGATAGTGAGATCGATAGTGAGATCGATCGAGTGGGATCGATAGCGAGATCGATATTGGAATCGATAGTGAGATGAATAGTGGGATCGAAAGCGAGATCGATAGTGAGATCGATAGCGAGATCGATAATGGAATCGATAGTGGGAAAGATGGTGAGATCGACTGTGAGATCGATTGTGTCCCGTCGGTGTCCCATCGGTGTCCCGTCGGTGTCCCGTGGTTTCACGTGCTGAGATCAGTAGTGATCGGAGGTTGGGGGGTGAGATCGAAGTGGAACGGAGAGCCCCCCACCGGGAAATCGGTTTCGGTTTCGTGTTCGTGCGTGCCGTGCGTGTGGGCGAGGCGAAGCTGCGTGGGCTGAGGCGAAGCCGGAGAGCTGCGTGTGGGCGAGAGGAAAGTCTCCTGTGGCTGAGGCGCGGCCGAACCAAATGATTCTCCCTCCGGCAAGCGGTGGCGCGCGGGGTCCCGCCGGTGTCCCGCTTGTGGCTGGGCCCCCGCCGGACCAAATTATTCTCCCTCCGGCATGCGGTGGCGCGCGGTGTCCGCCGGTGTCCCGGTGTCCCGCTGGTGCGAAAACGATACTGAGACCGATGACGAAATCGATTGTGAGATCGATAGTGAGATCGATAGCGAGACCGATAGTGAGATCGATCGTGAGATCGATAGTGAGATCGATAGTAAGATGAATAGTGCTATCGATTGTAAGATCGAGTGATATCGATAGGGAGATCGTTAGTGGGATAGATAGCGAGAACCAGAGTGAGATCGACAGTGAAATCGATCGAGTGAGATTAGATCGATAGTGAGATCGATCGAGTGAGATCGATAGTGGGATCGATGGTCCCATCGATCGTAAACAACTCGACACCAAGGCTCCCGAGAGCGAGCTGCAATGCAACAATCACCACTGTTGCCCATTGCTGGCCCACCTCCCCCCCCAACCTCCTCATCACCCGCAGGGTGGTCGTATAGGTAAACATGCAGCTGCATGTATTCACATGTGCAGTGAATGGAAAGTTGATGATTATTTGTTTCATTGGGTGGGCATGCGCCAAGGTCTACGGTTGACGGCTCGCATGAACTCCAAAACACAACACGACAATCGCCACGGTGGGGTCGCCACGGTGGGCGTGTGCCGCTCGGCGCACGACAGCAGAAAAGCAACAGCCCCCGGCCAGCCACGTGCTCGCCTCACTCGGCGCCAGTTTCTGGAGGTGACACGTGAGGATAGAGGAAGTCGGCGGCGCGCCCATGGGGGGGGGGGAAGGCAGAGGGGGCGGGCCTTATCAGGGGGCTCAGAAAGCCTCTGGACCAACTTTACAATCGTCTTCCGACGGCACAGAGGGTTTCTCAGAAGGCTGGAGGGCTTCTGAGAAGCCCCGCCGCCTTCTGAGAAGGCCTGCCCCCTCTTATGTCCCCCCCCCCCCTGGACGCGCAGCCATGAAAGCCTGGGTTCCAATAAAGTATACTACACACGATAGTGCCTGTTCATGCGCTCTTGCGCGTTGAGGCCGAAAAACATCCGATTCGACAGCAAAGGAGCGACGCGGAGAAGCGCCAGCACGACCCCTGGGCAAATACCTGCAAGCATTATTTATGTTCGGCGGTGGACAAACCTCCCTTTAGTAAACCTCCCCTTAGTGAAAACGGCCTGGGACCGAAACCGACGGACCTGGACCCGCAAAAATGACGGTCGCGACGCCCTCTCGCGAACCGAAAACGGCCAATTCCTTCATCGACGTGTCAGGGTAGGAGGTCTGTCCACCCCCGATATGTACGCACGGCTGCGACATTGCGCGCCGTTCTGCGCTCCAAGCGTCCCCGTGCAGCGCACCCCCCAGCTTTGCGAGCACTCGGGAGCAGCATCTCCGGACAGGCCCGCGCCTGCACGCGGGCCCAACGCGTCTGAGGCCTCGGAGGGCGAGGACGAGGCGGGCCGATCCGTCCACGCACAGCCCGTTGAGAGCGTCGTCGTCGCCGCCGTCGCCGTCGTCGTCGTCGCCGCCGCCGTCGTCGTCGTCGTCGTCGCCGTCGCCGTCGCCGTCGCCGTCGCCGTCGCCGTCGCCGTCGCCGTCGCCGTCGCAGTCGCCGTCGCCGTCGCCGTCGCCGTCGCCGTTACCGCGTCGCCGTCGCCGTCGCCGCGTCGCCGTCGCCGTCGCCGTCGCCGTCGCCGTCGCCGTCGCCGTCGCCGTCGCCGTCGCCGTCGCCGTCGCCGTCGTCGTCGTCGTCGTCGTCGTCGTCGTCGTCGTCGTCGTCGTCGTCGTCGTCGTCGTCGTCGTCGTCGTCGTCGTCGTCGTCGTCGTCGTCGTCCGGCGCAGCCCGTTGGGGTGCGTCATCGCACCGAAGCAGGTTCCAGTCGGGACGGAGGAAGGCAGCAATACACTCGCCTGCAGGTCGGGCCAGAGGTGCGGGGCGAGGCAGAGCGGAGCAACCTATGTGGTGCAATCGACACATCCCACGCTCTTGCAAACATCCCACCCATCCACCCGCAACTTGGTTTGCAAAACCTCTTAAGACCGACTACGACGTCACCGACGACAACGACTACGACGACACCGACGACGTCTCCGACGACTTCGACGACGACAACGACGCCGACGCCGACGACGACGAAGACGACGACGACGCCAACGAAGACGACGACGAGGGAGGAGGAAGGACGAGGACGGCGACAACGACGACACCGACGAGGGAGGAGGGAGGACGGCGACGACGCGAACGACGAAGAAGGAGGAAGGACGGCGACGCCGACGACGACAACGAGGGAGGAGAGAAGACAACGACGACAACGACGACGACGACGACGACGACGGCGACGAAATAGGAGGGACGACGGCGAGACGCCGACGACGGACGACGACGACGAGGGAGGAGGAGGAGGAAGGACGACCACGGCGACAACGACGACGGAAACGACCACGACGCCAAAGAGGACGACGACGACGAACACGATGAAAGACAGAGGACGACGTAGGCGACGACGACGACGACGACGACGACGCGGGAGGAGGGAGGACGGCGACGACGACGACGACGCAAAAGCGCGCGCGCACGCTTTTGTTGAAAATCCGTGTTGCGAAACCTTGCGTTTTTGTAGGTTTTTTGGACACACGATTTTGGAATCCTTCCGAAACCGATGGGTTTTGAGGGATTTCGGCATACGCGCGCGACGACGCGCGCGTCTGCACTTCGTCCCGTTTTTTGCAGAGGATTCTCGCGACGGCACACGCGCAAGGGCGTTCGACAGATTTCGACATGCGCGCGCGCGAAGCCCGTTTACTAGCATTCTGTGAAAATCTTGGAAAACCTATGGTTTTCTTACGATTTCGCAAGAGCTCGCGCGGAAGCTTTTTTAGCAAATCAGTGTTGCGAAACCCTGTGTGTTTGATTGTTTTTGTATGTTTTTTGGGAACTCGATTGCGAAATCCTTCTGGCACCGAAGGTTTTTGAAGGATTTCGGCATGCGCGCGCGACGACGCGCGCGTGTGCACTTCGCCCCTTTTTGTTGCAAGGGATTCGTGACAAAGTTTTACGTTAGAGCAACAAGTGTCACCGCATAGTGTTTTTTACAAGGGAACCTCAGGGGGGGGATGCTGGCCCCCCTGGGATAGTGTAAATTCATTTTTAGGATGGACATGTGGTCATAATCACATGTGATTCACATACCCGAAAGGGGCATTGATAACGCTGGGGGGGGGGAGATCCTATTCTGTTTTTAGAGAGGAGAATTAATGTGTTGCAACCTAGGCTGTGCAATGTATGCTGTGCAATCTATGTGGTGATATCTCTGTTGCGCAGTCGATGTGGTGCAATCTATGTTGCGTACTAGATGTGGAGCAATCTGGATTGTGCAATCTATGTGGTGTAATCTGTGCTGTTATGTTGTGCAGTCGATGTGGTCGGGGCGGCGACGGCGATATCATACCCGCCAGACCGACCCGCGGGCACAGACGACGGGCGCGACAAGGCGGCGACGGCGGCAACACGGCCGCCAGACCGACGCACAGGCCCAGACGACTGGCGGCGATGAGGCGGCGACGGAGGCGGCGACGGTGACAACATATCCGCCAAGCCGGCCCGCAGGCCCAAACGACGGGCGGCGACGAAGCAACGACGGCGACAACATAGCCGCCAGAGCAGCCAGCAGGCCCGGTTCCCCAGAAAAGAAATAAGAACCCCTGTGTGCAAGCACCGATTGGGGAACCTGAGCGTTGCAAGCGCCGCGCAGTCAGAAGCGAAGAGGCGCTCGGGCAAGTCGCGGAAGCGCTCCCGCCATCCAGCGGAAGAGCCTCGTGGGGTCGCCTCCCAACTGGAGGAGGAGGAGGAGGAGGAGCAAAAAATGAGGCGGCTGGAGGAGGAGGGAGGGAGGGAGGGAGAGAGGAGGGAGGGAGGAGGAGGAGGAGGAGGAGGAGCGAGAGGAGAGAGAGAGAGAGAGAGACACAGAGAGAGAGAGAGAGAGGAGAGGGAGGAGGGAGGATGGCCACTGTGCGAACCACTTGAAACCTGGCCTCGGCGCAGCCCAGCCTGCTGCGGGCGTGCCCGGGCGGGAACTCTGGGAAGCACACTGGAAGAGCCACGCTACCGAACACAGATAAATACACACAAATAAAAGGATTCCCCATATTTTTCCATATGTTCTGCATTTCTGTCTTCCCCCCCACTTCCCATATTTTCCCATATTTTCTGGGGAATCGATAGTCCTCGCCTCCTGGCCAGAAGGGAAGTTATTTTGTGCGAGCGTTTCTGATTCGGCGTCTCGGCATTGGGCGGAAGGGGGGGGGGGCTCCGACTCCAGACCTCTGCTTTGTGCAACTGTTTGCAAGAGTGCGGCCTGCGGGGCAAGCTCCACCCGCTCGAAACGGGCAACAGACACGGGAAAAACTGCCATGGAGGATGCCGCACGCGCTATCACGCCGGCCGGCGGAGCGCGCGCCCGAAGAATGAGGAGCGACGGAGGACGCACACGCAAAACCAACTTATGTGAACCGTGGACCGATTGGGTGTCGAGGTTCGATGTTCGAGGATTGGGTGTCGAGGTTCGATGTTCGAGGTTCGAGGATCAAGGATCGAGGATCGAGGCTCGAGGCTCGAGGATCGAGGCTCGAGGGGCACGGAGATGAGAACCAACGTATGAGTAGTGGAACCAACAAACCACACAAACGTATTTCCGCCCCCGCAAGCACAAACCAGCGCCGATCCAGAAAATCCGCTCGGAGCTCAGGAGGCTTATGCTTATGCCATCTTTTGATTTTCGAATGACGGGAAGCCCCTCCCCCCCAGCACGACCACCAGTACCCGAAAACCTTCCACCTGCTCCTGGCCCATGCAAAGGAAGGAGGGCCTGGCGCGCGTTGGGCGGCTGGGTGCGCCCTCACGCGATCGATCCCCCCAGGTCGTCCACCTTGTTGAGGAGCGCGTGGCACGAGTCCTGGACGGCGCACATGATCTTTCGCAAGGTCTCCAAGCTCTCTGCTTGTTCGGAAACCAAATCTGACGCCGCTTCCCCATCCTCCGCGATGTAACTCATGCCGTCGAAGATATCCTGTGCGTCCGTCTCTGGCATGTCGCTAGAAACAAACGGCTGCACTTGATGCACCACGAACATCTCGGCATCCGCATGGGCACTTGCCTTGAGTCTCCACATGAGGAGGAGGTTAGCGCTTGGGCCAGATCTCCTTGGACACAGCACCCACTTCGAGTGGATTTTCACCTCGTGACTGCCACGAACCACACAGCGCGTAAGGTAGGCGCAAAGCATCTCCACGCAAGGCCACTTGAGGGGCATATGGTGGGGTACCAGCCACGATGGACTCACGACACTCACGTCAGTCGAGAAACTTTGGATAGAAGGCAGCGTGATAAAAGACATCTCGTTGGGCAAATTCATTGGCTTGTTCATCCGGTTCATGAAGCCAAGCCAAATGAAAAGCCAGCAGGGCAAGGCACAACAATCGAACTTCTTGTAGCAGTCCCTCTTCCAGAAGAACACGCGAGCTGATGTGACGGCGATGTCCAAATTGACATAACACTTCGAATATATGTCGGTTGTGTCCTTAACAGAAAGATGGAAGAGTACCCTTTCCTTGCTTCCACTTGCCAGGTAGAGCGTGGGCTGCGGCTGTACTGCGTCATCTGACTGCGGTCGGATCGTGAATCGGTTGCCTTGCTTATTGCTGGCCGCAATAAACGCTCTGTCAACGATTTCTTTGCAAGCCGACGGGACAACGCCGTTCTCGACCAAGTCCTTCTCAGTGACGAACTCTGGAATGTGCCTGGAAAGGCTCATGATCATGTTGTAAACATCGATGATGTCTCCGTGGTTGCGTGTGAACTGTATGGCTCCGAACTTGGTCTGCATCACTGCAGTGCCAGGCAAAAACATCTCCCGCAACAAAATCTGATGTATGATGCGCTGGGGCGTGTTGAGCTTGTGCCGGGCCATTTTGCCGTACGTTACGTCATGGTCGTGCCTGAAGACGTCGACGCGCAGGTCGGTCCCAAGGCACTTGATGGGTAAGAAGGGTCGACGGTGGCGTACGTAGAACAAGCGGCGATCGGTGACAACCACGGCATGACGAGTCTTCCCAAACGGCAGCAGCAGGTACCACACCTTGCCCATCAAAATGTCCATGAGGCTGATGCTTGGAGGCAACAGGGGCATCTCGATCCAAGCAGCTATAACATCCTCGTCCTGCTCGATGCCAAACAGCTTCTTTGGCACCTGGAGCCTTAGAGTCCAGCGCGTGTCGGGCACGGCGTGGAGGTCCTTATTGAAGAAGTCCTTCCAGGTGTCAAACTCTTCGGTCATCGCGAAATGCTTGACGCCAGTCCATCTGTCCTGATCCTCCTCCGATGCCTCGAAGCTGTGCTTCATTCCGTGGTCTTTGGAATTCTGGTTCATTACTGTCTGTAAGAAGTCGTTCGCCAGAGGCACCGTAAGAGCAGTGTTGGCTGTCAGGGTCTTGTAGGAACGCTTTGTTCGTCGATTGATCGTGACTGCCACGTGGTCCGTGGCTCGTGTCATGTGGACTGCGTGCTTGGCGGCCAAAAACACAAATATGATGGTGCCGGTGTCAGCGACCAAACTTATGATGGTCTTGATGTTGCCAAACGTTCCCTCGTCGTACACGCCCTCAAACGCACCTTTGGCACATCCGCCACAACAGGGTGGTGACTTGCCATACTTGATGCACTCGTCCTCGGATTCGCTTACCTCCACGAGGTTGCAGAAATGCGGGTTGACTGTGTCGTGACCGTGTATGATATATTCGTCGCAGTGGACTTTGTTGCACCGTGCATCCGTTGGTCCTGAGCCTTCGATGCAGTAGCCCTGCATTGTGGCGAAGTGCTCCAGTGCGATGGCACGGTCCATCCACGAGATGCCGGTGTCGACGCTCGTGACGAGGGTCAAGAACAGAGTCATGGATAATATCAGGGCGGACGTGCTGATGCCCGTGCTGAGCGCAGAGAGCGACGATGGCGGCACCGTGCTCACGGCGTGCCCGAAGCCCAGGCTGCCCTGCATGTCCAGCACGTGCTGGCTGGGGTACTTGCCGAAGTACAAGTGAAGACTGTGGCGGCGTGCGAGCATGTGGCCCCACTGGCAAATCTGTGCCGTGGTGCACTCTCGAGCCATGTGCCGTCGACGATGCTCGTCCATGTAATCATGCGGGAGCAAGCTATACAGCCACAAAACCAACAGAATCGCGGATATTACGATGAAGGGAAGCTTCTGCGAGATGAGCCGTTCCATATGCTTGAAATTGTCAGTTTCTGCCTTCAGGTACTCGTATTCGTCTTGTAACGTCATGTTCGTGGCCAGCATGAACACAACGTTGGGTAACACCACGATAAAGAACAAAATCGCAATGTACTTAATGAAGCTCTGTAATGCCTCGGCGGAGGTCCCTGGACAGCACAACGGCCTGTCAATCTTCAGCTGGATGACGTTGCCCTGCTTAGTAAGGACCAGCATGATGTCATCATCACGGCCTCTGAAAACAAGGTAGAAGCCCAACGTGAAGATGGCGAAGAAGGCCATGGTCTTGTAGCCGGCCGCCTCGTTCCTGATGACCACAACTCGCTCGAGGTCCTTGCCCTCCAGTTCCTGGCCCAGGTTGTCGTAGACCACCTTGAAGGTCTCTCTCTTCAGCTGCTCGCGCTCCTGCTCGGTCGTGGCCTTCGCCATCAGCTTGTCTATCCGCTGGGCTGCGGGGGACTTGCTCGCCTCGTCCAACCACCTTGGGGTGTTCCTCCTCCTCCTCCTCCTCCTCCTCCTCCTCCTCTTCCTCTTCCTCTTGCTCTTCTTATTTATCTTCCTCCTCCTCCTCCTGTTCTTTCTCCTCCTCCTCATCCTCCTCCTTCTCCTCCTCCTCCTCCTCCTCCCAGGGTTGCCCCTGGCTCCAGGTGCCCTCAGGATCCTTGGGGAGCCCCAGATGGCCTCCACAACAACCCCCCCACTAGGCTTGGAGGGCCATGGGGCGCCAACATGGCGCGAAAGCAGAACAAAGCCAGGACGAAGATAACATCGGGTGAATATAAATCGGGAATCTCTGAGATCTGGCGGATCTGGAGGATGTCTCGGGCGTCGCGACCTTCACAGAGCGTTCCGGAACGCTCCGATGGCGTTCTGGAACGCTCTAGAATCTAGAACGGATTTATCCTCGTCCTGGCCCCGTCCGAAACATGGCGCGAAAGGCTCGGGACACCCTGGGCCAGCTCCTCCTCCTCCTCCTCCTCCTCCTCCTCCTCCTCATGCAGACCTTCTCCTCATTATCCTCCTCCTCCTCCTCCTCCTCCCCTCCTCCTCCTCCTCCTCCTCCTCTTTGTCTTCCTCTTTCTCCTCCTCCTCCTCCTCCTCCTCCTCCTCCTCCTCCTAGGACCAAGACTCCAGCCGCATGACACCCGTGCCCCCCAAAAACTCTCCCATGATTCCTCCTGGCCGGAACTTCAAGGAGAGCCTGGCCGTGGGCGCCAGGGGCCTCCCGGGAAGAGCCCAGAGCAGTCGGGAGCGAAGGAAGGGGCAGCGGCATCGGCATCGCTTCCCAACGCAAACTGGCGAATGTTCTGGATCCTCTTACACCAGAGCTTGGATCCCATGCTTGTGTTATCACGAAGACTCCTGGTGGGTGTGCTGAGGAAGTCAACGGGCCCTCCGGAAGCCTCTTGGGCGCCTCCGCCTCCGCCTCCTCCTCCTCCTCCTCCTCCTCCTCCTCCTCCTCCTCCTCCTCCTCCTCCTCCTCCTCCTCCTCCTCCTCCTCCTCCTCCTCCTCCTCCTCCTCCTCCTCCTCCTCCTCCTCCTCCGTTCTCCTGGGAGCGATTGGGCGGCTCCCTCCGACCTGTCCTCCCTGGCGCCGCCCATGGTCTTCTGCTTGAGCAGCCTCGCGCGCTCACGGCTCGGCTACACGTGGGAGCGACCCCGACTGCAACCTTCCGTGGGCCCGCGCGGACCTCTCGGATCGGCGCGGGGCCGCCCCCTCCCTGGCGCGCGGGTCGCGCGCAAAGGGTCGCCCCGCGCCGACCCGAGAGATCCGCGCGGGGATAAGAGCATTTACGGCAGGTCCGTGTCGTGTCGACCCCGGCGTTGGTTTTTGACACCGCGCTGGATCGTTCAACCTTGAACGATCGGCCGTCTCCGCAACGTCCGATCGTTCAGCATCGATCGATTCTGGGTCGCCGCCGGCGTTCAACGTTGAACGCCCGCGCTGGGGTCGCCGCTGGTCGACACGACGCAAACCTACCGTAGGCAAGAGTGACCGCTGGTGCGCGACTTTCGGGGACCGCGGGAAGGCCGGACTGGAGCGCGCAAGCCGCTACTATCGCCAGAAGAAGAATACGAATAAGACTACTGATAATACTACTCAGAATAATAATCATGATGATAAGAATACAAATGATAAGAATACTAGTAACAAGGAGAAGAAAAAACAAGAGGCATAAACATAAATTTTTGGAACTCCGCGCGGTTTCGGATTTCTTAGATCTGTGCTAGAACCCCCTCCTTGCAGCGCGGAGCGCGCCGGCGCCAGGGGGCTCCAGCGCAGATCCAAGAAGTCCGCGCGGGACTCCGAGAGTGCACGCTTATGCCGCTCTTCCTCTCCGAATCGCGTCTCGTTCGGCCACCTGGTGGACACAGTGCAGGCCCGAGGAAAGCTTGACAGGTCCCTCCCAATGTTTGGA
The DNA here is from genome assembly GCA_963575745.1 of Prorocentrum cordatum. Taxonomy (NCBI): domain Eukaryota; class Dinophyceae; order Prorocentrales; family Prorocentraceae; genus Prorocentrum; species Prorocentrum cordatum. The sequence continues at coordinate 18,182 of CAUYUJ010008769.1, read as the reverse complement.
TTCCTTAACTATCCATGACAAACGAGCAACACACACCCATACCCATAGGGGGGTCGTTGAGAGGAGGACTGGTTATGGGTATGGGTGCGGGTTGTCGGACCCTGGGGAACGCTCCCGTTCGAGCGGGGACCCCCATCCGACAACACGCACCCATAGCCCTCTCCGACCCCCCTGCGGGTATGGGTGTGTGTGTGTGTGTGTGTGTGGGTATGGGTGTGTGTGTGTGTGTTGTTGGCTCGTCATGCCCAGTGCTCCCTGATCCAGTGCCCCCACCGCAATTGGCCTCTCGTGGCGCTCTCTCCGCGGCATTCCTCTGGGGCGGGGGGCGCTCGGCGGCTCGGGCGGCGGGGCCCCCGCCTGGCATCGCTCGGACGTCCACTCCCTGTGCTTTTGTTCGGTTTCGTGCGTGGTTTTCTCCGCCGAGTGATCAGGGATGCTCCTCGATCGCCCTCGCCGAGGAAAAAAACACGCACACGCCCGAGCGATGCCAAGCGGGGGGCGCTCAGCTGGCTCGGGCGGCGGGCCCCCCCCCGCGCGCCCGCCCCCAGAAAAGCGGCGGGGCCACTCGGTGATGTTGCATCCTCGGGGGACCTCGTCTGTCCCGTCGCGGCTCTGTCCGCGCCGAGTGCGTGTCGAATCCATGTCGGACCCGCGTCGGATCCGCGTCGCATCCGCGCCGAGTCCATGCCAAAATCCGCGTCGAGTCCGCAGCGAGCCCCCCAAAAAGGCACCAACTTTAGGGACAGATGCAACAGAACACTCGTTGGGCGCCCGAATTATCCGGGGTAACTCGGGTCCGGGGTAACTCGGGCTTGGATTCCCGAAAAAGGAACCCGAGTTAGCCCTGACCCGAGTTACCCCTGATGATTCGGGGCAATGAGCTCGGGCGGGCGGTCGCTCGCACGCGCAGCCGGCTGCTGGGGCCCCTCGGCCGCGGGCGCGGGCCCCGCGGCGGCCGGCATGTGGAGGGCCGCCGCGCGCCGCAGGGGGCGCGCGCGGGGGGAGGGCCGCCGCGCTCTCCGCGGGCGCCCGCCGGCTCGGAGGGCCTCCGAGCCAGGCTGGCCTCTGAGCCAACATTTTTGTTGTTGCGGTTGCTGCTGCTGTTGCTGCTGTGTTGTTGCTGTTGCTGTCGTCGTCGTCGTCGTCGTGGTTGTTGTTGTTGCTGCTGCTGCTGTTGCTGATGTTGCTGCTGTTGTTGTTGTTGTTGGTGTTGTTGTTGTTGTTGGTGTTGTTGTTGTTGTTGCTGCTGTTGTTGTTGTTGTTGTTGTTGTTGTTGTTGTTGTTGTGTTTGTTTGTTGTTGTTGCTGCTGCTGTTGTTGTTGCTGTTGTTGCTGTTGCTGTTGCTGCTGTTGTTGCTACTGTCGTTGTCGTCGTTGTTGTTGCTGGTGCTGGTGTTGCTGTTGTTGCTGCTGTTGTTGCTGTTGCTGTTGCTGTAGCTGTTGATGTAGCTGTTACTGTTGCTGTTGCTGTTGCTGTTGCTGTTGTTGTTGTTGTTGTTGCTGTTGTTGTTGTTGTGGTTGTTGTTGTTTTGGGGGGATAAAGCCCAGTCCGCGCTGAGTTCTTTAGGTTTCCTGTCAGTTGGTAATGGGGCCTCTCCTAAGAGAGGCGTGTGATGTGAGGCTCAGCTGGCCTGAGCCAACAATGGTTGATCCAAAGGGCACTCCTAACCCAGTGGGAGGGGGCCTGAGTTACAATTATGCTGCTCCCCTCGTGCTGGAGGACCAGCTCCCAGAAATGGTTTCGGGCACCCGGAACAAAATCGACAAAGTGTCGAGCGAGTATCGCCTCCCAGGGCCCGACAAGTGAAAACCCTCAAATTTAGGTACTTCCTTGGTGCCCGAAATTCTTTCTGGTGGTCAAGGCTAAAGTAAGTTGGGGCATCATACAGTTACAGTCGGAGCTCGACCGCAAGAAGCCTTCCACAAGAAACCCAACCCTGAAGCCCCAGGATGTGGATTTTGACTTCTGGTGTGGGAGCGTCACACTTTCCATAGCCAAACCATCGAAACCCAAGAAACCCAGGGCACCCTGGAGGCAAGCAGGGTGTTTCTTGGTATGGGCTTCCAATGTAACCAAAGAGGAACCCCTAACCCTTTGGGAGGAGCCAGGAGGGCCAGAACAGTAGGGATAAGAAGGTCTTCTATGCAGATGCATCAGACCAAACCGCCCAAATCTATGATCACTAGGACCACAGTGAGGCCGGGAATGGTGTTCACGATCGTCAGGACGCAACAGTGACGCTAATCCGTGGCGTTGAAGTCCCAGGAATGGTGTCCTGGCACGGCTCAGGATTTTCACACGGTTGTCTTCCAACTGGCACTTTCCTGAGTGACAGTGAACCCTTGTAGGGACCTGTGAAGAAAGAGCTTTGAGGGAGGGTTTCTTGCAATATCGTTGATGTGTCTTGGGTTTGCACTGTTCCTCGTCCTCTGGTCCTACTTCAGGTACAGGTACAGATACAGCCTGCATGCTGGCTCCAGAGGAGCGGTCCCTTAAAGAGGCAGGCGGCGACAAAGGATTGTGAAACGTGTGTTGGTGAAAACTGCAGCACGGGTCGCTCACATCTGGTAGAAGACGACGGACAAGTGATGGTACGTGGATTGCAGCAGGAGACAAAAGACTAACGAGACACCCCCTGATTGCTAGCAGAAGACAGAAGACTAACAAGCGATGGTCCTGCTTCGACCCCCTTCGAACCCGTCTGGGAGGCCTGGACTCCCCCGATGGGCGGGCGAGCGCGGGACCCGACGGTGGTGCTGGCGCCCCCGTCGACGCCCGCGGCGGGGTCGCTAGGGAGCTCGCCGCGCCTGGGCGGCTGCGCCGTCGTCGCGCCGCCGTCGTCAGGGAGATCCGGCAAGGAGTAGGAGGGAGGATGAGGAGGAGAGAAAGGAGGAGGAGGAGGAGGAGGAGGAGGGTGAGGAGGTGGGGGAGGAGAAGAAGGAGGAGGAGGAGGAGGGAGGAAGGGACTAGCGAGGAGGGAGGAGGGAGGAGCGAGGAGGGAGGAGGAAGGAGGGAGGAGTGAGCAGTGAGGAGGGAGGGAGGAGGGAGGGAGGAGGGAGGGAAGGAGGGGAGGAGGAGGAGGAGGAGGAGGAGAAGGAGGAGGAGGAAGGAGGATGGGGAGAAAGGGGGACTCTACGACTCTAAGTAGGAGGAAGACGGGGCGGAGGAGAGGGAGGAGGGGGGGGAAGAGGCACTGGTCGCGTCCATGCGCGGACGCACAGGCCATCAGCAGGAGGGGGAGGAAGATAAGGAGGAGCGGTAGCAGCAGCAGCAGCAGCAGCAGCAGCAGGAGCTGCAGCAGGAGCTGCAGGAACAGCACCCAGGGACAGCCAAGTACCCACGCTGTCAGCTCAGCGAGGTCTCAACAAGCTCCCTCTCAGCAAGACGGACACCAAACTGACATCACCCGAGGACTAGCACTCATAATGGAAGAAACAACGAATAACCAACACCTGCGGAGACTATTACTCGGACAATACCACTTGCGGACATCACCGGTGGAATCTATGCCTCAGCCACGAGGAAGAGGGACGAGGGGAAGGACAAGGAGGAGAAGGAGAGGAGGAGGAGGAGGAGGAAGAGGAGGAGGAGGAAGAGGAGGAGGAGGAGGAGGGAGGAGGATAAGAGGAGGGGGAGAAGGAGGAAGAAGAGGAGGAGGACGAGGAGGAGAAGAGAGGAGAAGGAGGAGGCATTGGTCGCGTACATGCGGACTCAAGGACCATCAGCAGCAGCAGGGGGGGGGATTAAGGGGAGGAGGAGGAGGCGGCGGCGGAGGAGGGGGAAGAGGAGAGGGAGGAGGAGGGAGGGGGTGGAAGGGACGGATAGCTGGGGTGTGACGAGGATTGGGGGAAAGGAGGAAGAGTAAGAGGGTAATACTAATACAAATATTAATCATAATAATACCATTATTAATCGTAATAGTAACGATGATCGGGGGAAAGGAGGAAGAGTAAGGGGGAAATACAATTTAAAAAGTAATCACAATAGTACCACTATTAATAATAGCAATAGTAATGATACTACTACGAAGAAGAATCATACTAAGCATACATATAATGCTTATACTAGTAATACGAATACGAGTAGCAGTAATAAGACGAATCTGAATACTAACAACAATATTCAGCACTATAACTAACAAACGGTGTGTACATATATAACTACTAAAAAACAAGAGTACGAAGAATAAACCGAAGAATAAGGAAATGGTCTCGCTGCCAAACGATCGAAACGTCCAGCTCTCCGTCCCCTCCGCCCCTCCCTCCTTCTCATTATCTTCCTCCTCCCCCTCCTCCTTCCTCCTCCTTCTCCTCCGCCATCCCTCCTCCTTTTCAACAACTCCTCCCTGTCGCACTCCAAAACGTGTCCGTAGGGCGGGCCGGGCGTTTCGCCTGAGACTTCTTCTTCATGTATGCACAGTTTCTCGGACGAAAAGCTGGCCGATTTCAAAATGCGGATCTCGCATTAGCGCCGTGCACATTCGTCTTAAGAGTTTGCAGCAATTTCACAGATGGACGGCGGCCTGTGTTCAAAATATGGCTCTCGCTTTGGCGCCACCCACAACGGTTTTACACGTCTGCAGCAGTTTCAATGAAGGAGGGCGGCTCCTTTTCATAATGTGGCTCTCGCCTTAGCGCAGCGTAGAATTGTCGTAACCGCTGCAACAGTTCAAGAAACCATTTCCATATGTGGCTCTCGCCTTGGCGCCACGCATATTCGTCTGACAAGTGCTCAGCAGCTTTGCGGATTCGTGGGGCAGTCCCAGAAACGGCGTTTTGGCAAGATCTGGGAATGTCAGGACCGAACTGTCACGTTGATTCGCGGTGTTGAAGTCCCAGGAACAGCCTGGCACGACTTCATATTGTTAGGACGCAACAGTCCTGTTGATTTGCTGCGCTAGAACCCAAAGAACAGTGTTTGGCACGGTCAGGCGGTTGTCTTCTAATGGGCCACTCCTCGCAATGGATTTAGGGGCCTATGAGAAGGGATGTTTGAGCTTACACTGGTCCTCTCCTCCACTTACTCCTTACTCCCTTCCTGCTTCCTCCTTCCTCCTGTCCTCCTTCCTCCTCCCTGCCCACCTTCCTCCCGTCCTCCCTTTTTCCCGTCCTCCTTTTCTTCCTCCCTTCCTCCCTTCCTCCTCCCTTCCTCCCTTCCTTCTCCCGTCCTCCTTTCTTCCCTTCCCCCCGTCCTCCTTCCTTCCTGACGTCCTCCCCTACTCCCTTCGTCCCTTCCTCCCTCCCGTCCTCCCTACATTCCTCCCTTCCTCCCTCCCAATATTCCTCCCTTCCTCCCTTCCTCCCGTATGTTCTTCTTCCCTTCCTCCTTTCCTCCCTTCTTCGCTTCCTCCTTTTCACCCTTCCTCCTTCCACCTCTCCTCCTCCTCCTCCTCCTCCTCCTCCTCCTCCTCCTCCTCTCCTCCTCTTCCTCCCCTCCTCTTCCCCTCCTCCTCCTCCTCCTTTCCTCCTCCTCCTTCCTCCTCCTCCTTTCCTCCTCCTCCTTTCCTCCTACTCCTCCCCCTCCTCCCGTCCTCCTTCCTCTCCCCCTTTCCCTCCTCCTCCTCCTCCTCCTCCTCCTTTCCTCCCTTCGTCTTCCTCCGTTCCTCCCTTCCTCGCGTCTTTGATTATTCCTCCTTCCCTTCCTTCGTTCCTCCCTTCCGCCGTTCCTCCCTTCCTCCGTTCCTCCCTTCCTTCGTTCCTCCCTTCCGCCTTCCTCCTCTCTCCTTTCCTCCTCCCTGCCCACCTTACTCCCTTCCTTCATTCCGCCCTTCCTCCTCCCATCCTCTCTTCTTCCCTTCCTCCCTTCCTCCCGTCCTCCTCCCTTCCTCCCTTCCTCCCTTCCTCCCTACCTCCCGTCCTTGGTTCTTCCCTTCCTCCCTTCCTCCCTTCCTCCCATCCTCCCTTCCTCCCTTCCTCCCTTCTTCCCTTCCACCCTTCATCCTTCCTCCTCTTCCTCCTCTTTCTCCTCCTTTCCTCCTCCTCCTCCTCCTCCTCCTCCGGTCCTTCCTTCCTTTCCTCCTCCTCCTCCTCCTCCTCCCCCTTTCCTCCCTTCCTCCTCCGTTCCTCCCTTCTTTCCTCCCTTCTTTCCTCCCTGCTTTCCTCCCTTCTTTCCTCCCTTCTTTCCTCCCTTCCTCGCGTCTTCTATTCCCCCCTTCCTCCTTTCCCTCCTTCCTCCCTTCCTTCCTCCCTTCCTCCCTTCCTCCCGTCCTCCCTTCCTCCCATCCTCTCTTCCTCCCTTCCTTCCTTCATCCCTCCCCTCTTCCCCCCTTCCCCCCTTCCTCCCATCTTCTCGTTCTCCCCATCCTCCCATTCTCCCTTCCTCTCTTCCTTCCGTCCTCCCTTCCTCCTCCCTTTTCCCGTCTCCACTCCTCCCTTCCTCCCTACCTCCCTTCCTCCCTTCCTCCCATCCTCCCTTTCCTCCCTTTCTCCCCTCCTCCCCTCTTCCCTTCCGCCTTTCCTCCTTTCCTTCCTCCTCCCTTCCTCCCTTCCTCCCTTCCTCCCGTCGTCCCTTCCTCCCTCATTTCCTCCTCCCTTCCTCCCTTCCCCCTCCCCCTCCCCCTCCTTCTTCCTCCTCCTTCCTGCTCCTGCTCCTGCTCCTGCTCCTGCTCCTGCTCCTGCTCCTGCTCCTGCTCCTCCTGCTCCTGCTCCTCCTGCTCCTGCTCCTGCTCCTGCTCCTGCTCCTGCTCCTGCTCCTGCTCCTGCTCCTGCTCCTGCTCCTGCTCCTGCTCCTCCTCCTCCTCCTCCTCCTCCTCCTCCCCCCCCTCCTCCACTCATTTTCCTCATAGGTAACTCCTCCCTGTCGCACCCCGAAGCCTGGCACCCCTCACCACTTATGACCCCGCATGCTCCCAAACTGACAACAACTTCACACATGGAGGGCGGGTGGTTTTCAACGTGTGGCTCCCGCTTTAGCGCCGCACGCATGTTCAAAGCATGTGCCAGAGCTTCACGGATCCTGAAGCTAAATCGGCAGCCGTTTCACAGATGGAGGGCGGGTCGTTTTCGAAAGGTGGCTCTCGCCTTAGCGCCGCGCGCCTTCGTTTTAAACAATTGTAAGAGCTGCACGGACTGAGGGCGGGTGATTTTCAACATGTGGCTCTCGCCTCAGCGCCGCACACATTCGTTTTACACATGTACAACAGCTTCACACATTGAGGGCGGGTGGTTTCGTTTTCGAAATTTGGCTCTCGCCTCAGCGCCGCGCGCATTCGTTTCAACAATGTGCAAGAGCTTCACGAGTTGGGGGCGGTTGGTTCTCAAAATGTGGTTATCGCTTTAGTGCCGCGCACATTCGTTTCAATCAAATGCAAGAGCTTCACGGATTGAGGGCGGGTCGTTTTCATAATGTGGCTCGCCTTAGCGCCGCGCGCATTCGTTTTAAACAGTTGTAATAGCTTCACGGATTGCGGGCGGTTCTTGTCCAAACTGTGGCCCTCGCCTTAGCGCCGCTCACCTTCGCTTTCAACACTTGGTCGACGTACCAGAAAGGGTGTATGGAACGTTGCAGGATCGTCAGGGCGCAACAACTACGTTGATTCGATGTGTTGGAAACCCAAGAAGGTTTTTTTTTTCCTGGCGCGGTACAAGATCGCCAAGACGTAGCAATCAGCTCAACACGTGGCGTTGAAGTCCCGATAATGGTGCTCTGGTGCGCTTCGAAATGTTCACAGGGTTGCCCCCCAACGGGGCAATTCCCCCATTGAAAAGTATCCCTTGTTGTGGGCCTATGAGTCTTGAGTTTGCACTGGCCCTCTTCCTCCTCCTCCTCCCCCCCTCCTCCTCCTCCTCCTCCCCATCCTCCTCCTCCTCCTCCTCCTCCTCCTCCTCCTCCTCCTCCTCCTCCTCCTCCTCCTCCCCCTCCTCCCCCTCCGCCGCCCTCCCCCTCCCCCTCCCCCTCCACAATTACACAATATGAAAATACTCTCCCACTTCCCCTGATGGCGTCCCGAAGATAGCCGACACCCCCCCGCGTATTGTTTTTTACACACAAGATTCCCGGGAAACGGGTTTTCGCTTGTGTTGTTTGTCAAAAAAATGCTCTCGCTGAGGCGCCGGCCTGATTTCTGCTCCCGAATCGTTCCGAATCGTGCTCCCGCTGCAGCGTGGGCCTCATTTTCGGATCGGTGTTTGGCCTCCGTCGTTCAGGATGGCGTTCTCGCCCCAGCGCGGGCCTTTTTCTCGCGCGCCCATCCGCCCGCCACCACCGCGCCGCACCGCCACCACCACCACCACCACCACCACCACCACCACCACAACCACAACCAGCACCAGCACCAGTACCAACACCACCACCACCAGCACCACCACCACCACCAGCACCACCACCACCACCATCACCACCACCACCACCACCACTACCACCACCACCACCACCACCACGACAACCACGCACACACGCACGCACGCACGCACGTGCACCACCACCCACTACGCACGCGCGCGCGGAGCCACAGGTCCGCTACGACACGCGTCCGCGGATAGAGAAAATCCGCGCCATGGTAAGGGATGGGTGGGAGGGGTAGGACGTCAGATATGACGCGA
>CAUYUJ010008768.1:469781-497610 GCA_963575745.1 Prorocentrum cordatum | reverse complement strand
CTCCGGGCGTTCAAAATGTGGCCCGGGAGTGGAGTTCTGGTGACTCGAAGACCACGAAGTGGCCTACAGTTGGCTCCGGGCATTCAAAATGTGGCCCGGGAATGGAGTTCTGGGAAATCGAAGAGCACGAAGTGGCCTACAGTTGGCTCCGGGCATTCAGAATGTGGCCCAGGAATGGAGTTCTGGGAAGTCGAAGAGCACGAAGTGTGTGACTGTTGGCTTAAAATGAGTTCTGCGGCACCCTGTCCGGCACCCGCCCAGACCCCCCTGTGGAGTCATCTGCTGCTCTCTTTTGAGACCACTAGAAACCTATCAGTCTTCGCTGTTAGGTAATGTGGCCCGGGTATGGCGGGCCACGAAGAACACGAACGAGCCACCTCTGCGGATGGCGGCGGGGGGGGCGCCGCCGCCGCCGCCGTCGCCGCCGCCACCGCCGTCGTCGACGTCACTTTTTTTACGTAACAGCGAAGACTGATAGGTTTCTAGTTGACTCAAAAGAGCTCACAGATCACTCCACAGGGGGGTCCGGGCGGGTGCCGGACAGGGTGCCGCAGAAGTCGTTTTAAGCAAACAGTCACACACTTCGTGCTCTTCGACCTCCCAGAACTCCATTCCCGGGCCACATTCTGAATGCCCGGAGCCAACTGTAAGCCACTTCGTGCTCTTCGACTTCCCAGAACTCCATTCCCGGGCCGCATTTTGAATGCCCGGAGCCAACTGTAGGCCACTTCGTGGTCTTCGAGTCCCCAGAACTTCATTCCCGGGCCACATTTTGAATGCCCGGAGCCAACTGTAGGCCACTTCGTGCTCTTCGAGTTCCCAGAACTCCATTCCCGGGCCACATTTTGAATGCCCGGAGCCAACTCTAGGCCACTTCGTGCTCTTCGACTTCCCAGAACTCCATTCCCGGGCCACATTTTGAATGCCCGTAGCCAACTGTAGGCAAATTCGTGCTCTTCGACTTCCCAGAACTCCCATTCCTGGGCCACATTTTCAGCAGGGGCAAGAGCACGACGAGGAGGAGGACGAGCAAGACCAGGAGGACGAGGACGAGCAGGAGCAGGACGAGGAGCAGGAGGAGCAGGAGAAGAAGGACGAGCAGGAGGAGGAGGAGGACGAGCAGGAGGAGGAGGACGACCAGGAGGAGGAGGACGACCAGGAAGAGGAGGAGGAGGAGGAGGAGGGGAGGGGGAGGAGCACCAGGAGGAGGAGGAGGAGGAGGAGGAGGAGGAGGAGGAGGAGGACGAGGACGAGGAGGAGGAGGAGGGGGGGGGAGAGTACCAGGAGGAGGAGTTGGGGGGGTGAGAGCACCAGGAGGAATGAGAACGAGGACCACCAGGAGGGAGGAGGAGGAGGAGGAGAAAGAGAGGAGGAGGAGGAGGAGGAGGAGGAGGAGGAGGAGGAGGAGGAGAGAAACAGGAGGAGGAGGACGAGCACGGACGAGGAGGACGAGAACGAGGCGACAGGAGCAGGAGGAGGAGGAGAGGAGGAGGGAGGGGGAGGACTACCAGGAGCGGAGGTCAGGAGGAGGAGGAGGAGGAGGAGGAGGAGGAGGAGGAGGAGGAAGAGGAGGAGGAGGACGAGGAGGAGGAGGAGGAGGACGAGGAGGAGGAGGGGGGGGAGAGCACCAGGAGAAGGAGAACGAGGACCACCAGGAGGAGGAGGAGGAGGAGGAGGAGGAGGAGGAGGAGGAGGAGGAGAGAGCACCAGGAGGAGGAGGACGAGCAAGACGAGGAGGACGAGAACGAGGACGAGCAGGAGGAAGAGGAGGAGGAGGAGGAGGAGGAGCAGGAGAAAGAGGAGGAGGAGGAGGAGGAGAGGAGGAGCAGGAGAAAGAGGACGAGCAGGAGGAGCACGAGGACGAGCAGGAGGAGGAGGAGGAGGACGAGCAGGAGGGGAGGGCGGCCGGCTGCCCCGGCCGGCTCCTACACATGGCTGTTAGGTTGCTTTGCCGGGATAATTGTTTTTTGTTTTTTTCAAGCGTTTGCATTCAATGTTTGGCGCCCCCCTTAGATGCAGATTGCTTTCGAACGCGCCGTCGCGTTGTGTTTTTTACCTAACAGCTTGTTCTGATAGGTTTCTAGTGGTGTCAAAAGAGAGCAGCAGATGACTCCACAGGGGGGTCTGGGCGGGTGCCGGTCAGGGTGCCGCAGAAGTCGTTTTAAGCCAACAGTCACACACTTCGTGCTCTTCGACCTCCCAGAACTCCATTCCCGGGCCACATTCTGAATGCCCGGAGCCAACTGTAGGCCACTTCGTGCTCTTCGACTTTCCCAGAACTCCATTCCCGGGCCACATTTTGGATGCCCGGAGCCAACTGTAGGCCACTTCGTGCTCTTCGAGTTCCCAGAACTCCATTCCCGGGCCACATTTTGAATGCCCGGAGCCAACTGTAGGCCACTTCGTGCTCTTCGAGTTCCCAGAACTCCATTCCCGGGCCACATTTTGAATGCCCGGAGCCAACTGTAGGCCACTTCGTGCTCTTCGAGTTCCCAGAACTCCATTCCCGGGCCACATTTTGAATGCCCGTAGCCAACTGTAGGCAACTTCGTGCTCTTCGACTTCCCAGAACTCCCATTCCTGGGCCACATTTTCAGCAGGGGCAAGAGCACGACGAGGAGGAGGACGAGCAAGACCAGGAGGACGAGGACGAGCAGGAGCAGGACGAGGAGCAGGAGGAGCAGGAGAAGAAGGACGAGCAGGAGGAGGAGGAGGACGAGCAGGAGGAGGAGGACGACCAGGAGGAAGAGGAGGACGACCAGGAAGAGGAGGAGGAGGAGGAGAAGGAGGAGGGGAGGGGGAGGACTACCAGGAGGAGGAGGAGGAGGATGGGGAGGAGGAGGAGGAGGAGGAGGAGGAGGAGGAAGAGGAGAGGAGGAGGAGGAGGAGGAGGAGGAGAGGAGGAGGAGACGAGGATGAGGAGGAGGAGGGGGGGGGAGAGCACCAGGAGGAGGAGAACGAGGACCACCAGAGAGGAGGAGGAGGAGGCGGAGGAGGAGGAGGAGGAGCAGGAGGAGGAGGAGGAGGAGGAGGAGAGAACACCAGGAGGAGGAGGACGAGCAAGACGAGGAGGACGAGAACGAGGGCGACCAGGAAGAGGAGGAGGAGGAGGAGGAGGAGGGGAGGGGGAGGACTACCAGGAGGAGGAGGAGGAGGAGGAGGAGGAGGAAGAGGAGGAGGAGGAGGAGGAGGAGGACGAGGAGGAGGAGGAGGAGGACGAGGAGGAGGAGGGGGGGGAGAGCACCAGGAGGAGGAGAACGAGGACCACCAGGAGGAGGAGGAGGAGGAGGAGGAGGAGGAGGAGGAGGAGGAGGAGGAGGAGGAGGAGAGAGCACCAGGAGGAGGAGGACGAGCAAGACGAGGAGGACGAGAACGAGGACGAGCAGGAGGAAGAGGAGGAGGAGGAGGAGGAGGAGGAGGAGGAGCAGGAGAAAAATGAGGAGGAGGAGGAGGAGGAGGAGGAGCAGGAGAAAGAGGACGAGCAGGAGGAGCACGAGGACGAGCAGGAGGAGGAGGAGGAGGAGGAGGACGAGCAGGAGGGGAGGGCGGCCGGCTGCCCCGGCCGGCTCCTACACATGGCTGTTAGGTTGCTTTGCCGGGATAATTTTTGTTAGGCTGAATGGCTTTACGCTGGCTCCCACAGCCCATCCAGAAACGATGCCCAGGCGAGTTGAGAGGTGATCAGGGAAGTGCGGGAGCAAAGAGGGGGACAGCCGAACCGTGTGAAGGAGAGAGGGAGCGAAGGAGAAAATTGGATGGATGGGTGAGGGAGTAGGGAGAAGGAGGATGAATAGGATGAGGAGGAGGAGGAGGAGGCGGAGGGGGAGGAGGAGGATGAGAAGGGATACAGGAGGAAGGAGGAGGAGAGCAAGCAAAAGGGCCAGAGGTCTCTTGAATGCTTCTCGGAGCCTCTTGGGGTATCTCTTGGGCGTCTTGGGACGTCTTCGGGGTCTCTTGGAGGTCGTGGGGGGCTCTTCGGCGTCTTGGGTGCCTCGGGGGGGCCTCTTGAGGCCGCTTGGGATCCTTTTGGGGGTCTCCTGGGGGCCTCTTGGGGGCCTCTTGGGGCCATCTTGGGGCCATCTTGGGACCTCTTGGGGCCTCCTGGGCGCTTCTTGGGGCCATCTTGGAGGAGATCGATCAAACAAGAGGGAAGCTTCGATTAGCGTCCCCCCAGGAGGCCAAAACGGTGCCAAAACCCTAGTACAAGCAGTGATTTTGGCTTTCTCGCCGAGGCCGTTTTGGACGCTCCGACGACTCGCGGAAGCATTTGTCCAGGTCCATGGGGACAGGGGGGGGAGGGGTCAAGACTCCCTCCCCGCCCGCAAGCCGTCTCGCTCACTCCCACCCGCCCTCCCAACACATACGTAGCACCCGAGCCTGGCCCGAGCCGCAGCATGTTCAGCAGTCGTCTTTGGATGGGCAGCTACTGGGGGCGAATCCGCCGCCGCCGCCCCCTCCGCCGCCGCCGCCGCCGCCCGCCGCCGCCGCCGCGCCGCCGCCGTCGCCGCCGCTGTCCGCCGCCGCCGCCGCCGCGCCGCCGCCCCGCTGCCGAATCGCCGCCGCCGCAGCCGCTGCCGCCGCAGCCGCTGCCGCCGCCGCTGCCGCCGCCGCCGCCACCGCGGCCGCCGCCGCCGACCCCGCCGCCGCCGCCACCGCCGCCGCCACCGCCGCAGCCACCGCAGCCGCTGCCCCCGCCGCAACCGCCGCAGCCGCCGCCGCCAAGTGTACTCTGTATTGGTTCTTGACAGGGATGGTGGGGGAGGCCGCACCGGGTTCGCTGCGCATGCTTCGAATTGGGAGGCAGAGTGTGTGTGTGTGTGTGTACGTGTGTGTGTGTGTGTGTGTGTGCGTGTGTGCGTGTGTTGTGTGCTATATATATATATATATGTATATATATTTATGTGTATATAAACATGTTTACAAGGGATGGTGGGGGGCCCGCATTGGCCCTGGTTGGCTCCCAGTCGCCTGGGGGAGGGGGTGTATACGAATAGGGATCAGTGATAAACCTTTCGCCGCAGGGGAAGAAGGAGGGGTGGAAGAGGAAACACCCTAAACCATCTACGCCCAGAGGGCTGGTGGGATTTACAATTGTAGTTTTTTCTCACATGGTTTCGGGGGTGACACGTGTGGCTCGCTGGTTCTGCGGGGAAGCTGAATGGCCTCATGTTGGCGCTCTGAACCACTAAGTTACAACTGGTTTTTATGATTCCGGGGGATGACACGTGTCGCCCGTTGTGTTTGTGAGGTTGAATGGTTTTATGTTGGATTCGGAACGCCAGCGGTCGCGGGGCCGTCCCCGGCGGGCCGGTTTACCCCTCGCTTTTTGTTTTCTAATTGCGCACTACAGCGTTGAGAATGTTAATGTTTTAATTGTCCCCCCACGTTGATTGTTAAAACCCGTTTGCAGACAGTACCGAAAAACAACAGATTGCACTCGCCCCTTGCAGCACATTTTACGAAGTCCACTCACGCGCGTCGTCACGCGCGCATGCCCGTCGCGCTCGCATGCTGGAGCGTTGCCAAACACTTTTTAGTTTCGTAGGGATTTGAAGATCGAGCTTCCCGAAAACATGTTAGCTCCAACAAGTCTGCGCGTGCTCTTGCGAACTCTTGCGAGAATAAGAATATGTTTAACAACTGTCACCACATGCGACCAATCGGGCCCTTCGTGCGCGCATGTCCGAAATCATTCGATTGCCTGTGCGCGGTTGCTGGGGTTGCACGGATCCGATCAAACAGTACCATGCGGGCCACTCGCGCCTGTCGGCCGCGCGCGCATGCCGAAATCTTTCCTACATCTTCATCACCGACACGTGGACCATCATCGTCATTGGCGCCGTCATTGGCAATGCCGTCGTCATCGCCATCATCGTCACCAGCCGTGCCTGCTGTTGTCGACGTCGCCACGATACCACGCCCAGCCCGAGCCACCGATTCGCACTGACGCGCCCGCGTGCCAACGCGGCCTGCGAGACGCGTTGGGAAGTCCCCAGCGGTCAGCGCTACCACGTCCGCGCCGGTCGCGCCAGACCAGTTTGCCGCTCTGCGCGCGAGCCTGCGCGCGGTAGCGCGACCGTTCTGACGCACAAGCTAGCGCCAAGCAGTCATCGCAATCGCCGCCGCACGGGTTTTGCAAGCCAAGTTTCGGCGGCGAGCGAGGGGGGGAAGTGAGAAGGAGAAGACCTTCTCAGAAGGTGGCGGGACTTCTCAGAAGCCCTCGCGCCTTCTGAGAAGTTTTTTCTTTCTTCGGGGAAGGCTTAGAAAATCCGTAAGGGCTTCGCCCCCTGCCGCCGGCCCCCTCTCTCGGAGAATGGGCCATGGAAGAGCTAAGTCATGAGGCTTTGGCGCTGTCGTGCAGCAGTATCGGAACTTCATGCGAGGCCGATTCGCAATCGGCAAAACCAACTGATCACAAGAGGGGTTACCACACAGGGCGATTGGTAAGACGTGTATGGTTTACGAGCTTGGTTACCACACCTTGGGATTAAAGGGCCGAGGGAGTACTCGCAGTTTGGGTTACCACGCCTTGCGATGGATGTGCGTGAGGGGTGGCATCGAATTTCAGAAATGTGGCAAATCCCCTGTGTTTTTGGACCCTGACCCCGCGGATCTGCGTGAGGGGTGGCACCGAATTTCAGAAATGTGGCAAATCCCTGTGTTTTTGGACCCTGACCCCGCGGATCTGCGTGAGGGGTGGCACCGAATTTCAGAAATGTGGCAAATCCCCTGTGTTTTTGGACCCTGACCCCGCGGATCTGCGTGAGGGGTGGCACCGAATTTCAGAAATGTGGCAAATCCCTTGTGTTTTTGGACCCTGACCCCGCGGATCTGCGTGAGGGGTGGCACCGAATTTCAGAAATGTGGCAAATCCCATGTGTTTTTGGACCCTGACCCCGCGGATCTGCGTGAGGGGTGGCACCGAATTTCAGAAATGTGGCAAATCCCCTGTGTTTTTGGACCCTGACCCCGCGGATCTGCGTGAGGGGTGGCACCGAATTTCAGAAATGTGGCAAATCCCCTGTGTTTTTGGACCCTGACCCCGCGGATCTGCGTGAGGGGTGGCACCGAATTTCAGAAATGTGGCAAATCCCTTGTGTTGTTGGACCCTGACCCCGCGGATCTGCGTGAGGGGTGTCGATTTCCAGCCCCCCCAGCAATTCAGACAACGCGCCCAGGGGGTGCTAAAAAATCCTGTTTGAGCCTCCCCCCCCTTCGCGCGGTCAATCAACTAGTTACAGTAACCAGCAATCAGTCAACAAGTTACAGTAACCAGCAAGAAGCAGAACTGTAACACTGGAAACTACAAACTACAACTGGTACAGGAAACTGCGAATCACGGTCCTACAGCCTGGTGGCCCCACAAGGGGGCCGGCGGACTTCTCAGAAGTCCGGGGGACTCCCGAGCCTTTTGAGAAGGCACGCCCCTTCTCACTTCCCCCCGTGGCTCGCCGCCTAAAGTTGCGGGTGGGTGGGTGGGATGAGTGCGCGAGCAGTGGAGCTGACAATTCTGTGCGAACAAGAATGATTCGCGCCACGCAGCTTGCGCCTCGTAGGTTGCACCACGTAGATTGCACAACGTGCCCATGTAATTGGATATGACGTGGGTTGCACAACATATATTGCACGGAATATATTGTACACGCATTGTTGCACCACGTAGGTTTCATAATTGAGATTGCACCACATATATTGCACAACGGATATTGCACCATATAGATTGCAACACACAGATTGCACAACATATATTGCACAACGGAGATCACAACGTATTTCGAACAACGCAAATTGCACCACATACGTTGCATCACACAGGTTGGTCCACATATATTGCACCACGTTAGTTGTTCTGTACAAGTTGCTTGAAATATACGGCTTGAGGCCGACGTTAGCGAACATTGTTTGTGCGATGGGATCTTGAGTTCAGGCAGCGCGGTGGTGCGGGAAGATCAGCTTCGGTTCACAGGCTAGGGTTTCAAGGATGCCATCGTCGACCCAGTGATCATGTATGTTGCCCATGGCCACAGAAGTCTTGCAACATGCAGTGTGTTTGGCGGGGGTGTACTTCTACACTGAATTTGTCATCTGAGCTTGATCACCGCGGCCGTTTTTCTCAAGCATTCACGTTTTGCCCACTTGCGGGTTGCATCTAGGGTGGGTTCTACACAGGATTGGAAGGGGAATGGGTTGGTTCATTGCAGCATCGTGGGTTCGTGTTTCTGTGCGACGCTGGGGAGTTCGTGATGAGATGTCGCATGCGATCTGCCATACGGATCAGCATGTCATGCATTAGTTATGTGATCGTTTGTGGACTGTAGACGGCTACTTGCGGCAAACCCCGCCGCTACGCCAGCACAGCAACGCAGCAGGAACGACTTCGTGTTCGCGACCCGTTCCAGTGCAGCGCCCTTTCCGATACGCGCCCCCATAATGATCCGCCGCCTCGGTCTCGCCCGTCGCTTCCACTTTGGATGCTTATTTGGGCCCCGGGGTCGGACCATTCTCTGCCAACGGGGGTTCGTCTGGACGACTCATGGGGCCGTCGTGGGACGGTGCTGAGCCGTTTGGGGCAGCTTTCGGGATAGCTTCGGCCTGTCTTAGGGCTCTGTTGTGCAGTTCTGTTGGGCTAGTCGATGTTCTCTGAATCGTTCCCGAAGCGACCTTAAGCCAAACAGCCTCGGGACGTAGACACATCTGTCTTCCACTGGCTTTTCGATGCATGCTCCTCTTGCGCAGGTCCTCCCTGGCGGCGTGTTCGGGCGCCGAGGGTCGCCCTTCAGCAGTTTCGACACGGGCTTCGGGCGTCTGGTTGTCCAGAGGCGGAGGCCCCCCGGGGGGAGCAGAGCACGGGGGGGGTCGTTGTCCGAGCCCCTGTGCAGTGCGGGGTGTCGGCCCTGGAAGGCTCCTGGGCACATGAGAAGCCCTTGTGACACTGTGCATATTCTGGGCCGACGTTGAGCAGGGTCGGTGGATCGCGCCGCATCGCCGATGCATCGGCGATGCGGCGCGATTTCGAGCTCGATCGCATCCGTGCCGACGTCGCCGATGCATCGCGTACATCGGCGATGCATCGGCGACGTTGCACGATTTTCCGACCCTACTTACTCGGACCCAACCTGGGTGGCCTCCAACCATCGCGCAAGCGCAGTGGTGGATATCATATTCTTGAGGTCGCCGTCGAGACGGTGCCGAAATTCGTAAGGGCGCGGCGCTCAGGGAAATGAGGCGTCCAATTTCAGAATTGCATACACCAGGGCCTGGGTCTATCGAGAGACAGGCCTGTCATGAGGAGACCGTTCCGCGCACAAGCATGGATGGACGACGCTGACCGTGTTCAAGTTCTGGTTTGTATCGACCGTACACTGTGCCTCGGCTCCGTCACGATACATGTCACGGCATGCCAGAGAATCTGCAATGCCAGCGGCATCGAATGTGGTTGAAGAGGGCAGGGCTTGTGCGAGCCAGCAGCGTTGATCTCCCCTGTCGCCCGCATGGCTTTGTCTGGACGAGCACCAAGGCTCGGCGCATGCGTTTTGGCTTAGTTTACCTTTTTGCATGAGAGTATCGCGTGAGACCGCGTATGTATGCTTGTGGCAGGCAAAGTGGTGGCATGGCGTCTAAGCTCAGCAAACCGTCATCAGTTCTAAGCAGCACGTTTCCACGCTACGCAGTGTTTCATTGCCAGGAGTTGACGGGCGATTGAGATTGTAGACAACGCTGCGCGCGTGTAGAGAGGGTTCGGCATAGACAATCGGTCGTTCGCTTCTCAAAGGTGATGCTGCGCATTGATTCCGTGGTCAAAGAGTTTGATATACCATCTTCCATTGTGTATTCGCGCATGGCTGGCCGTCATACCTTGGGCTCTCGCAGCTCGGCTGCGGATCCGCGTTCGAGATCGTCTCGGACAGCGCAAGAGGAGGAGAAGGAGGAGGAGGAGAAGGAGCAGGAGGAGGAGGAGGCGGATATGGCATTTGCGTGTGCGACAGAGAATTGCGCCAGTGTGTGGCCGATCAGGGTGTGCCCTCTCAGCGCTCCGTGCCCCCTCTCTCTGATGGAGTAGGCCTGCCGCCGGCATGACCGTGCCGCCCGGGGCAGCCGCAAGGCAGGCTGGCGCAGCAGCAGGCGCCTTGCTCGTCTCATTGCCCCTGCCCTTCAGGAAGCTCTGGGCACAACACAGAATCACATGGAACAACTACGTGGATTTCTCGGGAGGGCCCCTCGGGGAAGAACCCACCGACCTCGACAGGAGCACTTATGTTGTGATTGTGGTTGCTTTGGCCGTCTTTGGACGCTACATCGGCCACAGCCAGCACTACGCTGGCATCGGTGTTCTGACGACCGATGGCATGCGCAGGACGTTCCTGAGGGCGCGTCCTCGATGTGGCCGTGAGTCGAAGAAGATGAAACGCCATGAGCATGAACTGTTGGCGCTCCGCGCAAATTTCCTGGATCTGCGCTGGGCCCCCCTTGGCGGCGCCTCTGGCGCCGCCCCAGGCGCGCTCCGCACACCAGGGAGGGGGGCCCAGCGCGGATCCACGAAACTCGCGCGGAGCGCCAAGAGTTTATGTTTATGCCTTTATTTCTTCCTCTTTCAGACATTCGGCGGCGAGCGAGGGGGGAAGTGAGAAGGATAGGCCTTCTCGGAAGGTTCGGAAATTCCTCAGCCTTCTGAGAAGTTTTCCAAGCCTTCCCTGAAGACGGAAAATGCTTCTCAGAAGGCGCGAAGGCTTCTGAGAAGTCCCGCCGCCTTTTGAGAAGGCCTTCTCCTTTTGATTTCCCCCCCCCGCTCGCCGTCAAGACATTCCCGAGGGCATGCCATTGATGTTGGTCGTGGTGTGGGGCCGAACGAAAGGGGGGGATAGGGAAAGGGGGGGTTACGACATCTGCTGCATGCAGCTGGTTTCTGCCCCGCCGCCGGGCCCATTCCTCGATACATGGGCGCCTCCCGGCGCTGGGAGGCGCTGGGGACATCAGCTGCGTGAGCTGATTCTTTGCCCTGCCCTTTGCCATCCCCCCCTCTCGTTCCCC
Organism: Prorocentrum cordatum; assembly: GCA_963575745.1. NCBI lineage: Eukaryota > Dinophyceae > Prorocentrales > Prorocentraceae > Prorocentrum > Prorocentrum cordatum. The sequence continues at coordinate 486,582 of CAUYUJ010008768.1, read as the reverse complement.
CCGGCAGTGGGCGCTCGCCGTTCCCGCAGGGAGCGCCGAGGCGACCTGCGGCCAGGGCGGCGTTGAGGTGAAGACCGCGCTCGGTTCGGGAGGGGGCTCCGGCACCCGGGCTGTTCTCTTGGAGCGTGGTTGGAGTCGGGCACGTCTCTCTTTCTCGACAGGAGGAAGATTCAAACACAGGCAGAAAATGGTCTGGGGAGGATGTTTTTTGACGATTTGACTATGCTTGAACATTTGTTCGACTGTTTTCAGCTTTCCTTCCAAAGTCCGCCTGTAGGAGGACACGCCCGACCTAAATACTAAAGCTCGATCGTGGAGCCCGATCGTGGCGTCCCTGGCGCGCTCCGAGCGTTGGGGGGGGGGAGGGGGGGGGGGGGGCAGCGCAGACCGAAGGCATCGGCCTGACGCGCCCTCGGACCTTCCAGAGTGCCAAAACAAAAGGGCTCCAGGCTTACAGACCTACCCGGACTGCCAGAAACCTCGACGGGAATTGAGACGCCAGGGTCCTAATAGTGCTATTTTTCTCCTGGCACTCCTGGAGGGTCAGGGCCTTCTTCCCCGATGCGCCGGCGCTGGGAGGCGCCGGGCGAAGCAGGTACATGATCTGATTCCCTCTGGACGCCCGAAATGGGTACGGAAAGAATGGGTACGATGCCCAACAGCAGTTCCTGTTCATTTTGAACAGGACTCGCTGTCCGCGCCGCCGCGGCCTGTGTCCATTTGAGACAGAAGGCCGCCCGTCCAACAGCGGCCGCTGTTGGTTTGGGACAACATGTGTTGTTGGGTATTGTAACCATTTTTTCCGTACCCATTTCGGGCGTCCAAATTCCCTAGCTCTCCCTTTGCTATTCCCCCGTTTCGTCCGGTCCGATTCCCCCGCGCCCCCGTCGGCCGACGAGATCTCGACATCTCCACCGCCGCTGGCGCCAGGCCCATCGTGGGCTTGGCCAGCAGCGGCGGAGACGCATCGAGACACCCGAAGGGATGTCTGCTTCGATGTGCGGCGCAAGAGTTCCCCACCCATTTCCCAGGGTCGGTGTCTCGCCCCGGAGCAATTGTGCGATGACGCCTGGGCAAAGGAGCAGATTCCAGCGGGCGAGAAGAACGGAAAAAAGCGTAGGGATGGAGGATGCCTACGAGCACGAGATTCACGCGTTAGCCAGCGTGGTCCCCGAACAGGTTGTGTAGCAATCTGGGTCATGTCATCTGTGTGGTGCAATCTATGTGGTGCAATTCTCTTTGACTGTCTTAAGCTGTCCTCTCCACTGCTCGTGCAAACATCCCACCCTCCCACCCGCAACTTGGTCGCAAGACTTCTTAAGACCGTGACGGTGGGTACCACATGGCACTTGGCAACGACAGCGACGCCGACGACGACAGCGACAACGACCACGACTACGCCGACGACGACGAGAACGATGACGACGACGTCGACAACGACGATTTCGACGACGACGACAACGACGACGACGACGTCGACGACGACGACGGCCACACCGACGACAACGACGACGCCGACGCCGATGACGTCGACGAGAACGACGCCGACGACGACGGCGACGACGACGCCGACGACGAGGACGACGACGACGACGTCGACGCCGACGACGACGACGCCGACGACGACGACGAAGACGACGACGACGACGTCGCCGACGCCGACGACGACGACGACGACGAGGGTGGAGGGAGGACGGAGACGGCGACAACGACGACAACGACGAGGGAGGAGTGAGGACGGCGACGACGCGAACGACGAAGAAGGAGGGAGGACGCCGACGCCGACGACGACAACGACGAGGGAGGAGGGAAGACGACGACGACGGCGACGACGACGACGACGACGGCGACGAAATAGGAGGAACGACGACGAGACGCCGACGACGGACGACGACGACGACGAGGGAGGAGGAAGGACGACCACGGCGACAACGACGACGGAAACGACGACGACGCCAAAGAGGACGACGACGACGACGAGGAAAGACAGAGGACGACGACGGCGACGACGACGATGACGAGGGAGGAGGGAGGACGGCGACGACGACGACGACGACGATCAAGTGCGCGCGCACACTTTTGTTGAACATCCGTGTTGCGAAACCTTGTGTTTTTTGTATGTTTTTTGGGCACGCGATTTTGAAATCCTTCCGAAACCGAAGGTTTTTGAAGGATTCCGGCATGCGCGCGCGACGACGCGCGCGCGTGCACCTCGTCCATTTGTTTGCAGAGGATTCTCGCGATGGCACGCGCGCAAGGGCGATCGAACGATTTCGACATGCGCAGGCGCGAAGCCCGTTTGGTAGTATGTTTGCAAATTTTGAAAAACTTCCTTGGTGTTCTTAAGATTTCGTAAGAGCGCGCGTGTACGTTTTTTATGTGACATCCTGTATTTGTGTATGTTGCTTTGGAAACTTGATTTTGACATCCTTCCGGAACCGAAGGTATTTGAAGGATTTCGGCATGCGCGCGCGACGACGCGCGCGTGTGCACTTTGTCTTTTTTTTGCGAGGGATTCTGGAAACCGTTTGATGTTCGATAAGCGAGTGTGCGCACATAGTATTCGTTGCAGAGGATGGCGGGGGGGGGGGTCGATACCGACCTGGCTGGGAGATAATGATTTCACAAGTCGGATGGGTGATGGGGCAGACTCGTAAGTAAATTTCAATACGAAAAGGAGAATCTGCGGTGCAATCTACGTGGTGCAATCTGCGTTGTGCATTCTATGTTGTGCAATCTATGTGCTGCAATGTGTATGGTGCGCGATGTAGATTGAGAAGTCGACGTGGTGCAACATGTGTAGTGCAGTCTACGTTGTGCCATTTAGGTGATGCAATATAGGTTGGGCATTGTACGTGGTGCCATATATCGAAGACGCCTGCGGCGAATCACCGCCGCCCCCTGCCTTCTAGAATCGCCCATGTGGCCGAGGGTTGTGGCAAGAGCTCCGCCAAGCTATCGGACCATGTGTTCCCCCAACCGTTGTGGAAACCCTTCGGGGAACACTTGGGGCAGGATGTCGGGGAATCCAGAGGAGGCGGAGCAGGAGGTGGAGGAGGAGGAGGAGGAGGAGCAGGAGGAGGAGCAGGAGGAGGACAAGGAGGGGGCATCTTGGGAGCCTATGGGGACACTCGTGGGGCCTCCTGTGAGCTTCCTGGGAGCCTCTTGGAGGCATCTTGGGGGCCTCCTTGGGCTTCTTGGGTGCCTTTTGGTGGCTTCTCAGAAGCCTCTTTGGCCGTCTTGGTGGGCTCCTGGCCCGTCGGAAGCCGTCTTGGGGTCCTATTTGGGCCAACTTGGGGCCCTCTTTGGGTGGTCCAAGTCCGTCTTGGAGGCCATCTTGGGCGTCTTGGAGGCCTCTTGGGCGCTCTGGGGGCGATCTTGGGGGCCTCTTGGGCCGTCGTGGGCCGTCGGAAGGCCGAAAAAGAGCAAATACGAAAATCCTTCAAACACCTCAGGGACATCAATGGTTTTAGCCTCTTCGGGCCCTCCTGGAGGACCTCTCGGAGGCCTCTTGGGCCATCTTGGATGCCTCTTGGGTACCTCTTGGGTAGTCTTGGGCCATCTTGGAGGGTTCGCTGGCTGACTTGGGGGTATCTTGGACCCTCTTGGGTCAAGTTGGAGGCCATCTTGGAGGCATCTTGGAGGCCATCTTGGCCGTCTTGAGGCCAGCTTAGGCCATCCTGGAGCCGTCTCGAGCAGGAAAAACCTTTGCAACCACCTCTCACGGTCACTTCGGGGTGGCTGGCGGGCTAGGCCGGAGCCCCAGGGGAGAGTTTTTTTTTGGGGGGGAAATGAACCAAAACCAAAACCAAAGCCGGTAGGGTCTAGTACGCCGGGCTCCCTTGTGGCATGCCAATAGGGGGCGGCGGATCGAATTGCCTTCGGCCCATCCCGCCACCTCGCCTGGGTTGTGGGTATGAAGCCTATTAGATGTTCCCTGGGATCTTGTGGGGGGCCTCTCGGGGGCCTCTTGGAGCAGTTTGGACGCATCGTGGGGGCCGCGAGGGGGACTCTTTGGGCCTCTTTTGGGCCTCTTGAGAGCCTCCTGGGGCCTCTTGGGGGCCTCTTGGGGCGTCCTGGGCACGTCTTGGAGCCTCCTGGGGGCGTCTTGGGGCGGAAGGATCGGATGTTCCCTTTTCTTGGGCCGTCTTGAGGGCCTCTTGGGGCTCTTCTGGCCCGTCTCGGGGCGCTCTTGGGCCCGAGACAGTCACGCGACAAGATGCGCCAAGGTCCACGGTAACCGCGCCAAGCCCCGGAGGAGTTGTGTGAATTTGGGCTTCGAGGCCCTGAGAGCTTCCTCAGGGGATTGTCCAAGGACCGGAGGACACGCCCACCCCGTGCCTGGAGGCACGGTGGCGGATGTGGTGCGATGTATGTTGTGGGATGTGTTGTAGTGCAGCGGATGTTGTGCAATTTATGTGGTGCAATCTAGGTGTTTTGCAGTACATGTGTTGTAATAGTAGCGGTGTAAATTTATAAATTGTATGGTGCGCGATCTGTATGTGTATAAATACACATATATTATGCAGATGGTGCAAATGACAAGGTGCCACGTACGTGGTGCAATAAATGTTGTTCCATATACGTGGGGATATGTATTTTGTGCATTCTACGTTGTGCATTATACTTCTTGTCGCAGTGAGTTGTCAACTCCACTGCTCGCCCAATTCGTTTGCATAATCCTATGCGGTGGCGATTGCGATGAGTGCTTGGTGCTGGCTGGTGCATCTCTGCGGCCGCGCTAGCCCGCGCGTGCTCGCGCACGCAGCGGCAAGCTAGTTTGGCGCTACCGACGCGGCCAGGATGCCGCTGACCGCTGGGCACTTCCCAGCGGGCGCTTCAGCGCGAGTCGGCGACTTGGGCGGGCGCGGTATCATGGCAACGTCGGCAACGGCAAACACGATGATGTTCGTACCGACGTTGGTGATGATGGTGGCAACAACGACGGCAAGACCAGTATTGGCGCCGATGCTGATCACGCCGACAACGATGACGGCGACCTCGCGTCGGTGATGCAAGTTTTGGAAAAAGGTTCGACATGCGCGCGCGGCCGGCGCGCGAGAGTGGCCCGCACGTAAGCATTATTTGACACGGATCGCCCCCGCTCCCCCCCAACACGCGCGCATGGGTGTTCGCATGATGTCGATATGCGGCGCGAGACGCCCGTTTTGCAGAACGGATTGAACATGTTGGGGACAACATGTTTTGTCCAGCTTTCACAGAAGCTCGAACTGGCGTTGCAGAGCCATTTGTTTCTATAGGTTTTCGGGGCACCCAATTTGGACATCTTGACGGAAGCAGCGTTTTTGGAAGGATGTCGGCGTGCGCGAGCGGCGACGCGCGGTACTTTTCGTCAATTTTTTTGCCAAGGGTCTTTTGCGACAGCACGCGGGGATGGGCGTTCGAACGATTTCGACATGCGCGTGCGAGACGTCCGTTTGGTAGCATGTTATGAAAAGGTTGAAGCTACCGTTTTATGACAATTCACAAAAACGCGGGCGCAATATTCAGTGTCACGTTATTGTTGCGAAACTACATGCGTTTTTTCACCTGTTTTCGGGGCATTCGATTTCACCCCCTTACGAAACCGAGAGATTTCGAAGGATTTCGGGATGCGCGCGCGACGACGCGCGTGCGCACTTCGTCTCCTTTGTTGTTCGGGATGTTCGGGAATTGATGATTGTTGATAATCGAGTGCGCGCGCATAGTATTCTTTGCAACGGATGAATGGGGGGCGGTGCGATACCGGTCTGCGTAAAATTGCACGAGCTCATCTTTAGGAGGGACGATGGGGCAGAATCGTATGTATTTTGCAATACGGACAAGGGAACCATTCATTTCGGGGTGGGGTGGGGGGTAGATCCTTTTTATTTTCGCAGGGAACGAGAAGCTATGTAGTTCGATCGGCGTTGTGCAACCAATTTCTGTTCGCAGTGGGTTGTCGAGTCCACTGTTCGCGCCATCGGTCCACCCAGCCACCCGCAACTGAAGTTGCAAAACCCATGCGGCGGCGATTGCGATGAGTGTTCGGAGTTCGGTGGCGCATCTGCGCGGCAGCGCTGGCCCGCGCATGCTCGCGCGCGCAGCGGCCAGGTGGTTTGGCGCTGCCGACGCGGCCGTGGTCGCGCTGACCGCTGTGCAATTTCCCGCGGGCGTTTAAGTGCGAGTCGGCGACTTGAGCGGGCGCGGTACCATGGCAACGTCGCCAACGATAGACACGAGGATGCTAGTAGCGATGTTGGCGACGAGAATGGCAACATCGACGGGAAGGCCAGTGACGGCGCCGATGCTGATCACGCCGACGGCGATCACGGCGCCCTCGCGTCGGTAATACAAGTTTTGGAGGGCGTTCGACATGCGCGCGCGGCCGACTCGCGGAAGTGGCCCGCATGGTGAACCTTGACACGGATCGTACCCCGCCAGCACCACGCGCATGGGCGTTCAAATGATTTCGGCGTGCGGCGCGAGGGGCCCGTTTGGTTTAATGTGATGAACCTGTTGTAAACCGATGGTTCTCTTAAGAATTCGCGGGGGCGCGCAACGCAAACATTTTCGAACAGTGCCGTTGCAAAACCATGCGTTGTTTGTGAGTTGCGGGGGTGCTTTCGGAACGCTCGATTTCGAAACCCCTGCGGCACTCAAGGTTTTTGAAATATGTCCGCATGTGCGCGCGACGCCGCGCGCGCGCGTGCACTTCGTCGGACTTGTTGCAAAATAGTTTTGCGACTGTATGCGCGCAAGGGCGTTCGCGCGATTCCGAAACCCGCGCGGGACGCCTGTTTGGTAGTAGTTGATGGACATGTTTTTTGTTATATATATATATATAAGCGTAGGTTTGTGCTTTCGCAATTCGCAATTGTCCGAGCGCGCGTTTTTGTTTGAAACTTGTTGTTGCGAATCCATTTTTTGTTGTATGCTTTCGGGGCATTCGATTTTGATACCCCCTACGCAACATAAACTTCTAAACGGACTTTGGTATGCGCGCGCGACGGTGCGTTCGTGTTCACTTCGGCCCGTCTTTTGCAAATAATTGTTGGAAGATGATGTTGTTTGATGAATGGGCTCGCGCGTAATATTGTTCCCCCCCCGCCGAGGATGAGGGGGAAGCGGATACTGGCCTGCTTGGGATGGCACGCATTCATATTTTGGATGGACGATGGGGGAAATTCGTACGTAAATTGCCATACGAAAAGGGGGACATCTTAATGTTCTTTTAGAACAGAGAGATTATGTGAGGCGGCGACGGCGGCGACATGGCCGCCAGACCGAGGCACAGGCCCAGACGACGGGTGGCGACGAGGCTGCGACGGGGCGTCGGCGGCGAGTACGTAGCCGCCGGACCGACGCACAGGCCAACTTCCTTAGAAAACACATCAGAGATCCTAAGTGTCGGCGCCGTTTTGGGCATAAGCGTTTGGGGCTCCGGGCGGATTCCTTGGATCGACGCCGGACACCTTGGCGGCGCCTCCGGAGGCCCCCCCCCCGGCGCGTTCCACTCGCCAGGGAGGGGGCCTGGTATCTCTCGGACGTGTGCATTTTTTTTTCGGCGAGGACCATCGAGGACCATCCTGGACCATCGAGCAAAAAGACACGCGCGAACCCGAAAAATGCAGAGGAAATGGACGTCCGAGCGACGACAAGGGGGGCTCAACGCAGAATCAGAAGTCCGCGCGGACCTCCGCAAGGTGACACTTACTGTGGCGATGTTCTTCCTTCCAGGACCTCGTCGCCCTAGCCTCGGGGGCAACGCGAGGGGGAGAGATGTGCTCTCAGGGGGACGCGTCGACCCCCAGTCGCCCATTGACCGCCGATGGGGGCCCTATCGGAGGCACGTCGCCGATCTATGGGCGACGCATCGCTGACGCGAGCTCGATGTTCGCCCCCCTGAGCCAGCCCCCGCCTCCTGGTTGCCCTACCCTGGTCGCAGCTCCTGGTTGCCCTCCTGGTTGCCCTACCCTGGACTTCCCTCCTCCCCTCCTCCGTCGCAGATTTTTTTATTGTCTCGCTGTCCATACGCATGATCGCGTGTAGTCCATACGTACAGGTTTGAAGAGGCTACGGCCTCCTCCACCAGGCCTCGAGCAGGCCCGGACAGCTGTCCGCAGTGGTGGTTCGTTCGTTCGTACCCTGATCACTGGATGTCGCGGTTCTTTGGCCTCGACCGACGAGGCCGGTCGCTGCCGATTTTGCTCACAAGATCCTTGCCGATTTTGCTCACAAGATTCCGGTACCGGTCGCGAGCGATTTGCTTCAAAAAATGGGCCGCGGCCGTTCGGTCGCCACCGATTCTGAAGTCGATCGCGATCTGTCGCGACCGACTTGGAGTGCCGATTCTGAAGTCGATCGCGACCGACCAAGTCTGGCATCCAATGATCTGAATTGTACATTGTTTTCTGCGGCCTGCGCGAGGTTCCGTCTCTGCAACCGCGCTCAGTGTCGGGAGTGTGAGCACCAGGATCACCTTTCGGGTCTTTTCCTCGAAGGCCGGACTGGCCCCCAGCTCGCCTAACACCTGTTCGTCACGCGGAGCTCCGCCGAGAAGGTGTCAGACCCAAACGGGGCCCCCCCCTTCAGACCAGGCCCCGCCGCAAAATCTGACAAGTTTCCCCCCCCCCAACAAAAAAGAGGAGTAGGAGGAGGAGGAGGAGGAGGAGGAGGAGGAGGAGGCGGAGGAGGTGGGAGGAGGAGGAGGAGGAGGAGGAGAGAAAAGGGGAGGAGGGGGAGGAGCAGGAGCAGGGATTGAGGAGGATTAGGGGGAGCATGATGATGATGATGATGATGATGATGATGATGATGATGATGATGATGATGATGATGATGATGATGATGATGATGATGATGATGATGATGATGATGATGATGATGATGATTGATGATTGATGATTGATGATTGATGATGATGATGATGATGATGATGATGATGATGATGATGATGATGATGATGATGATGATGATGATGATGATGATGATGATGATGATGATGATGATGGAGGAGGAGGAGGAGGAGGAGAGGAGGAGGAGAGAAGGAGGAGGAGGAGGAGGACGAGGAGGAGGAAGAGAGGAGGACGAGGGGAACCAGAAGGGGAGGAGGAGGAGGAGGAGGAGGAGGAGGAGAGGAGAGGAGGAGGAGGAGGCGGAGGAGGCGGAGGAGGCGGAGGAGGAGGAGGGGAGGAGGGAGGAGGGAGGAGGGAGGAGGGAGGAGGGAGGAGGGAGGAGGGAGGAGGGAGGAGGGAGGAGGGAGGAGGGAGGAGGGAGAGGGAGGAGGGAGGAGGGAGGAGGGAGGGGGAGGAGGGAGGAGGGAGGAGGGAGGAGGAGGAGGAGGAGGGAGGAGGAGGAGGAGGAGGAGGAGGAGGAGGAGGAGGAGGAGGAGGAGGAGGAGGAGGAGGAGGAGGAGGAGGAGAAGGAGGCGGAGAAGTGTCAGGAGGAGGAGGAGGAGAAGGGGGAGGAGGAGGACGAGGAGGAGAAGGAGGAAGAGGAGGGCGGGCAGTGATTATGCGGAGGAGGAAGAGGAGGAGGAGGAGGAGGAGGAGGAGGAGGAGGAGGAGGAAGAGAGCGACATCGAGGAGGAGCAGGAGAGGGTCGGCGTGGGAGAACACTCCAACTTGCGAGACGCTCCTCGTTGTCATCATCGCGTTCTTTCCCAAGCCCACGGGGGGGGGGGCCATCCTATGGGGCTCCTCAGTTCGGTCGCTCGTATTTGGAGTCTGGTTCGACAACGGGAGGTTCGACGATGGGAACGACAGGTGGACAACTCGGCGTTTTGGGGAAAGAGTGGAGCGACCTCGGCAGAGAGCGCCAGTTACATTCACGATCTCTTGGTGTGCCATGCGCGGCGTAAGGGGTTAGTCTCTATCTCGTTTTTTTCGACATTGCGAATTTCTACGAGAATATTTCTCATGAGGAGCTAAGGCGTATTGGTTCCCACTTTGGCTTCAACATGGGGCTCCTCAAGGCTCTCTGCACCCTCTACAGGTCTCCTCGGCACGCCAGATGGGGGGTGAGCGCCAGCGAGCAGATCACGGCGAACGGAACGGTCATAGCAGGGTGTTCTTGTCGACGGGGCTCTCCGAACTTATGTTGTTGTCCGTCTTGGGAAGTGGCTCGGGAGGTCCCACCATGCAGGACCATCAACGTGATCGACGATCTGACTGGCCACATCAATGGGGGTCCAGAGACGGCGATCAGATCCGCAGGTCAGGTTTGTGCCCTGGTTTAGAAGGGCCTGGAGGAGGCCAAGCTACCCATCTCTCGGGACAACAAGTTTTTGGCTGTGCTCTGATACGAAGGTCCTGGAGGCCGAGGGTTCCTGTCTCGGGGGCGACAAGAGGGCGCTGGCTCACAGGGGTCTCGGAGGGGACTCGAACAGCGGCCACAGGAGACGTCTCGGAACCCAGATCACCAGGACCCAGCAGGCCAAGACGACGGGGGCCCGTCTCGCCATGTTCGGCTCAGGCCCAGTCGTGTCCGGGCTCTGCCGCGCGGCTCCCCTCGCCAGGTCCACCTGGGGCACGGCCAACTTGGGCGTTCCCGACACTTCCCTGAGACATCTTCGTGTTCTGGCGGCTGAAGTTGCTGGAGGAGTTCCGCGAGGAGCGAGCATCGGCTTCCGTTTTCTTGGGCGCCCTTCGGCGTGGCGCAGAGACCCGTTAGTGGTGACGGCGGCGCTGTGCATCAAAGAGTTCGTGCACGTCTACTGGCACAAGACGGTGTCCAGAGAGGTCCTTCAAAGCGGGTTCGACGGCGCACGAAGGATACTCACCCTCGCTCGTCCTTGGGTTGCGGTGTAACAACCCATCGCGGCCCTGGTGTTCACGCTTCGTCGACTAGGTTGGTCGCTTGATCTGGACACCGAGATTCGCGACGACGTGGGAAGGGGTTGGTCGTTATTGAAGTTCCCGCATGCATTCTTCGGCCACGTTCTCAAAGTCGGCGAGCGCAGGGCCATTGAAGGTGATGGGCAGGCCTGGCAAGCGGTTTTCAAGCACTGGAATGGACCGATGTTCTGGGTTCCGCTTTATGAGTTGCTGTGTCAGACGAAGGTTCCAGGATGGCGCGATCATCGTAAGAGTTGTTTGAAATCCGTGGTGGCCAATGTTTCTTGGAGCCAGGAGCGGATTAATTTTCATGCGAAAGAGGTCACACATGTCTGCCAACCTTGCCATGGTACTGCAGGGCCGACACTTCATCGGAAAATTGAATGCCCTGCGCACGCTGCTTGGAGGCGCGAGTATCCGGACGATTGGGTTCGGTCGGCGGCGGCCCTGGTCTCCTTTCTCGCATTGGAGGACCAGGAGCTTTTCTGCAGAGGACTCTTTCTTGATCCAGGTGCTTTTGTTCGCAGGCCAGACAGGATCGCCGTGGACCCGTACACGAAAAGGATCAACTGGCTTCGAGAGGGGCCCTTTTTGCAGGCTGGTCAGCATGTGTACTCCGACGGGTCAGGGTTTGAAGTGTGGTGGCCATCTTTACGGGTCGCGGGATGGTCAGTCGTTGTTGCAGATGTGAATGGCGAGATTGTTTCGGCTCTTTCCGGGGTCGTACCACTTACAGAAAAAAAAAGGGCCATACCATATTGCCAGAGACGGGGAAGATTATGCGGTGCTCGTGTTATCTTGGAATGCTACGGTGGCCCCTAGAGTCACGGTCCATATTGATTGTGTTGGCACGCTGGGCTGCACCAGGTTTCTGGGATCCTCGGGGAATTCGTGGCCAGCTGAACAGACGGCGCATTGGTGGAGTGAGATCGGGGACAGAATGCAAGGGGTCAGATTCGCAAAGGTTCCTTCTCACATGCCCTGCCACGCGACGCGCGAGGGAAAGTTTTCACACAGGGACTGGCGTTGCAACCAGGAGGCCGATCGTCTTGCCAAAGAGGGAGCCCAGCCATTTTTGGCGGACGACGGGGACCTCTTGCCTTTGGGCTGCCTGCACGAGATTGCTAAACGCGTCGCTCGTTACAGGGCACTACAGCAGGCTGCCCTTTCCCATGCTGAATACAGAGATCACGTGGGGTTCGAGTGGATGAGTCAACTTGAACTCGTTCGAGTTCCCGGCCTCCCGATGGCCGCCTGCTGTAGGGGTGACAACCAGGACACCGAGGAGCCCCACGAAGCCCTTCAAGATGAGTTTGTTCAGGGGTCTTGGGCCTGGAACGGGCACTACATTCGGAAGGTCATGGTTCTCGAGGGCGGGGTCCAGGCCGATTCGATGATTTTCTGCACAAGTTGTAGCAGCAATGTGGCTTGGGAGTTGCGGGCTCATGCGAAATCGAGGAGCAAACTACGCTCCAGGTGCTGCCCCCGAACCTGCACTGGAGCCAGGAAGCTATCCAGGATAGAGAGGGGACTTCATCCCTTGTCCAGTTCAAGCTGTATGGTCCAGGAGGCAGGCGGGCTGAACCAGTTCGAGACCCAGTAGTGGGCGCCCTTCCTGGAGGACTCAGAGGATCCCAGTAGGAGTGAGGGCCAGGCTTCCATTCGTTTGTCGAACTCGAAATTTCGAGCGAGGAGCGGGGTCCCTTGGATTGACCTCGGTCGAGGTCTGGCCCTTTTTGGCTTGTCGGAAGGCGACGCGCGGTCCCTGGGAACCCAGGCCCGCGAGCGGGCCCGCTCTCGTTCCGTGGAGGAGGATGAGCTCCTCCCCGATGGGCCATGACGGCCCTGCGCCTGCTTTTGGCGCGGCCCGGCGCCTCCCTCGCGTCATGGGCATTTTCTTCTCTTCGCATGATGAATGAAGCAGCGCCTTTCTGCTCTAGAGCTAGCGAGGAGCAGGAGAGGGGAGGTGGGCGAGGAGGAGGAGGAGGACGGAGAGCTGAGGGGGAGGGTGTTGAGGAGGATGAGGACGAGAAGGGGGAAAGGAGGAGGCACCACTCGCGCCCGCAAGGCGCCGTTCGCCCGCGGGCGGCCCACCCCCACGACGCCTCGCGGGCGACCGCCCTGGCGGCACTGGGCGAGGAGGGCGTCTCCCGCAGGAGCGGTGGCGGGGGAGCGCTCCGCTCCCAGGGGGGGCCCCAGAGCGGGGGTTGCTGCAGGCCCCTGAGTTCCTCACTCGCTCGCTCAAGTCATACGCCGTCCGTCGCGTGGGCGGGAACAATCAAGCTCAGCACAGCCTGCGTTGACAGGAGGAGGAAGAATGAGGAGGAGGAGGAGGAGGAGGAGGAGGAGGAGGAGGAGGAGGAGGAAGGAAGAGACAGGGGATTTTGATGGAGATTCGGAAATGAATGGACAAGGTGTTTGTACGGCAAAGCAAAGGATTACTTCCCATCAGAACAACGCCTACTCGAAGCCATCATGGACGAACAAGTTTGGAAAGAGTTCGCATCGAACTACAAGGACACGTGCCCGCGAGATCCTGGCGTCTCAATTTTTTCGAGCCGGGCGTTTTCGCGTGATTTCGGGCCCCGGGGCCCTCACATATCGATCCAGCTCAAACTAATGGCGCAGGCAGATGGAGTATGGGGCTCCAGGCGTGGTGCTTCACGATGCTGCACGTAGGAGTGCTACCTCGCCCGAGTCACCCTTGGGGCGGGCCCACAGGGGTCCCCCGATCGCCGAGCGCGATGCGATAGTAGCGTCTTGCGCGGTTCGCGGTTGGGTGCTGCCCCCCCCCCCCGCGGTTTCTAAACAGCGAGGACGAGCACGAGGATAATGGAGGAAGGAGGAGGAGAGGAGGAGGAGGAGGAGGAGGAAGAGGAGGAGGAGGAGGAAGACGAGGGGACGAGGAGGAGGTGAGGGAGGAGGAGAAGGAGGAGAAGGGAGGAGGAGGGAGGAGGAGGAGGAAGAGGAGGAGGAGGAGGAAGACGAGGAGGACGAGGAGGAGGTGAAGGGAGGAGGAGAAGGGAGGAGAAGGGAGGAGGAGGGAGGAGGAGAAGGAGGAGGAGGAGGAGGAGGAGGTCACGCTTCATTCTTACCCAGGGTCTTCCTTGCGTGGAGCCGACCGGGGGCCCCCCAGATCGGGTGTTGCCGAGGGTGCCCCCCCTGGCCCACGGCGGACGCTCCCAGGGCGTCCCAGAACGCTCTGGGAAGGCCGCGGCGCCCGAAGCATTATCCAGAGGCGCTGGCTCTCAGAGAGACTCGATGTTCTTCAGATTATATCCTCGTCCTGGCTTCGTCTTACCAAGGAGCCCCCAAGTTGTTCTCTCCGTTCTGGAGCCCCTGGGGCCCTCTGGGCCCCGTGAGGGGCTCCTGGGAATTCCTGGGGGCACCTTGGGCCAGGGGCACTTCTGGCAACTCCAGCCAAGCGGTGTCGTGACCACACCGGGTTGCGGCAAGGTCTCCCCCCCCCGCCCAGGGTTGGTTTCGATCCGAACGATTTGATTCGATATCGGCTCTGGCCGGCGCGATCCGATTCGTTTCCGAATTGGGTCTCCCCCCCTCGCGCGGTCCATCAACAAGGAACAGTAAGCAGCAAGAAGCAGAACTGTAACAGTGGAAACTGGAAGCTGCAACTGGTACAGGAAACTGCGAAGCTTCGGCCGACAGCAGCCTGGTGGCCCCACAAGGGGGCCGGCGGATTCTGCGGCCGATCTCATATTCGAATTCTCTGTGATAATAAGACCCTCCTGGAGTCCCAGAAAAGGCCCTCCGCTGTGATCCTGCGGCGTTGGCGACGGCGGAGGCGATCAGCGGAATCGAAGTGGGTACGTGCTCTAGCGGGTGCTTTGCTAAAACTCGCCGAAACACGCCTCGTTATGGGGGGGTCACAGGGTCGCTGCCCAAAGTTCCCTTTGGTGAAGGCTCCGGGGGGGGAGCGCTGAGGGCGGTTGATGTGCATAGACCCCCCAGCGGAGGCCCAGGACTCGAGTAGGGGATCGACTGAAGAATCGATTTACCCCCAAAATCGATTTCCTCGTCGAACCCACGAGAAAACAAACGCAGAACAGTCCGTAGATCTACGGAGCAGTGTGGTTATGTGTCGTAGATTCGGCGGGACAGCAATTTTGGGGTACATCGATTCTGGAGTCGATCCCCTACTCGAAGGACGTCGCTGCCCCGGGCGGTGGACATAGATACCGTCGGGTCGCATAGCAAGGGGGGGGCGTGTTTGCGAAGGCCACCAGTGCATCCTTGCCCCTTCGGCGCATCCTTGGCAGCTTTCGCTGGCCAGCCCCGCTCGAAAACGCCAACATGGCCCTCCAAGGCCCTTGCATCTGATGGGCCGATTTTCCCCCACCACTACCATAGGGAGAAGGACGAGGAGGAGGAGGAGAAGGAGGAGGAGGAGGAGAAGACGGAGAAGGAGGAGGAGAAGGAGGAGGAGAAGACGGAGGAGGAGGAGGAGGAGGAGGAGGAGGAGGAGGACCTCCCCATCCCCCCTGCTGCCCCGTCCAGACTATGGTGGTGCTGGCGGTGGAAGGGCGCGCCCTTGTTCAAGGGAGGACAAAAACCACCCGGATCCGACAGCTGGCGTTTACCAAACGGCCCTGGGCGTTCACTGAACAGCCCTGCCCTGCTTGCTTCCTCCTTCGGGTGCGTATACCAGACGGCCTTGCGTGTCGAGGTGGTTGTTAATCGGGGTGGATGTTCTGCTCTCTACTTGTGCTGCGCCTCGCCTGCGTGGATACCTCCCCGCCTCGCGCGGCCAACAGTGGCGCGCGCAGGCCCCTCCGCGCGGCCGCCGCCCTCGGCGCCGCGGCGGTGCTCGCCGGCGCCCACCGAGGCCCTCCGCCCCGCGGCCGCTCCTGGGGCGCGCTTTCGGCCGCCGGGCGGCCCTCTGTGGCTCTGGCGCCCCTCGTCCCCACCTTCTCCTATTAGCCTTAAGTCGGGCCTGTCCCTCTACAGGAGAAATATTCAAAACCGATTTCAATATAGTCTGGGAGGAGGAAGAGGAAGAGGAAGCGGAAGAGGAGGAAGAGGCGGAGGAGGAGAAGGAGCAGGAGGAGGAGGAGGAGGAGGAGGAGGACGACGAGGAGGAGGAGTAGGAGGAGGAGGAGGAGAAGGAGGAGGAGGAGGGGTGAGGCAGGAAGGGGTGATGGTGGTGGTGTGTGGTGGTTGGGTAGGTAAGTAGAAGGAGGAGTAGGAGGAGGAGGAGGAGGAGGAGGAGGGGAGGAGGAGGAGGAGTCAATGAGGAGGAGGAGGAGGAGGAGGAGAGGAGGAGGAGAAGGGGAGGGAGAAGGTGTGAGGAGCAGAGAGGAGGGGGGGTCAAGGAGAGGAGGAGAGAGGAGAGAGGAGAGGAGAGGAGGAGGAGAGGGGGGGAGAGAAGGAGAGGAGGAAGGAGGAGGAGGGGGAGGAGGGGAGGAGGAGGAGGGGGAGGAGAAAGAGGGGTACGGGGAGGGGAGGGGGAGGGGGAGAGGAGGGGGAGGAGAGAGAAGGAGGAGGAGGAGGAGAAGGAGGAGAGGAGAGGAGAGGAGGGTGAGGAGCAGGAGGAGGCGGAGGGGAGGAGGTGACGAGGAGGAGGAGGGGAGGAGGGGGGAGGGGGAGAGGGGAGGAGGAGGAGGAGAGGACGAGGATGAGGAGGAGGAGAGGGGAGGAGGAGAGAGAGAGAGAGGAGGAGGAGAGGAGGAGGATGGGAGTGCAGGAGGAAGGACGGAGAAAGTGAGGACAGAGGAGGAGGGGAAGGGAAAGAGGACGGGAGGAGAGAGGAGGAGAGAGAGAGGAGGAGGAAGGAGGAGAGGAGGAGGGAGAAACAAGGGGAGGAGATGAAAAGGAGAGGAGGAGGAGGAGAGGAAGAGGACAGGAGGAGGAAAAGAAACAGCAGAGAGGAGGAGGCGAGGCGAGCGCGAGGAGGAGGAGGAGGAGGGGGGAGGGAGAGGGAGAGGAGAGGGAGGGAAGGGAGGGAGAGAAGAGAGAGGGAAATGCGGAGG
>CAUYUJ010008768.1:449781-467281 GCA_963575745.1 Prorocentrum cordatum | reverse complement strand
ATCAGGTCGCCCGCGTGCTCGATCCGAGCATGGACGCGCTGTCGTCGGAGCGTGTCGGGATCACGGTCCACATGCCGATGGGCGGTGTCGTGGTCCAGACTGTACGCAAGGAGCTCCCTGCAGTCCCTGTCTTCCCCGTGCTGGGCAAGTGCGGCCTGGCCGAGGACGATCGGGACGTCGAGGCTCTTCTCGAGGAGGCGGTCAAGCTGGAGGCCGCGAAGGTCGAGGCGAAGACCGTGAAGGTGGCGATGGCGCATCATGTCGATAGCATCGAGGTGCCGAACGCCTCTGCTTGGAGGACCGAGAAGACCGTGAATGTGCCGATGGCAGAGCACGTCGAGGACATCTTTCACGTGCCGGTGGGCGTGACCCAGGAGTCCGAAGAGACCGAGAAGATCGTGAAGGTGCCGATGGCAGAGTACGTCGAGAACATCGTTTACGTGCCTCCGGGCGTGACCCAGGAGGCCGAAGGGGCGTTTCGCGGTCCTGCACGGCGTCTTCAGCGGAGGCGTCGGCGGCGGGCGCCTATGAGAGCGCTGCGGCGGGCTCCGAGCAGGACGACGACGCCCACGAGTACGAAAAGGAGGCGGTGAATGAGCTGGACGACGTGATGAAGGTCGTGAGCCTCTCTGGCGGCGAGGAACCGAGCGCGGGGGCCGCGGAGCTGGGAGGCCACGGTCGCGGCCAACCAGCTGGCGCACGCGAGGGCGGCCGATCCGGCGGCATGCCGCCGCGCCCAGTGGCGGCTCGAGCACGACGAGCTGGAGGACGCAGCGGTCTTCGGTACCGCGGTGCTGGCGGCCCCACGGGTGGCCACCCCCCAGCGCGAGACGATGGTGGAGGCGGAGGTGCTGACGGGGCTGGCCGAGGACGAGAGCCAAGGAGGCGATGTGATCTACGCAGACGCCCCAGGCGGCCTCTGCGACCAGATCGTGCAGGCCTGCGACCCCCCCGAGCCTGGCTCCGAGGAGCACGAGACTGCGCTCGCGAGGGTGCTGGAGGGGTTCGGGCTCGCAGTCGACGGCTTCCGCTCCATGCTCACGTCGCCCGTGGGCAAGAAGCGGAAGAACAAGAAGAAGAGAAGGGGCCAGATAGCTTGGGGCTGAGTGGGCGGCGGCTACGCGTAGTTGCTGGGCTCGGCTCGAAAATCTGGTGTCCTTCTGGGGGCGGCCTGGGGGCAGCCTCGTTTCGGGCCGCGGGGTCCTGGGTGCGGCCCTGGGGGCTGCGTTCGATTGCCCGTGGGTCTCCGTCCCCGCGGGGGTGGTGGGGCCTTGGCCACGGTTCTCCCCCCCTGGGAGGTCCGTCGCCGGGGCGCACCTGTCTTGTGTGGCCCTCAGGCTCCTCGTCGCCACTCCCGCTTGCGAGCCGCAGCGTCGGCTGGTGGACTTTTGTCCGCCCAACCCCATGCCATACCATGCCTCCTCCTCCTACTCTTCGTCCTCCTCCTACTCTTCGTCCTCCTCCTCCTCCTCCTCCTCCTCCTCCTCCTCCTCCTCCTCCTCCTCCGTCTTGCCGAGCACCTTCTCCCCCTTAGCCGGACAAGCGTCCCCGGTGGCGGCACAGCTCGTTCTACGCAGGTTTTCACCCGCCCCATCCTTCGCTTGTTTTCGGCGCGCGGAGCGCAGAGGGGTTCGCAGAACCGCCGCCCCCCCCCCCCGCCCCCCAAGAGGTCGCAGGACCTTGTCGATGCCGATCTTGGTCATTCTAGGCCTCCCACATGGGATGCGAGCAAAAGGTGTCGTCGGATCGCGCCGCATCGGCGATGCATCGCTGATGCATCGCCGATGCGGCGCGATGTGGAGCCCGATTTTCTGAACGCCGACGTCGCCGACGCATCACCGACGTCGCCGATGCATCGCCATTGGGGAAGCGGGCCCTGGGGAAAATAGGTCCTGAGATTTTTCGCCGTTTGCAAACCTCGGGGCCCTCCGCGGCCCCCGGACTGTCATAAAACAGTTCAGGACGAGTAGTTCGTCTTGGGGGAAGGCCCCGGGGTCCAGGAACCGGTTCCTTCAGAACCCGTTTCCCCACGCTACGTAAGCCATGAGCAAGACGTCGCAGGATCTTGTCGATGCAGATTGTGGTCAGTGACGCAGTGACGCAGTGGGCCCCTGGGCCGCGGGGCGGGCCCCTGGTCCGCGGCCCAGCGGATTCGGTGCGTGCTCTTTGCGAATGCCCAGCGCGGAACGTAATTATCCGTGCGACCGCGTATCCGCGGGACCGCGCCCGGGAATCCAGGCCGCGAGGGCGCGGAGGCGGATGCGTTCGCCGCTCGTTGGGGTGGGTATCGGACACCCCTGCTGGGGTTCACCTGGCTGCAGGCACCCTCCGAGGCCCGAAAACCATAACTTCACTAATTTTGCGCCCCAGGGCCCACTGAGGCCCCAGGGGCCCCCGATTAGTGAAGTGATATTTTTTCCCACGTAAGGACCCCGAAATTCATAACTTCACTAAACCGAGCCCAGGACGAAAATCAGGGCCCGAATTGCTGCTGTGATGCCACATCGGCCTCGTATCCTTCGAATTCTGAACCGCAGCCCGTTTTTTTAGAAGGCTGACCTGCAGAGCCAGGGTCCGCACGCCGTTACCTGAGGGCCCATTTCGATCCGATCGATCCGATTTGATATGGATTCCGGTCATCTCGTTCCGATGCGATTCCGATGTTTTGGCGATCCGATGCGGCCCGATGTTCGCACGGCGTTGCTGTGCATTGTGGCGCAACCGACTCGATCTGATTCCGATTTTGTGCAGACGCGACCCGGTACGACGCACATTACGATTCGATTCGATTGTCTGGTTCGATGTTGATTGATCCCTGATCTTGGGAGGCGCCGTCGCCGGCTGGCGGGCGGTCAGCTCGCCAGAGCTACAGCTCCGGCGGTTCAAGGATGGGGCTTGCAGGAGGTTCGAGGTTTCGAGGCTCGAGCTTCGACTTTTTTGTTCCTTTCTTTTGGACCTCCAGGGAGGTCGTCGCCACGGCTGGATTCGCCTCGAAATGCTGTCCAGAACGCGCCCTGGGACAGCTCTGGGGATCTAGTGTCGCCTGGTCCCTGAGGCCTCAGATTTCCGACGATTGTTTATGGTAACGGTCGTTATTTGGGGGGCAGGGGCCGGGCTTTCGTAACGCTTAGGTGGGGTGGAGCTCGTCTGGGCGGCACTGCGATTACGATCGCAAGCGTGACCGGGGGGGAGGAAGGGTTGGCGGGGGGCTGGCGCGGTTAGGTAACGACTGCTACGCGCCAAAGGATGCAGCAACAATCCCTGGGCCGCACTCCCCTGACCTCTGACCTTCCAGAGTGCTTCAAAAGTGGCCCTCGAGACCTCTAGACCTCTCTGGACTGCTTCAAACCGTGGCTGGACATAAGATGCTGAGATCCTGGTGCTATTTGTTTGCCCTCAGCGCTTAGTAGGCCCCAGCAGCGGCAGGGCCTTTTTTTGGTTGTTGTTGTTGTTGAACATTATTAATTCTAAAGAATAATTATTGTTGGGACCCCTGGTGCACGGCCCCCCTGCGCCGCCTAGGCCGCAGCTACATTTTCATCATTTTCGTGAGGAAGCCTCAGGTAATACGATGTGATCAAGATCCGGTTGTTTTGTTGTAATCCGTTTTCCCTTGCAAAAAACACTATAAAATGACATTTCTTGTTCTAATATAATCAAATTTCAAGAATCCCTTGCAAAAAATAAGGTAAAGTGGACATTCGCGCGCGCAAGACGAAATCCTTCCAAAAGCTTAGTGTTCGGAGCGATTTTAACATAAAAACATCAAAAAACCAATGGTTTTTCAACAAAAAAATGTCAAAATCTCATCCCGCGCGCTCTTGCGGATTCGTAGGAAACCCAACACTTTTTAAACATTTCTGTCAAACGGGCTTTTGCGAGCAACTTTTTCGAACTTCTGCGACAACGGTTGCGCACCTGCCAGGGCCATCATCCCTGTCAAATAATACCATGCGGGACACATTCGTTTTTTCTTCGCGCGCGCACGCCGAAATCTTCAAAAACCATTGGGTTTCTTAGGAATTTTAGCACCGCGCAACATAAAATCATACGAATCGCACCGTAGGTCCTCGAAAAACATCTGTACGAATTTTCAAAATTTCTACCCGCGCGCGCTGTCCGAATCCTAAAAAACCAATGGTTTTCAACATTTATGTTACATGAGCTCGCGCGAGCTACTTTCGCAAGCTCTTTCAACGGCGTTCGCGCGCCTGCCAGTGTAGTAGCCACGGTCGTCCGCAGGCCACGAAGTGAAGTGTCCGAACGTCATAGGGCGGGAAGCTGGGTGTGGGTGGTGGCGAAGAGTCGTTTGGAAATTGGTAGAGCTTGAACCGGCCCCCCCACAAAGTGGGGGTATTGCCCGCCTCCTATGAAAACCCTGGCACTGGTGAGAACGGAGTGTCCCCACGTGCTAGTAATTGTTGTTGTTGTTGTTGTTGTTGTTGAACATTATTATTCTAAAGAATAATTATTGTTGGGCCCCCTGGTGCACGCCCCCCCTGCGCCGCCTAGGCCGCAGCTACATTTTCATCATTTTCGTGAGGAAGCCTCAGGTAAAAGATGTGTACAAGATCCGGTTGTTTTGTTGTAATCCGCTTTCCCTTGCAAAAAACACTATAAAATGACATTTCTTGTTCTAATATAATCAAATTTCAAGAATCCCTTGCAAAAAATAAGGTAAAGTGGACATTCGCGCGCGCAAGACGAAATCCTTCCAAAAGCTTAGTGTTCGGAGCGATTTTAACATAAAAACATCAAAAAACCAATGGTTTTTCAACAAAAAAATGTCAAAATCTCATCCCGCGCGCTCTTGCGGATTCGTAGGAAACCCAACACTTTTTAAACATTTCTGTCAAACGGGCTTTTGCGAGCAACTTTTTCGAACTTCTGCAACAACGGTTGCGCACCTGCCAGGGCCATCATCCCTGTCAAATAATACCATGCGGGACACATTCGTTTTTTCTTCGCGCGCGCACGCCGTCGTCGTCGGCCGCGGGGCCCTGAATAGTAGCCACGGTCGTCCGCATGCCACGAAGTGAAGTGTCCGAACGTCATAGGGCGGGAAGCTGGGTGTGGGTGGTGGCGAAGAGTCGTGTGGATATTTGGTAGAGCTTGCACTGCCCCCCCACAAAGTGGGGGTATTGGCTGGCGTCGCATGAAAACCCTGGCACTGGTGAGAACACTGAGCGTTCGGGTAAAGTGATTGTTGTTGTTGTTGTTGTTGTTGTTGTTGTTATTGTTGTTGTTGTTTTCATTTTTTCGGAAAAGTGTGTCTTTAAAGAGGAAGCTGTGAAGCAAAGTTGCGACCAGAAGCGGAAAACGAAAACGGCTCCAGGATTAGAGCCAGAGCCGGAGCGGGAAAAACAATTGCGATGGAACCGGCAACAAAAACGGCGACGGGGTGGCGAGATAACGGCGAACCGGAACCGGAACACTGGCCTTGTCGTTTCCCAGAGATCCGATGCCGTCATTTTTTCAATTCGGGGTCCCCGGAAGTCTCGACCCATTTCTGGGGGCCGTTTTCTCATCTCGAGTCGTTGTTTGACGGTCCTGAGGCCCAGCGAGGGCCCCCAGAAGCCAAAAGTTGCGAAGAAGCTCAGTCTTGATCTTTTCGATGCGTTGGATCTCTGCCCTTTTTTTTGGACCTCCAGGGAGGTCGTCGCCACGGCTGGATTCGCCTCGAAATGCTGTCCAGAACGCGCCCTGGAACAGCTCTGGGGATCTAGTGTCGCCTGGTCCCTGAGGCCTCAGATTTCCGACGATTGTTTATGGTAACGGTCGTTATTTGGGGGGCAGGGGCCGGGCTTTCGTAACGCTTAGGTGGGGTGGAGCTCGTCTGGGCGGCACTGGATCTTTTCAATGCGTTGGATCTCTGGGTTCCAGGGCCCACGATCGGGATCCCGCACAGGGTGTGTGTACCCAGGGGCGGGGTGTTGGGAGTTCGATGGGCTTCTGCACCGAGCCGCCCAGAAACAGATGCCCCCAGCCGCCGGCAGCTCCCAATTGTTTAAAGTCGGGCCTGTCCCCCTACAGGGGGATTTTCGACGAAAAATAAAACATACCCCGCAAATGCTCAAAAAATGATCCGAAAATAGTCTGGGGACTATTTTTTGAGTAGCTTTTGACCTTATTGGGGTCTTTTTGGGGGAATGTTTATTTTTCGTCGAAAATCCCCCTGTAGGGGGACAGGCCCGACTCAACAATAGTTCGGGGGTGGACAGACCTCCTACCCTGACACGTCGATTAGCGAATTGGCCGTTTTCGGTTCGCGAGAGGGCGTCGCGGCCGTCATTTTTGCGGGTCCAGGTCCGTCGGTTTCGGTCCCAGGCCTTTTTCACTAAAGGGTGGTTTACTAAAGGGAGGTTTGTCCACCGCCGAATAGTTGCCGACAGGTGGGTGGGGCATGCGGGGGGCACCTGTTTGCGGCAGTTCGGTGCACCAGCGGATCGAACTCATTTGGTAGCGAGTCATGGAAGCCTGGTATACTTTCTTAATTCCGTCATCAGCGTCGACCAGCGTCGATTAGCGTCTGGGAGTCGATGAGATGTGCCGATTTTGCGTCGGCTAGAGTCGATTAGCGTCGATTCAGCGTCGACTTGGCGTCGACTGGCGTCGACCAGCCTCGCTGAGCGTCGGTTCGTGAGAGCCGACAAGATGGCACGGGAGGCTCCCACGAGGTGCCACCGAAAACTCCTGCCCCCCCCAGGGAAGCCCCACCCCCCCCCCAGGGTCCCCCACTCCTCCTGGCTGGCTCCCGACGCGAAGCCCCGGGGCCCCATCCCTGGAGCGCCGGCCAGCGCGCGCCGCGCCGCGCCGCGCCGGCGGGGCCGGCGGGGCCGGGCGCGCGCCCGGCGGTGCTGCTGGTGGGCGACGCACTGGCGGAGCGCTCCTTCTTGCCAGCCTCGAACGTATCCCTATCCCTAAGATTGGCACGCCAGAAGGCGATGACGATCTTAGGGATGCGCCCTCAAGAAATAAGGGGATCCCTCAGATTGGCATCGTGATGAGGAGGTGCCCAGCATAGGGATAGGGATATGTTCCAGGCTGGTAACCTTCGAGCAGGGCGGCTGGGGCGCGGGCCTGTACGACTGGCTCCACAGGTCGCGGGGGGGGGGGGAGTGGGCCCTGATGGGGGAGCCGGGCCCCCAGACCCCCTCGCGCGGTGGCAAAGGTCGCGACGGGAGGGTTGTCGCTAGCATCTCGGTATCGTTGAACCGATCCCCATCCCCATCCCCATCCCTTTCGAGAATTCCACCAAATTGCCACCCCAGTTGGGGATACACCCCTCGAAAGCCGAAGGGAGCGACCTATAACCACATCTTAGGAGTGTAAATCGGCCAGTGGGGCCCAGGCCACGCCGCTGGGGATGGGGATCGGTTAAACGATACTCATCTTCGGCCTCTGGGGGCTCTCGCGAAGCCCCGGGACCGTCAAAAAACGGCTCAGGATGAGGGCCGAGACTTCTGGGGACCCCGCGTGGGAAAAATCACGACATCGGATCTCGAGACCTGAGGGAAAACGGCGTTGTATTTTTTCCGAGCCTGGCGTTTTGGCAATCTTTGTCAGGACTCGGGACCCTCGCAGATCGATTTGGGTAGAAACATGTCACAGGAAGATGGTGTCCAGGGCTCCGGGCGTGATCTCGTGCGATGTTGCAATTTGTTGGCAACCCAGAGACCCATCGTGTTGAAAAAATCAAGACGGAGGTTTCGCAGTTTTCGGCCTTAGGGGCCCTCGCCGGGACGGACCGTCAAACAAACCACTCAGGATGAAACATTTGTCCTCGTGAATGGGTCGAGAATTTCAGCGACACCGTATCAAAAAAACACGACATCGGATCTCTGGGAACGTCGGATCTCCTGGTCTACGGGTCCCGGGACTGTCAGAGTACGACTCAGGGCCCAGGGTCCATGGCCCGCTTCCACAGGGCCCGTCTCTTTAGTGCTATCATCTGAAAACATGCATGCTCGAGTCACGAAAACCACGCGGCGGAAGGCGTTTGGTGGTGTCTGGCCTCTGTGGGCCTTCGCCAGGCTCCGGGGGCCGTCACAACCAGCTCGGGAGGGAAACCAGCCTTGGGGGTACGGCCAGGATGCTCGGGGACCGCACCTCGCCAGATGTGCACGATCTGCGCTGCCCCCATCTCCGCCGTGCCTCCCTGGAGCCCACGAAAGTGGCGACAGTTGCGCAGGCCGCATCCCCCCACGATCTTACCACCCTCGAACGTATCCCTATCCCTAAGATTGACACGCCAAAAGGCGATGTCAATCTTAGGGATGCGCCCTCAAAAAAAAAGGGAATCCCTAAGATTGGCATCGTGATGAGGAGATGCCCAGCATAGGGATAGGGATATGTTCCAGGCTGGTAACGATCCGCGTGGCCCCCAACTCCGCTGGACCTCCCAGGAGGCCACGAAAGTGGTGATAATTAGGTGTGCAGTTCGCAGCCGCCTGCGTAGGGAGCAGCGAGGTCTCGTCTGGGTGCTCGTTGGCCTCCCACTCCGCTGGACCTCCCAGGAGCCCAGGGAGCAGCGTGGCCCTCGACTCCGCTGGACCTCCCATGAGCCCACGAAGGCGACAGGTACACAGCTCGCAGCCACCGATGGAGCGGCGAGGTGTCGCCTGGGTGCGCGTGGCCCCCAACTCCGCTGGACCTCCCAGGAGCCCACGAAAGCCCAGGAGCACACGAAGGTGGTGACAACTGCGCACTGCGTAGCCACAGGTGGAGCCGCGAGGTCTCGTCTGGGTGCGCGTGGCCCTCGACTCCGCTGGACCTCCCAGGAGCCCACGAACTGCGACGGTTGCGCCGTTCGCAAAGCCCCAGGGAGCAGCGAGGTCTCGTCTGGGTGCGCGTGGCCCCCAACTCCGCTGGGCCTCCCTGGAGCCCACGAAAGTGGTGACGGTTGCGCAGCTCGCAGCCACCCAGGGAGCAGCGAGGTCTTGTGGCGACGGTTGCGCAGTTCGCAGCCACCCGGAGAGCAGCGAGGTCCAGCCTAGGCCCTCGTGCCCCCACTCCGCCGGGCCTCCCGGGATCCCACGAACGCGGCGACGGTGGCGCAGGTCGCAGCCACCCGGGGAGCACAGCCGGAGACGGCAAGAGGAGGAGGGAGGCGGATCCTGCGCCGGCAGGTGTCGTCACGGCTTGCGCGTCGATTTTTGACACTGCGGGGAGGCGGAAGGAGGATCCCTCGAGGAGGAGGAGGAGGAGGAGGAGGAGGAGGAGGAGGTGGAGCAGGAGGAGAAGTCGCGACCGCAGTTCTCTATCCAGAGCGAGATCCCACAACACACAGGAGGATTGGATCAAAAACGAAACATCGCGAATGTAGGTGTTTCTTCTTGGTTGGCCTCCCGGGGCCTGTAAGGGGCTCGGGACGACAATGCGGTTTATGGGGACCTGCCCCGGGGTCCAGGAGCCGTTTGTTCCCAGGTCCCGCTCCTTGACGCCTGCCGACATGGTTCCGCCGCGCCAAAAGAATACGCAGGCACCCTCCACTGGATTGTTCTGGTTGGCCCAAAAGGGGGTCCAGCTGAAAGGGGGTGGTGCAATAGTTCTGGTGCAATAGATTTGTGGGGTGGTAATAGGGTTGGGGCGTGCATTACATCCGGGGGCGCAAATGCATTGCTGGATTCTCGCGTGCAATCCATTAGCTGCAGTACAATGCAATACAATTCTCTGGCGCAGTACATTTGTTGCAACACTATTGCCCCACATCTATTGCACCACCCCCTTTCAGCTGGACCCCGTTCTGGGTCGACCAAAATGGTTCCTGGGCCTCAGGGGAGGGTGGCGGTGTCTAAATCACCATTGTGAGCCGGCGGCTTTCTACACCGGCGGCCCTCCCTGGAGGTATACATGCAAGATTCTCGTCGGATGGCGTCTGTGGCTATACATCTTCCTGGCGCAGTGATGGTCTCAATCCGCGGCCCCAGGGTGCTCGACCGCTTCCTCGGGGTCAGCCGCCCTCGCCCCCCGCACATCCGCGGTTGCTGGCCCCCGGGGGGGCCCGCGCCGCCCCGGCAGCCGAATGTCAGTTGCAGCAGCACGAAAGTCCGATGTGGCCCCCCAGAGTTAAGGAGGGGAGAAACACACACACACACAGACGCAAGCAATCGTCCACTCCCAGGAAAATATGGGAGAATGTGGGAAGTGGGGGGGAAGACAAAAACCAAGAAAAACATAGAAAGTATGGGGAATCCTTTTCTTTGTGTGTATTCATTTGTGTGTCCCAGGGCCCCTTCAAGTTCTCGGCCACTTCCTCGGGGTCAGTTGTTACAGTTGTTCGCCCCGCATCCGTTGTTGCTGGCCCCGGGGCCGACGACGAGCCCCAGCAGCCGAATGTGAGGATGGATCGCCGGATCGAGACGAGGGGATCGTCGCAGGTCAGGGGACCGCTGTTGTGAACCGGTGTTTTGCCGATCGGCACGGGCCCTCGCACCTCCCTTCCCCCCCCCCCCCTGGAGTACCTCTTGGCTGTTTTTGGCGCCTGATTCAGGCAGGCGGAGTCTCCCCCGCAGGACGCACTGCTGCAAACAGTGGCGTTAAGCGGAGGTCCGGAGTCAGACCCCACCCCTCACCCCCCCCTCTTTGCGCCCAATGTTCGGGGGTAGACAGAACCCCCAACAGTGACACGTCGATCAGTGAATTGTCCGTTTTCGGTTCTCGAGAGGGCGCCGTGGCCGCTATGTTCCAGGCTTGCGCCCGCCAGGTTTGGGCCGCAGGTCGTTTTCACTAAACCACGTTTTACTATCCATCCCCGATTCTTTCCGCCCAGCGTCGAAACGCCGAACAGGAAGACGCTCACCAGGGTTCCCTTGAGATCCGACGCTGCGAGGATCTGCAGCAGCACGAAAGATCGCGGCCGGAGCCCCAGGCCCCACCAGTCCGCGGCGAGGTGCGAGCCGGGCCGATCTGTGCTGCGCCAGGGGCCCGAACTGGGGCGAAGGCGCCCAGTGCGAGAGGATTGCAGCGCTCGGATCTGAGGGCCGTTGCCTCATGTGCTCGGTGGGCCATTTTCTATCCTGGTAAGGGTGGTCTTTCCTTGCACCTGACGCGGGCCCGACGTGGATTCGGCACGGTTCCGACGTGGATTCGAAGTCGATGCGATTCGGGTTCGACTAGTTCGACATGGATTCGGCGCGGACTCGACGCGGATCACGGTTGTTTCTTGCCAAATACAGGGCGGCGGACGTGGTCAACCGGGGGTTCTCGGGCTACCGCACGGGCTGGGTGAGGTCCGTTTTGCCCGGGGCGCTGGGCGCGGCCAGCAGGCCTATCTGCGAGGGAAGAACCACGGTGACCATGACCAAGAGGGCGCGTAGTCTTGTCGACGCTGGTCCTGGTCTTGGTCATGTCATGGGCCATGCCGGCCGTGATTTCGTTTTTGTCAAAGAGGTTTACGCCAGTCCGCCGACCTTCAAGGGAAAGATGTGACAGATCGGTTGGAAGGAAAGAAGTAGAGGCGAAGCACGTGGAGGGGAACAGGGCGAGAAGCAGGAGGGGGCCTCTCGGGTCGACGCCGATCTTGGTCATGGTCCATGCCGAGCGTAGCGGTACGGTCATGGGCAAGATCTTGGTCATGGTCATGGTCCATGATCTCTGGCGGGTAACAGCCGTTGCCAGGGCCAGACCCCAGGGGTACCGGTACCGATCGTACGTAAGGGCCTGGAGCCCCCACATGAGGGTGCTCGCGCGCATACTAAGGCGATCGCAGCTCACCCCCGCCCCGACGTGCCCCACCCCGCCCAAGCGTCACCGTCACTCGGGGCCCCAGCCCCCCTGGACGACGACCGTTTCTGGAAGCAATAAGCAAAGAATGTCCGTCGCCAATTCGCGAGGAGGACCCACGAATTGACGTTGACCAAGATGGACGATGGCCAAGATCGATACCGCCATTTCCACGTCTGGTCTTGGTCACGGTCATAGTTTTGTTTCCTCCGCATCCTGGCGGTGGTGCTGCTCTTCGGGGACTGCGAGCCAGAGGGCGCTGGCCAGCTCGACGGCGTGGAGCAGTACGCGGCAGACTTGGGGGCCATTTGGGGGCAACGTCAGGGGGGAGAGGCTCAGGACGGGGGGATGCATCGACCCCCAGACTCATCGAGAACAAAAGAGCCCCTCACCCTAATAACACAGTGAAGACGTGGCCTCACTGAGGCCCCCGTCATTGCATGGGGGATGATAAAACTCTGGGCGGTTTGGCTTGATGCGTCTGCAGAAAAAAAACCTCCTACCCCTCATGTTTTCGGCCTTCCTGACGTAGGTCCCCTCCCAAAGG
The DNA here is from genome assembly GCA_963575745.1 of Prorocentrum cordatum. Taxonomy (NCBI): domain Eukaryota; class Dinophyceae; order Prorocentrales; family Prorocentraceae; genus Prorocentrum; species Prorocentrum cordatum. Next base: position 455,010 of record CAUYUJ010008768.1, on the reverse strand, counting down.
GTCAGGGGTACCTTTTATATCAGGAGGGACAAAAAGCACACAGACACCATTAATTGTCGATTTCCTAGAACAGATGGCAAAATATGGGAAGTGGGGGGGGGAAAGACGAACATCCAAAAATATGGACAAATATGGGGAATATTGGGATTTGTGTGGATTTATTTGTGTCCCTGGGCCCCTTCATTATTGCTTATCGCAGACCCCCGCGCGCAGCGAAAGCATCACGACGGCAGGTTCTTCCACGTGTGCGGCCTCCCGGGGGGCCCTCGCCGGGCCCCGCAGGACGCTCGGCATGAAGAGCAGGCCTCGCGGGGAGAGTCGGGACTGCTGGGGCCCTGAGATCTGGGCGTGGCACTTTTTTTTGGCACACTGGGCGGGTTTTCACGGGTTCAGTTGTCAAGCCATGGGACAAGCACGGATCGACCCGGCTCGAGAAGCGCGGCTCGAGGAGCGCCGCAGAAAGATCGAGTTGGGTCTAGGGCTCCTGTGGTGATTTCTCGCGATGCTGCAATTGGTTCGTGACGTCGGATCTCGGGGCAGGCTGAGGGGGCAGCGCAGCGACGCCCAGTCGCCAATGGATCGCCGATAAAGGCCCGACGTACACCACATCGGGTGCTTCTTGCCGACCCGTCGGCGATGCATCGCCGATTCGAGCTCCCGCTCCTCCCCCCCTCGTGTTTGCCCTCAGCCATGATCTCGATGGTCCGGGCGGCCGCTCCAGAGGCGGCCGTCGTCGCCATCACTCCCCAGACGTCCGGCGTCGTGATTGGCTCGCAGCGTGGCTGCCCAGAGGTGATCTGGACCCCTTCCCGGGAGCCAGGCCTTCCTCCCGAGCCGTCTTACAGTCGCCCCGCATAGTACGGATGGGCAAGCTTCCCCAGCGTACCCTTGCATCCTTGCCTCCTCGGCCCATCCGTGGGCCACTTCCGTTGGCCGCGCCCCGCCGGAAAAGCCTGGAAGTGGGCGTCCCAGGCCGTTGCATCCTGATCGCGCACCCTTATCATACTCAAGCAGTGGCGAAGCGTCCTGGCTCGCCTATAAGCCCACCAGAGAATGTTCTAAGAACCTTGTGTGGTCTGCGCGACATGCTCTCAGAACATCTCTGGCTGAGACTGTCTCGTTGTCACACATCGGGTCTATGTTCTTAGAACAGCGTTTCTGTTCTTGGAGCAGTTTTGGATTCCAATCAAATTTCGTGGTAGGCCTATGGGATTGCCAGGACGGCCGGTTCCTGCTCAAGATGCGGCCCGACGGTATTGACGGCCCCAGGGGCCAGGGGGCGGGCCCCTGGGAGGCCGAGGGCAGCCTGAAGCTTGCGCGCCGAGGACCTTTGCCTCACGGCGCGAGGATGCCCGGCCTTCGGGTGAAGTCGGGCACGTTCTCCTTCAGGAGGAAGATTTAAATATAGTTCCACAAAGGAAGTCTGGGACCGATTTCCTAGCACTTTTGTTGGCTATTTTCGGTGACAGTTGTTGGCGATGCTACTTTTAGTTCTCCTCCATCAGAATCCGCCTGTGGGAGGGCATGCCCGACCTAGTTGACGTTTGGGCCACACCTCTTCGGGCCTCCGGCGCCCGATCGGGACGCTGCGGGCACCCCCCGAAGGCTAATTCTCTCGACGAGGCGCGGCTGCCGGAAGGCGTCCCCAGGCGAGAAAGGCCTCTCGGCCGACGACACCGCCCGAGAACCGCCGACGATTCGAGGGAGGACGGGTCGTCGGCGCGGGCCCTCGCCCCCCCCCCCTCCCCTCCCCCCTTCCCCCCGTGAAGTAAATCTTAGTTTTTTTTTGGCGCCTGTTTCGAGCGGGTGGAGTCTCCCCCATAAGGCCGCACTCTTGCGAACAGTCGCGCTAAGCAGAGGTCCCGAGCCAGACCCCTCCCCCTCCTGCCCCCCTGCCGCCCAAAGTCGAAACGCCGAATAAGGAAACGCCCACCAGCTGACGACCATGACCAAGAGATCGCGGGATCTTGTCGGCTTGCTTCCGCACGTCCGAAGAATGGCTCGGGGGTGGACAGACCTCCTACCCTGACACGTCGATTAAGGAATTGGCCGTTTTCGGTTCGCGAGAGGGCGTCGCGGCCGTCATTTTTGCGGGTCCAGGTCCGTCGATTTCGGCCCCAGGCCGTTTTCACTAAGGGGAGGTCTACTAAAGGGAGGTTTGTCCACCGCCGAACAAAGAGATCGCGGGATCTTGTCGGCTTGCGTCAGCACGCCCGAGGAATGGCACGCTCTGCCTTGCCTCCGGTCATCTCCGTTTTTTGCCTGGTCTGCGGTCGGCTCTCCGCCCAGGCCTCTGCTTCTTAGCCCGACCGCAGCTCGGATCCGAGACGCCGCCGGCCAAAAAACAGTTGTTTTTTTGTTGTCACGACGCTTCGGATGTTCCAACCTCAGGAGGGAAAGAAACACACAGACACAATTCATCGGCGATTCCCCGGAAAATATGGGAAGTGGGGGGGAGGACAAAAACACGTAAAATATGGGGAAAATATGGGGAATCTTTTTATTTGTGTGTATTTATTTGTGTGTCCTGGTGCCCCTTCACAACCTACTTTAGCCCTGATCACCAGGAAGGTTTTCGAGCACCAGGACCGAAACTGGATGCTTTTCACGCGTCGGGCCCTGGGAGGCGATTGCTCGTTCGACACCGCGCTAGCAGTTCGGGCAGGCACCGTTTCGATACTTCTCCTCCTGGGTGCTCGACATGATGGCTGGGAGGTGGTCCTTAAGTAGGATGGAAACATTCCAGAGATCCGTTGCTTTGATTTTTCCAATACGGGGCCCCTGGAAGTGGAAGCCTCGACCCACTCCCGAGCACCAGTTCTTCATCCTGAGCCGTTTTTCGACGGTCCTGGGGCCCGCCGAGGGCCCCCAGAGGCCAAAAATTTAGAGTCAAATCCGTTTCGATTCTTCCAGGACGTTGGATCGCTGGGAGCCCAACACGACGCGAGGATGTCAGGGTCCCCCTCCGCCGGACCCGGTTGGCGCGCCGGCCCGGGTCGTGGACCTGGCCAGGCGGCGCGCCGCGGCGGTGCGGGCCATGCCCGCCGACGCGGTGGTGGACCTGTGGGACGAGGCGCCCACCCCGCCGGAAGGGAAGTCGGCGCCAGCACGGAGTGTCGAGTGGGAGACCGGCCGCAGCACCGATGTGTCCCGAAGTCGATGTTTCGTCGACGGTCGGACCGAGGCACGAGATCGAGGTCGGCTCGGGGAGGGCATCCTGGTGTTCGTCGTGTTTTTGGCGTGCTCTTGCGCATCCTGGGGAGGGTACCCTTGGCTGTTCTGCTTGTTCTGGCCGACGGAGGGTCTCGCTTTCTTGAGGCATGTTCTTCTTGCCGAGGTCCAGCTGCCGGAGATCGACTACATAATCGATGTAACCTGAAATTGATGTTTCGTCTAATCGATGCAGAAGACGTAGAGCGCGCCGAAGATTGGCAGAACATTCTCGGTATTTTTCGCGGATTCGACGGGCAAGTCAATTCTGGGGTAAATCAATTGTGCAGTCGATCCTTTGGTCGAGATTTGAGTCAGGGGATGCCAAATTTCGAGGCCTCCCAAATTGAGTCCGAGTAGATGGGGCCGAAGGAGCGCGCCGCATCGCCAATGCATCGGCGATGCGGCTCGATGTGGGGCCCGAATTTCTCCAGGTCGACGTCGCCGATGCATCGACGATGAGTCGGCGGAAGTCACGGCGTGCCTCTAGGGAAGTTTGCACGCAGATTTTGCGATCAGTGGGTGTTAGGGATACTGCATCGACAAGGGTCGGCACCAATCGATGCAATGCTTCTAGGGACCATGCTGGAGTCCCGTGGGGGGTCGAACGGCCTCGGACCGCCGATCACTCGTATTTTCACGTGTCCCCATAGAGTGCGGAGCAGGGAATACGTGAGGGACGTGCCGAAATGACCGTGTCGTAGCGATGAAAGCGCTGCTCACTGATCTCCGTTGTAGTTTACGCGTCCCACAAGAATGACAGGGAGTAAATGCGTAAGGGGTGCCTTGAAACGAGGCTTCCGCAGCCCTGAGGACTCATCTCACTCGTGTTTCGACGTGTCCCAGGAGCTGTCATGCGCGTTGGCCCAGCGCTGGGAGCACGTTTCACTCGTATTTGTACGTGTCCCCAGGAGAATTGGCTGGAATCGCCCAGCGGGATGCGCGAGGCGGCTGGCTGAATGCGGGAGCCCGCTCCTAGCATGCAATTGCACTCCTGCATCATTCTCCATCTTATCATCTTGTCTCGAAGTTCAACACGGCGAGGGCCCGCAGAGGCCTCTCGATGGCTGCTTGGGGCTCTCTTGGGCCACCAGGTGGTTCAGCGCCGCATCGAGAACTCCGCGTCCCTGACCTCCCAGACGTGCGACGTCTTGACTTTTTCAATGCGGTGCCCCCGGAAGTTCGGCCCCTTCCCGAAGGTCAGTTTTTCGGCCCGAGTCGATCTTGACGTTCGGGGGCCCGGCGAGAGTCCGCCGAAGAGTGCCGCATATGTCCCGTCGTGCTTGTCCGCGACGCCAGCATGTCTGGGCTCCGAACCGTTTATGTCGGCCACGCGCAGAGGGGGCAGGGGGGAGGGGGGAAGGCTTCTTAGAAGCACCCCTGCCTCTTAGAAGGCGCGGGCCTTCTCTGTAGATGTAGGGCTGGCGCCTTCTAAGAAGCAGTGTCCTTCTAAGGAGCCTTTCCCCCCCTCCCCCTACCCCCTCGTGCGCGCCGACAAACCCGGAGACTCGACGTTGCCCGAGAATCACAACATCACCAAAAATCACGACCAGTGCCCCAGACCCAATCTTTCTGCGCCAGTTTTCGAGCCGGATCGATCTGCGAGGGTCCCGGGCCCCGGAATTGGGTGAAAACGCCCAGTGCTGAAAGGGTGCAGCGCCCAGACCTGATGTCTGCGCCGCCAAGTGGAGGAAGGATCGAGGTTTGGAGGAGGAGGAGGAGGAGGAGGAGAAGGAGGAGGAGGGCGAGGAGGAAGAGGAGGAGGATGGCGAGGAGGAGGAGGAGGAGGGATCGAGGCTTGAGGACTGTGTCTGCGCCGAGCCTTCTCTTCCACGGCCTCGGGGCGGCCGGCTCCCGCAAGCTGCTGGTGCTGCTGAAGCGGGCCCTGCGGCGCCTGCCCGGGCTGCAGCCGCGGGCGGGCGGCCGGGGGCGCCTGCCGCTGCCCGCGCAGTACCCGCACTGGGGCGAGCTGGGCGGCCGCGACCCGCGGCAGGCGGAGCGCGCGCTGTCGGAGTGGCG
>CAUYUJ010008768.1:384781-439781 GCA_963575745.1 Prorocentrum cordatum | reverse complement strand
TTCTTGAATCTACATTTGATTTTTTGGGGAATATGTTTTATCTGTTGTCCAACATCCCCCCTGTAAGAGTGCATGCCCGACCTAATTCTAGAACAGGGGCGACGATTTCTTGGGCCGAGACGGATCTCTGTGGACGCCTGTGCCTCGCGTGCGTCTTCGGCATCAGTAGCACTGCTTGGGCTGGCGTGGGTGCGCTGGGGCTGCCCACTCCTTGAAACGTCGTGTGTGTATGTGATTTGCGCGGCCGGCTCTGGACGCAGTGCCCATAGTGTGACCAGTAGTGAAGAATGTTCTTGGTAAGTAGGGTCGTCTGTTTTCCAGATGTGTGTGTGTGTGTGTGTGAAGTCAGTTCGAGCGCGTTTGTGTTGCCCACGTGCGACCGTGAGCTCGCGCGCGCAGTAGTACAGCGAGAGCAGAGGGTCCAGGGCCATCCCGGTAATGCTCAATCTCTTGGCGCGTCGCGTATCCCCAAGAGCCCCGACTCTGTCTGGCGGCGAGTTGTCTTGCAACTTAGCCCCGTACCGTGACCCGGACGCCGCTTCCACTCCCTGTCCGTTGCCTCGGAGCCGCTGACCAACAACAAGTATCCCCAAGAGCCCACCCAGGAACGATCTCCAGGGACGACCACGACGACGACGACAGCAGTGAATCATTAAGGACTTCACGGGTCGTTCGCCATGGAAGCCTCGTGGAGGCTTCTTGGGGGCCATCGTGGAGTTATCGTCGGGCAATGTTGGGCATATGCTGAGCTCTCGTGGGGCCCTACGGGAGCGCTCTTTTGGGGGCCATTTTGGAGGCCATCAGGCCAAAGGGGGCTGGCCCCGAAAATTGTCGCCCCCCCCGTCGGAAGCCTAACCATCGCCTGTCGGGGCCCTCTTGGGTCCATCTTTGCTGGGAGCCTTCTTGGGCCCCGCTGGGGGCTGTCTTGGACCATCCTGGAAACATTGTATGGACTGTGAAGCCTGTCATAAACAACACAAGAAGGCAACAATTATTCAATCGCTTCGCTCACTCCGCCGGCCCATATTGTTTGACGACTCGTGGGATCGTCCTGGGGGCCTTCTGTGCGTTCCCTGGGGCTACCAGCCACCCGAGATCTTAGTACGTTTCTGACCCGTTGAGCCAGCCCACGTGGTATCTCTGGTACCATATGCTGGTGTTTTTTTGTGGCGAGCATTAGAAGGGCCAAGGAGGAGGAGGAGGAGGAGGAGGAGGAGCAGGAGGGAGGAGGGAAGAGGGAGGAGGGAGGAGGGAGGGGGGAGGAGGGAGGAGGGAGGAGGACGAGGAGGAGAAGGAGGAGCAGGTGGAGCAGCAGCAGGAGAGGGAGGAGGAAGAGGGGAAGCTGCGAACGAGGCGGCGGCCTCTCGATGGCTTCTTGGGGGGTATTTCAGAGCCAGCCTTGGTCGTGGACAAGACGCATATTGCCTCTCGATGCTTTCTTGGGTGTATTTGTAAGTTGGGCATGTTCCTCTACAGGAGGAGCATTGAAAAACATTGTTTGCCTGTTAGCGGAGATCTTAGCACGCCTCTGGCTCGTTGGGCTGGCGAATTGAATTGTACAAGGCTCTAGAAGGATTTGGGCCTCTCGGGGGCGTGCCTTGGAATCTCCGTTACTACTTGGGGACATCTTGTGGCGGTCTTGAAGCAAATGGGAAGCATATCGAAGGACCTCATGTGCCATATCGGGTTGCAGAACAAAGACGCTCTCTGACACTTCGGGGCATCCCCCCTCGGGAGCCAGTGGGAGAGGGGAGGAGGAAGGGCAGAACCCTCCCCGAAGGGGAAGATGGGGTTGGAATACCACACTTCCTACTCCCCAAAACACTTACGCCCAGAGAACTGATTGGATAGTGTTTGTTAGGATGATTGCACTTGGCGAGTGACGGCGAGTGCGCGGAAGTTCAGAGTATGGTGAGAATCAGCGATTTGCATGGCATGAGCATTCCTCGACATGCGCCCAATTGGCAGTTGATGCGGTGAAGCCGTTTGGACGAGAGGCTCGAATGCTTTCGAATTGGACTCTTCGTGCACGGACATGTTGAACGCGCTGTGTTTCACATCGTTTCACCGCCATAGCGTATGCTTGTAGTGCGCATGCACAATGCCTTCACGTAACAAGCCGTACGACATGACGAGACGCACCCGGGCCCACCTTGCTAGCAAGCTCACAGGCAGGCGGGCCTCTGAGAAAAGGCATGTGTGGATCCTGAGATCCCTGTCATCAAAGAACACGGGCGTTTCACATTGCCGTTCTTTTCCTGGATCGGGACGAAACCCAGTCAATTCTGACAGCCTCCCTCATCCGTGCTTAGACCTACGGCAGGTTCGTGTCGTGTCGACGCGGCAGCGACCCCTACGCCGGCGTGCAAGGTTGAATGCCGCCAGTGGCCGACAATCGGCCAATGTGGAACGATGTGATCTGGCGATCGAAAAGCCGCCGATCGTTCAAGGTTACACGATCCACGCGGTATCAGAGACCAATGCTCGGGTCGTCACGGCACGAATTTGCCGCACCACTTCCGGAAGGCCTGCACTGCTGCGTGTGCCGCCAGCGCTGCAAGGCCTGTGCCGACGGCGACTGCAGCGGGAGTCGTTCGCGCTCCCACGGGTCTGTCCGCCGATGGCACAGTGCCGCCGCCCTCTCGCGCGAGACCCGATCTCCCCGGGGGCCCACGTGGCCGGAGGGATGGGAGGGTGGACCTTGACACCTTCGCGTCGTGGAGAAATCACGACGGAAGATGTTCAGCCCATGTCGTGATGAGCCAGGAAAGGACCCCTGACCTTTTCGGAGGGGATTTCCGTCAGGATGGCCAGTAACATCGGGGATATGGGGTCGTTTTTGCAGACGTACCAGGCCAAGCGCCCAGATTTGAATCCCTACTGTGAAGACGTGGGCGTCAGTGAGGCTACGTCTTCATCGTGTTAATCAGGGTTAGGGGTCCTTCTGTTCTCAATGATGTCGGCCTCCTTTGGCCCTCCCCGTTTTGTGAAGGTTTCATCCCATCGGGTCGCCTCCCTGCAGCTGCGTCTCGTCGAGGGCGTCGCGGGGGTGCCCGAAATCGCCCCGATCGGCTGCTGGAGGCCCGAGCGGTGACCCGAGAGCGTGACATCCTCGCGCCGTGACATCTCGGCGGGACGCTTTCTGCGAGGAGGAGGAGGAGGAGGAGGAGGAGGAAAGGGAGGAAAGGGAGGAGGAGGAGGAGGAGGAGGAGGAGGAGGAGGAGGAGGAGGAGGAAAGGGAGGAGGAGGAAAGAGAGGAGGAGGAGGAGTTTCGGCCTCCCGAGTTTCGCCCCCCGGGGGCACCGTTCAGAAATTGCTCGGCGTGAAAAGCCGTCGGTCCTCGGGCAAGGGGTCCAGACCTCTGGGGGGCCAAGTTGTGAGAAGGTCACGGCGCCGATGTGTCTGGGTCTCTCGTGAGGCTCCAGGGGGCCCTCTCAAGAATCCCAAGACGGATCCCTGCACTGCTTCAAATTCGCCCAAGGGGGGGCGGCAAGATGCTACAGGACGACCCCAGGACGGACCCACGAGATCACAAACAGATTCCAGGTGGACCCCCCCCATGGCAGACCTTAGCGGGCCCTGGAAGCGGCAGGGTTTTTTGTTCCACCGTTTCCGACAACAAGTGTTTGTTGAACATGGAAACGATAACAAAAACGGCAACAACAACGGCACTGGAGTTGGAACAGAAGCCGGAATTGGCAAACAAAGATGGCGATGGAGCCAGCAATTAAAACGGCAAACCAGAATTGGTAACAAAGACGACCCTGTCGTTTCCAGGGGCCACGAAGTCCCAGACGGCCAAGAGTTGTCAGAAAAATATTCGGACATCAACAGGTCTTTGAAGTGGGCATGGGGGCGTGGGCGCTGCGCTAGCATGCTTGTGCACTGTAACCCGAGGCCCGGCGAGGCACGCGCCTTGAGGCGGTCGCATGTGCTTTCACACAGTTTGCCGAGGCGCCGTCCAGGCGCGGCTGCTGTCGTTCGTTCGTTCGTTCGTGGGGGCGCGGGAGCGGGCGGGACGGGGGCGGGAGCATGGGGACGGGGGCCGGGAGACGTGCCCCATACAGTTTCTGCGTCGGCGGCCAGGCAGAGGAACTGCGCTGTCGAGGAGGAGGAGGAGGAGCTACCTGGACGGGGGTGCCGTTGTGGCGAAGCGTGGGCGTGTCCCATGCAGGCAGGGCGCCGGGGGGAGGACCACACTTCCAGGGCTCCGGGGAGGGGCTCCCTGACTCTCGGGCCGCTCCGTGTGGATCTGGGCCGCAGGGATGGGGGCGGGCCCTTCGGAGCCAGAGTTCGTCCTGGTCAGGATGGCACCGCCCGCCGAGCGACGCCAATCCAGCTCCCGAAGGTCCCGATGTGCCCTCCCTTTCCAGTAGGGGGGTAGGGTCGGGGAACATTGAAAAACAGACACACGCACACACACACACTCACACACACGCACACACACACACACACACACACACGCACACGCACACGCACCACACGCACACGCACACACGCACACACACGCACACACGCACACACGCACACACGCACACACACGCACACGCACACGCACCACACGCACACGCACACACGCACACACGCACACACGCACACACGCACACGCACACACGCACACGCACACACACACACACGCACACGCACACACGCGCACACGCACACACGCACACGCACACACGCGCACACGCGCACACGCGCACACGCGCACACGCGCACACGCGCACACGCGCACACGCGCACACGCGCACACGCGCGCACGCGCACACGCGCGCACGCGCGCACGCGCGCACGCGCGCACGCACACGTTCGCGCACACGCACACGCACACGCACAAAACCCTCCCGCCTTGATTCTTGCAACGCGCGAGAGGGCCTGACGCCCCCCTCGCGAGCGACCGCATCCCTGGCGCTCGCGGCCCGGGCACCCACAGGCGCCATCCCAGGGGCATACGCGATCCCACGGCCGCGCCCCGCGCGGAACACGCCCGCGCGTGCGGCGGCTGCCCTGCCGCCGCGCGGCCCCGCGGCGGAGGGCAAAGCAGGCCGTCAGGCCGTGGAACACCGTCGGCGGGCGGCCAGAAGGCACGCCAGACGAGGAGCGGAGGGGCTTTCCCGACGACCTGCCAAGCCACCCCAACCCAGCCCGCGAAGACCCGAATTTCGGGTTGCGGGGGGGGATGCAGGCCTCACGTGAGCGACGATCAAAGACGGGTCTTCGGTGACGTGACGTAGCGACCTTACGGCGCAGCTTAGGCGGGCCGCCAGCGCGGCACGCTGTGCTGCTGGTAGGTTCGGACTCCGGGGGCCCTCGGCGGGCCTCGGGACCGTCCAGAAGCGACTCGAGACGAGCGTGAAAAAGCGACGGCGTCGGGGGGGGGTCTGGGGAGGGGTAGGATGTCAACTCCGGGGAGGGAGTAGCTCGTCCTTGGTCGAGGGGCGGCATGTTCGCGCTTCGTCTGGCTCGCTCCTGTGTCGTCCCGCCTGCTGCGGCGTAGCCCTGCTTAATCCTGGCTTCGATTTGGCCCGATACGGCTTGATGGCACTCATAATCGGCCTTGCTAACCTTTAAGTGTTCTTGAGAAGATTTCCAAGGATTTGCATCCTAAGGTGGAGTTTTTAGGCGGGGCCAGGACGAGGATATTTCCTTCCCAGAGCGTTCCGGAACGTTCTCGGAGCTTTCAGGAACGCCCTGAGAAGTCCGTGGCGCCCATTTTGTCCTCCAGAGCCGCCGTATCTCAGAGATCCCCGATTTCTCCTCACCCGAATTCATCCTCGTCCTGGCAAATGATGTTCCAACCTGATTCAGCCTTGATCACCAGAAAGACCTCCGAGCACCAAGACAGTACCGAAACTGGAGGGTTTTCACGTGTCCGGCCCTGGGAGGCGATACTCGTTTGACACTGTTTCGATACTTTTCTGGGCGCTCGAAATTCTGTCTGGGATGTGGTCCTTGGAGTATGATGGGAGCGACATAGTCTTAGGATGCAGGGCTGTGACCGCGGCGAGGGCGCGCATGCAGAGGCGAGCCTTTTTCCCGAGAGAGGGGCGGGGAGGAGCGGCAGCTCGCCAGGGTCAAGGCCGAGGATCAGCCCGTGTTCGTGTCGGTGGCGGCGCGGGGGGGGTCGCGCACGGGCCTCGAGGAGAAGACGGAGGAAGAGGGAGGATCGGAGGCGTGGATCGCAAGCATGGATCGAGGAGGCGTGGATTAGCGACGGCGGGTCCCGTTTCGGGGGGAAATCGCGGATTTCTGCCGCCGAGCGAGGCGGCACCGGCCGCATTTTGAGGAGGGCACCTCCCGCGACCCATGGATTTGGCGACCGCGCGCCAAAATCCACGGATCGCTAATCCATGTTTGCGCGTCCCCGAGAATATGGGGATTGGAGTTAGAAAACCCAGGGTTCGGTAGGGACAGGCTTCCCCCCAAAAAAGAACGAAAGCCCTTCCCAGACCTTCCCGAAACCCTCTGGAAGGCCTTCCGGATCCCTTCCCGGAGGGTTTGTGGAGGGGTTCGGAAGGTTTTCGGCGACTCTGAAAAGGAAGCCAGTCCCCAGCGGGCCCTGGACTTTCCGAGGCTGGAGGCTGGAGAGTCGAGGTCGTCGGATGCGTGTCCGCTCGTTTTCGGGCCTTGGGGGGGTGACCAGGAGGCCTCTCGTCGCCACGGCGGGTGCCCTCTCGGAAGTCTGGCCAAGCGCGCCCCGGGACAGTGCTTGGGTGTGTGTGTGTGGGGGGGGGAACGTGCTCGGCAGCAGATCACGGGAGCGCGGTGTACCCTTTTAGGTCCGTCTTCAGCGTCGATTGACGTTGATTAGCGTCTGGGAGCCGATGAGATAGCGCCGACTTAGCGTCGGCCAGCCTCGATTCGAGTCGACTGGCGTCGATTAGCGTCGATTTGCAAAATCCGACAAGATGGCTTGTGAAGCTCCCGTCAGTTGCCACCGAATGATGAGGAGCAGGAAGGCCCGTCCTTGATGCCGCAATCGGAAGATCGCGCCGCATCACGGATGCATCGCCGATGCGGCTCGACGTGCCGCCCGATGTGTTTCGCGTCGACGTCTCCAATGCATTGCTCACGTCAACGATGCGGCGCGATCCCCCGACCCCATCTACTCTGGCCCCATCTAGGAGGCCTCTAGAGAAGGAAGGCCCGTCCTCGATGCCGCAGTCTGCATCCCAGTGACCATGCCCGTTATCTGGCGAAAAACGCTGCGTGGGGCGCGCCGCAGATCGCTTGGTGGTCACTGCAAAAGCTGGCCGCAAGAGGGGCGGCCGCCGTGGTGCCGTACAGCCGGAAGTTTGCATGTTCTCTCTTCACGGCAGTGATCTTACAGTCGAGGATTAGTAGGTCGACCTTGCCAATCGACATTTGGTTGGTATTCGTCAAAAACATAAGCTTTTGGCGCTCGGCGCGGATTCCTTGGATCCACGCTGGTACCCCCCTGGCGGCGCCTCCGGCGCCGCCCCTGGAGTCGCGCTCTGCGCTCCAGGGAGGGGTGTCCAGGTCAGATCCAAGAAGCCCGCGCGGAGCGCCCAAAGCTCATGTTTATGCCGTCTTTTCTTCTTCTAGCCAAATCAAGAGTAACAGTGTGTCCTGTGCCTCGCCACCCGTGCCTTTTCCACGTTCGCATGTCAACGTTGCCCTCTGAAGGGTCTTGTGCCCTCTTTTGCGTTCCCTCGCCAAGCAGCCCCGACTGAACTGCCTCCAGCCACGGCTCGTCCGACGACGGCAACGGCGGTTCGCGGCGGTGTTGGCGACGACGGCCCACACATCCGACGCCGTGCGCTCCCCACCGCGTGCCCCTCCCAGAGGCTGGGTCCCCCTCCGGGGGGAGGGGGGGCCCGCCGTGTTCTGTTGACGGCCTCTAGGGTTAAGTCGGGCGTGTCCCTCTACAGGAAGGATATCCAAAAGTAGTAAACAAATAGCCTGGAGACGACATTTCTAGAATTTGTTTGACTACCTTTGATTATTCTTTGGCTATTTCTAAATTTGTCGTTCCAAATCCGCCTGTAGGGGGACATGCCCGACCTAAGCCTAGGGCCTCGGCAGCCGGGGCGCGCGGAGGCCTGCAATCACCGAGGGTTTTCCCCCGTGATTGTTTGTGTGTGTGTGTCGCGGCGAGATGGCGTCGCGGTGGGTGTCGCCCTTGGCGGGCGCCGGTCCTATCGTAGTGTGGAGGCCTCACGGCTGGTGCCACCGACTCAGAAAGACGACGACGAACCACGACAACGACAGCGACGAGCTGATGACCCTGCCAGAGGCTCGGAGGGATGAGGAGGAGGAGGAGGAGCAGGAGGAGGAGGAGGAGGAGGTGCAGGAGCAGGAGCAGGAGCAGAAGGAGGAGGAGGAGGAGCAGCAGGAGGAGGAGCGGGAGGAGGAGGGTGAGAAGGCGGAGGAGGAGGAAGAGGAGGAGGAGGAGAGAATGAGGAGGAGGAGGAGGAGGAGCAGGAGCAGGAGCAGGAGCAGGAGCAGGAGCAGGAGGAGCAGGAGGAGGAGCAGGAGGAGGAGCAGGAGCAGGAGCAGGAGCAGGAGGAGGAGGAGCAGGAGGAACAGCAGGAGCAGGAGGAGGAGGAGGAGAAGCAGGAGGAGCAGGAGCAGGAGGAGCAGGAGGAAGAGGAGCAGGAGGAGAAAGAGGAGGAGGATGATGATGATGATGAGGAGGAGGAGGAGGAGGAGGAGGAGTCTTGTCTCTCCCTCGTCCGAGTCTCTTCTCGTTCCTGTTGCTGTTACTCTGCTCTATAATCTTATCCACAGGCAGCGCTCTCGATCAGAGATTGCGGCTGACGAGCGACAGGCTCGTGCCGTGGCTGCCACCGCTCGTTTCCAGCTCATGAGGTAGGCGTGGCAGAGCGAACCTCGGGTTGCGCAGCCACGTGCCAGGAGGACGAGGAGGAGGAGGAGGAGGAGGAGGAGGAGGAGGAGAGAATGAGGAGGAGGAGGAGGCGGAGGAGGAGGAGGAGGAGGAGAAGGAGGAAGCAGGAGGAGGAGGAGAAGGAGGAGGAGGAGGAGGAGGAGGAGGAGGAGCTGGAGCATGAGCAGGAACAGGTCTGGGAGGCGGAGGAGAGCCGTCGTTGGTCTCCTCGGGGGCGGGCGGGCGTCTGGAAGGCGAGAACCGAGGGGGAAGCCCCCAGCGGGGGAGGGGTCATCACCCCTGGAGCCCCCCACGGGACCCCCCCCCCGAGACCACCCTCTCGGGACGATCGAACCGAGCACGAAAAGACTTGGGACAAAGACCTACGACAGGTCCTGTTTTTTAAAAACAGGATTCGCAATGCACGTCCCCGCGGATGTTGTCCATTTGAGGCAGAAAGCCGCCTGCCCAACAACGGCCGCTGGTGGCGTTGAACAACATCTGTTCTTGGGGGGGCATTGTATCCATTTCGTCCGTGCCCATTTCGGGCGTCCAACCCCACGGGACCCCCCCCCCCCTCGGCGGGGAAGGGACAAAGGGAAGGGATTGCCCTTCGACGTAATTTCGACATGATTCGATTCCCCTCGTTTGTTCGATCTCCATGATGACGACGACGAGTCACCAAGGAGGCTGGCGTGTTTCAGTTTGGGTTGGGCTGGCCTCCCTTTGAAGGGCCTCTCACGCACGCCCAGCGGATCGGCGGATTTCCTGGGCCAGAGATGCCCGTGACCACAAAGACCTCGGGCGCCACCACCGAGGGGGCTAGGGTCACGGCCGTGTCAGCGTGGCGTTCATTTGACGGCTTGTCAGCAAACGGCCGTTGGAAAAAAGAAGGAGGGAGGGAATGGCAGGCGGAGGGGGCCACGGAGAAGGATGAGAGGGAGGAGGAGAAGGAAGAAGAGGAGGAAGAGGAGCAGGAAGAGGAATATGAAGAGGGGACGACAGGGTCATGATAAGGATTAGGGTGAGGAGGAGGAGGAGGAGGAGGAGGAGGAGGAGGGAGAGGAGGGAGGAGGAGTTTTGATGAGAGGAGGACTAGAGGGAGGAGGGAGGGGAGGAGGAGGAGGAGGAGGATGAGGAGGAGGAGGAGGAGGAGGAGGAGGAGGAGGAGGAGGAGGGGAGGACCAGGAGGAGTTAGATGATGAGATGAACTGGGAGGTGGCGGAGGAGGAGAGGAGGAGGTGGAGGAGGAGGAGGAGGAGGAGAAGGAGAGGGAGGAGGAGGAAGGGGCGCAGGAGGAGAAGGGAAGGATGCAGAGGAACAGGAGGTTCAGGAGGAGGAGGAGGGAAGGGGGAGGAGGGAGAAGGGGAAAGGAGAGAGGCGAGGGGGGTGGAACCGGATCAACAAGGGAAGTAGGAAAAGTAGGAGTCAGAGGTGGTGTAAGAGAGGAAGGAGGATGAGGAAGAGAAGGAGGAAGGACCATTGACTTAAGGCGCGTCAAGGGTGTTGCAACAAACCCTCCCTGCAAGTACACTCTTCACAGGCCCCTACATCAAATCATTTTTACTGCGGAAAGTTCGGCGTTAGGGGAAAGCCGTCTGAAAATCATCGACCGTACCACATCAGAATTTCTTTGATTACGACGCCGCGAGTCAAGGTTACCGTTTTTCTGACGATCCTGAACCGTGCCAGTACCATTCTTGGGACTTTGCCGCCGCACATCAATATGACTGTTGCGCACTGACAATCCTACGTCTTGCCAGTGTCTGGGACGTCAACCATGAGAATCCTTGAAACTAGTCTGCACTTGTAAGGTGGATTTGCTTGGTGCTGAGGCGGAGGAGGCCAATGACAAGCGGGAGTAGGAGGATGAACATGAAGAAGGAGAGCACGAGGAGGAGAAGGAGCAGGAGGAGTAGAAGGCCGACGGCGACGACGAGGATGCCCAGGACGAGGAGAGGGAGAAGGGTCGGGGAGGGCGGAAGGAGGGGGGATTCTCCGCCCTTCTTCCCATCCTCCTCCCCCTCACCCCCCCTCCTCCCTCCCTTCCATGTCCCCCTCCTCCGCCTCCTTGCCCATGCGGTGTGACACCGCCTCGGGTGTCCAGCTGCTCGGAGCTGCGACGGCGACGTCGATGACGCCGACGACCGCGGCGACGACGACGACGACGACTTCGACGACGTCCTCGCGCGCGCGCGGGGGGGACGCGGCGTCGACGCCGCAGACGACGGCGACGCCCCCCGGCGGCCGAGGTGACCTCGTCCAGGAGGCCCTGGCGGGCCGCGGTGGGCGAGCTGGTCCAGGCGCCGCCGCCCGCCGCTTCTCGCGCCCGCCGCTCCTCGCGCCCGCCCGCCGCCTCGCGCCCGCCGGGGCCTCACGCCCGCCGGGGCCTCCAGGTGCTCTCTTAAGTCGGGCGTGCCCCTCCACAGGGGGAATCTTCAGAAGAAGTAATTAAAAAAGTCAGGGGGCGATTATGTTTTAGTATTTGGGGTCATTGTTGCATGTTTATTCGATTATCTCCAATGTTGCGTCCTGTAGCCGCCCTCTAGGAGGACGCGCTCGACCTAAACGTACTCGTCGGTCGTCGAAAGTCGGTATTCTTGGATCCCCAGATTCCAGTCTACTTCAGGCGCCTATACTTCCAGTGTCGAGGGGTTGTGCCTCTCCCCCTCCTCTTCGGGGGGCGGGCGGAAGCCCAGTCCACCTCTCGCGCCTTCCTTTCTGTTTCTGCCCACTTCTTCCGACTTGCGCGTGCGGGTTCGGAGGACAGGGTTTCGGAGCTGCTCTCGAGTTTTCGGTCGTGCTTGCAGGTCTTCCAGCCTCGGAGTGCTCTGCGGCAGCTGCGCCTCGGCGAGAGCTTGTCTGGGAGTGGCAGACTCGTCCCGAACGGCCGCCTGAGGCCCGAGCCGCGCATGCCCCGAGCACCACTCATGAGCCTCCCAGATGAGGTCAGAGCAGATGGGGTCGGAGGACCGCGCCGCATCGCCGATGTTGCTCAATGCGGAGCCCGAGTTTCTCCACTGGCGTCGCTGATGCATCGTCGATGCGGCGCGATCCTCCGACCCCATCTACTCCGACCCCATTTGGAAGGCCTCTACGTTGAAGTCGGGCCTGTCCCTCTACAGGAGGAAGATTCAAAACTATGTACAACATAGTATTGGGACGATTGTTTTGACTATTCTTGCTCATTTTAGGATATGGTTTGACTATGTTTCATGTTTCGTCCAAAATCCGCCTGTCGGGGGACATGCCCGCCCTAGCTCTACGTGAGCGGCGCAGCAAAAGCGGGTTCGATTGTGCTGACATCGTGCGCAAGCGCGCGCCTTCGTGGTGTGCGGCGCGTTGGCGGCCGGCGTTAGCCACGTGCGTGAGGCGTGCGTAAACATCAGTATCGTGTAACCGACCCCCATCCCCATCCCCATCCCCTTCGAACCCCCACCAAATTACCCCCCAGTTGGGGATATGCCCTTCGAAACCCGAATGGAGCGGCCTATATCCCCATCTAGGGGGGTAAATCGGCCAGTGGGGCCCAGGCCACGCCGCTAGGGATAGGGATCGGAGAAACGGTGCTCATAAGATCCACTTATTTTCGAGGAGGGCGAGCTGGAACAACGGTAGTTGGCCTTCGAGGGGGGGTCCCTCCTCGCCGCGGCCGGACGTGGCCCAGAAGAGTGGTGCGTTGGAGCCCGTGAGGGGTCGGGGTCCGGGGACGGACTACGAGCTGCCGTTCTCTCGCTTCGCGCTGCTCGCGGGTGTTGCTAGAGGTGCCCCTGGCCCAAGGGGGCCCCCCTGGACTCGGGGGAGCGCAAGGCGGCCTTCAGACCACCCGCCATGAGGGCCCAAAGGGCCCCAGGGGCTCCAGGGTGGAGCGAGAGGTGCACCTTCGGCCAGGGGCACCTCCAGCGACCCCCGATGCTCCGATCGATGTGCGTGGGTGGTGGATCGCGGGGGGGGGGGGGGGGGGGGGGCGAAGGGGCTGTCCTCCACGCAGAGCGCGGGGGGGGGGGGGGGGGGATCGCTTTCGGAGAGGGGGATCCACACGCGCGGTGGGGCCGGGGCGGGCCGTCGAGCGGAGTGGCAGGGGAGGGAGGGCCCAGAGGGGTGCGGTCGGAGTGTTTGCTTAGAGAGAAATCTGTGGACGAAGACCGACACGCGATCGTTTTCTTATTCATTGTTTTGCCGATCGGCGGCGCGGGCCCTCGCCCCCCCCCGCCCCCTCCCTCGTGGAGTAGATCTTGGCTGTTTTGACCGCCCGTTTTCAGCATGGGGTGTCCCCCCCATGGAACGCACGGTGGCAAACAGTCGCACTAAGCCGAGGTCCAGAGCCAGCCCCCCCTTTCCCCCCCCCCCCTCCGCCAAATGTCGAAACGCCGAATGAGAGAACGGTCACCACTCGAGGGCAAGTGTAGGGGGGGGATGCGCTGGGGGAGCGCATCGATCCCCAATCGCCCAGTTATCGCCGATAGGCGCCCGATAGTCCACATCGCCCAGGAAGGTGCGGTTTCGCTATCCAGGGCTTATCGCTGATCTATTGGTGATGTATCGCCGAATTCCAGGTCGGTGTTCCCCCGCCTGCCTGAGTTGGTCCTACCTCAGATCGCTACCCCTCGTCAAAAGACTTGCTTTTGCCGCGGTCGTTGTCCGCTTGGAATCATAAGTCGGTTGCCCAACGGCTGTCGCTGCCAGTTTTAAGCAACGTTTTCTGTTGGGCATGAAACGTTCTGTTCCGTACCCATTTCGGGCGTGCAACGGGGAGGAGTTGCATCATCTTGGTTACAGTCGAAACGTGACCAGGGCCATATAGGTCAGAAATGAGCCCACTCTCCGAAAGGTCCGAGGCCCCATGGAGGTAATTAGCCCCAAGCGAAGAAAAACATCAAGGTGGAGAGCCGACCGCGAAGAGTAGAAGGAACAGCCTGCGCCTGCCCCTCCTCTCGCCGGAACGCTGGGCGGTGCTGGGGAGGAGTGATCCCCTTCTTGCTCATCCCCCCTTTTCCTCCTCCGCCTCCTCCTCCTCCTCCTCCTCCTCTTCCCCTTCTGGGCTGCCGCCGTGTCTCGCCAGAGCTCTGGGCGGCGCCTGGGAGGAGTGGCATCCTCCCCCCCCTCCCAGCAGAGGAATTCGGAGGATCGAGGGCCATCGTGGATTTTGATCGCAGGCGACTTCTCGCCGTCCATTCTCGAGATCCGCCCGAAAAAATCGGCCGCTCAGAAGAGGGGAAGAACTCAGGGATGCACCCCTAGCGGGTTATTCGGATGCAGCCCTATCGAGGATGGACCCCCCCCCCCGTCGTGTGTCCCCGAGTTTGACCCCAAAGTTTTGGTCCGTTCGAGATTTCCACAATGTTGGGGATGGAGGTCGCCATAACGGGGGCATGTTTCTTTTGGGGGGAGGCTGCGGGAGGCTTCTCGTCGCCTCGGCTGGATTCCAATTCCTATTTTGGCCAGAGCGCGCCCTTGTAGAGATCCAGAGGCCCGATTTTGTTCGAGGGGAGGAGAAGGTGTCCTTCAGAACACCGTTTCGGCCTCCTGGGCCCCTTCCTGGGCCAGGGGCCATCAGAAAACGAGTTGGGGTTGAAAATTGGTCCAGGGGCAGTCCAGGACCTGTTTCCCTCATGTCAAGCAGTGGCGAAGCGTCTTGGCGTGCCTGTAGGCCTACCAAACAATCTTCTAAGAACCTCTTGTGGTCTGCACGAAATGTTTTTAGAACCTTTTCTGGCTGGGACTGTCTTGTTTTATCACATCGGGCTTCTGTTCTAAGAACACTGTTTTTGTTCTTAGACCGTTCTTGGGTTCTGAGAACCTTTCGTGGTAGGCCTGTCGGACTGCGGGGACGGTCGGTCCCTGCTCAGTCATGGCCTTTCTCCCACATGCCAGTCATTCTTCCTCATCGCTCGGCGGTGCGCCCAGAGAGGCGGAGGCAGACGGGGCAGGCAAGGCTCAGAATGCTTCTGGCCTCATGAACATCAGGCGTTCGCAAGCATGGATCAAGGGGGCGCGGAGTAGCGACGGGTCCCGTCTCCACGGGAAATCGCGGATCTGCGCCGCCGAGCGAGGCGGCAGCGGCCGCATTCTAGGGAGGGGCACCTCCCCCGATCCATGGATTTGGCGACCGCGCGCCAGACCCATGGGTCGCTCATCCATGTTTGCGCGCCCCCGATGAACAGCTTTCGGCTCCGTGTCCGAATGCAGAGACCTCGAGCCGTCTGGGAGTCTCAGGTGCAGCGAGATGGGCGGGCAGGTTCGAGGCGCCAGGTTCGGGCAGGTGCTTTATCGTTCTCGGTCTCCGGAGGCTGTTTTCGGGCCCCGGGAGCGTGAGCAATGGATCCAGGGCGAAAAATTGCACCAGATGGACCCCACGAAGGGGCCAAGCATCCGTTTTCGTGTGAATTTGGCTTCATCCCCCCTCATGGCGGATTTTCTAGGATCCCAACCAGTTAAGACCTCAGCCGCCTCTAAACAGAGACGGCTTCTCACAAGGCTCGAGGGCTTCTGAGAAGCCCCGCCGCATTTTGAGAAGGTCTTCCCCTCTGCCGATCATTACTCTTCATCTCCCCTCCTCGTCCCCCTCTTCCCTTCCCGTCCGCCAGGATGATAGGCCCCTCCCTCCTTTGTGGGCGAAACGAACATCCGTATCCGCGGCCTCGCGGGCCGGGCCCCTGGGACGCGACCCCGCGGATACGGCACGCTTTTGTTCGCGGATGCTTCGCGCAGAGCGCATCCGTGCGATGGACTGTCACTGCATATCGGCGGCGAGCTCCGAATCCTACCCTCGCCGACCAATGATTGCGGCAGCTCGATGGGCTGCGGGGGTAGGGCTCTGAGTTCGTCGAACGTGTGGTGCCATTCGAGCCCTGCCCCCATCCCCCATCGATGCAGGAAGGTAGGGGTAATTAGGGCTCGGCTGTCGCCACCCGGAGTCCCCGGCATCGTGTCCCGTAGTCCGGACCGCGAGGGGGCGGACACGGACAGGTTCGCCGCTCGTGGCGCCACTCGGGGCGTCTGCATCGAACTGGCGGAATTCCGCCGTTGCCTTCCGGCGTCAAGGGTGCTTCGAGGCGCGTCCCGTCGATCGTTAGTGGGGCCCCCGCGGGCCCCCCGCAAGTCGCGCAGCCAAGGTCTCTCTAGTCGTTCGCCGCTCGTGATTCCCCTGGCGCGAGCGCGCCCCAGCAGCGGCCCAGTAGCGGCAAGGGACCACTGACGCGAGCGCGCCACCTGCACAGCAGCCAGAGGCGCGGCGCCTGAGACAGGGACTCCCTCCTCCTCCTCCTCCTCCTCCTCCTCCTCCTCCTCCTCCCTCCTCCCTCCTCCCTCCTCCTCCCTCCCTCATCCTCCCTCCTCCTCCTCCTCCTCCTCCTCCTCCTCCCTCCCTCCTTCCTCCTCCTCCTCCTCCCTCCTCCCTCCCTCCTCCTCCTCCCTCCTCCTCCTCCTCCTCCTCCTCTCCTCCTCCTCCTCCTCCTCCTCCTCCCCCTCCCCCTCCTCCTCCTCCTCCTCCTCCTCCTCCTCCTCCCTCCTCCTCTTCCTCGTCCTCCTCCATTCTGGCGTGTTTTTGATCCTCCGACAAGTAGCGGTCGTGAAGCCCCCCCCCACCCCCGGGTAGCAGTAGCGATGGCGCGTTTATTTGGGTGAGGGGGAGGGGCCGGACCCTCTAAAAAGTGAGCCCATGCTGCCGGGATCGCGGCGCGCCTCCGCCCCAACGTGCCCCACCGTGCCCAAGCGTTCCCGTTAACCAGGGCTCCCCCCCCGCAACGAGCGCGACGTGGAAGTACCGATACAGATCGCCTCGAGGCGCTCTGATGATCAAGGCCTACCCAGGAGCGGCCTACCCAGGATCTAAGTCAGACCTGGGGTCGGCCGAGGCTCGCCGCTGCCGGAAGAGCCCCCCTTTTGGGTTCCTGGGAGGTTGATTCAGAAGCCTCCCAGATGGGGTCGGAGCAGATGGGGTCGGAGGATCGCGCCGCATCGGCGATGCAGCTGCGATGCCTCGGCGACGTCGGCGGTGCATCGGCGACGCCAGCGCGGAGAAGCTCTGGCTCCACATCGAGCCGCATCGCCGATGCATCGTCGATGCGGTGGAATCCCCCGGCCCCATCCACTCTGGCCCAGTGGGGAGGACTAGACAAATTGAGGTCGGGCGAGCACATGGAAAAGTCGCTCCAGAGCGTCCAGGAACGCTCTCAGAGCGCTCCGGAACGCTGTGGGGAAGTCACCAGAGACAAAAGTACTACTACCACCAGCTAGGGGGGTGGCTGTCCGATGTCCCACCCTCTCGAGCTGGTGGCACCCCGTTCCGGGCATGCCTCCAGAGAGAGTGCCCGGAAGGAGGTGCCACCAGCTCGAGGGGAGGGAGCGGCCACCCCCCGAGCTGGTGGTAGTGGTGATTGTGTCTCTCCTGAGGAAGGCCGCGGCGCCCGACGCGTCCCCCAATTCTCAGAGGTCCCCGATGTGCCATCCTTATCCCTGGCATCGCTCGGACGTATGTATTTTTCCTTCGGCGAGGACCATCGAGGAGCATCCTTGATCATTTGGCGAAGAAACCACGCACAAAACCGAAAAAGACAGGGAATGGACGTCCGAGCGATGGCCAGTGTCCAATTGCGGCCCTGTCGTGGCCTCGTCGTGGGGGGCAGGGAGGCGCGCACCGGCGCTGGCAGCTCCGTGGTCGAAGACTGGCATAAGCCGTCCTCCTCCAGGCGGCTTCTGGGGGGAAAAGGTACCCCCTCAAATATTCAAAAATAGCCAGAGCATTTTCGCTTGAACAGAAAAAAACATCCCCCGACTATGTTTCATCATTATGATGAGTGTTCCTCCCACTGTCCCGCTTTTATCCCGGCTAATCCAGCCTCATCCTCGAGGAATCAGAAAATATTCAAACATGAATTTTCGGAGATCCGCGCGGATCTCTCGGATCGGCGTTGGAGTTCCTTGGCGGTGCCTCCGGCGCCGCCCCTTGCGCGCTCCGCGCGCCAGAGAGGGGGGGTCCATCGCCGATTCAAGAAATGTTAATGAAATCAGTGTTCCTCGAAATCCAGCTGAATCCTGGGCTCACCCTGGCTTAATGTGGTTCATTGGATGTTTCATCGGGCTACATATTAGTTAATCGTTCCCGCGAAGACTTTCTGGGAGCAGCCTCCTCACAGCGCGTATCGGCAACATAGATCAGGCCTCATCGTCGTCTTTCTTCGTCGTTCTCCTTTTTGCGAGAGTCGTAGATTGCGTTTCCCGGGCGCCAGGAGCTCCAGTACGTTGCCCGCAATACGCCTGATCGCAAGTTGGGAAGGGGGGGCGCATGAGAAAGGAAGAGAGAGCGGGAAGATGAGTATGATGAATGTGAGGAGGACGAGGAGGCAGAGCATGACGAGAGGAGGCAATGAGGTAGATGATGAGGAGGAGGAGGAGGAGGAGGAGGGCGACGATTACGAGACGACGCGGAGGAAAGCAAGCAGGAGAACGGGTAGGTTCTGACAGCGTTGTCGCTCGGCTTGGGGAGGGCATCCGCACGCGGAAGGCAGGAGAGGGCCGAGCCCGCGGTCACGGGATCGAGAGGCTGGCCAGCGAGAGGGCGGTACGTAAGTCGGTACGGTCGACATGAGCATGGAAAGAATGGGTTCGAAGACAGATCGCGGTTCCTGTTCATTTTGAACAGGATTCGCTGTCGGCGTCCTCGCGGATTTTGTCCATTTGAGACAGACGGTTAGGTGCCCAACAGCGGCCGTTGTAGGTTTTGGGACATCATTTGTTGTTGGGCATCGTGCCCATATTTTTTGGTACCCATCTCGGATGTCCAAAGTCATGGGGTGGGGGGGGTGAAGAAGTTGCAGCTGTCGTGCTCGACAGGAGCCCCCTGGGGCTCAAAATGACTTCGAAAGGTGCACGTTTCTTCCCCAGCGATCGCTTCCCCAGCAGGCAATGTCCAAGGAGCTGACGCGCGGCTGTGTGGAGCGCGTAGAGTTACAGCACAATGCGCCTCCCAGCGCTGGTCTCATACAGCTCGCTGGCTCGTGCGGCCCTGCGCAGTTGTGCATTCACGAAATCAAGGTATTGTGGCACTGCGGGAGCAGCGATTATTTACAAGCAGGCGGGAATAGGTGTGTAGATAAGCCAGAAACCAGCAGTGCTTTTGCAGCTCTCCTGTGCATTTGTCCGTCGTGAAACCACTGCACACGTAAGTATGCATTCGCGCTAGTTTTCTATCACAATAACCAGCGAGTGCGGAAGGGATCTATATGACTCATGCGTAGCACATTGGATTACGCAACGTGCGGCTTGCTAGTTTTTAGTGTACATGTAGTCATGGTTCGTGGCTTACGGTGGGCCGAGGATTGTGGCTCGTGTGTTGTAGTTTGAGGCCCATGGTTCGTTGTTCGCGACATGTGGGTCGTAGCTCGTGGCTTCTGGCTCAATATCTCATTGGAACGTCGTCCGTTCCTCGAGACTTGTGGCTTGTAGCGTTGGGTTCGTGTCTCGTGGGCCCGTGTTGACTGCGTGCGGCTCGTGGCTCTCTGATCGTGCTCATCATCTCGTTGGCTTAACTTGGTATCGGGTGCTTCTCCACACTTGTTTACCACTCCTCCTTCCCGCTCGCTGCGGCGCGCTGCCGTGCTGTCTCCGTCACTCTCGATCGACGTTTGCGCTCCTGCGTCGTACGCTCATCTGGCCGATGCCCTCGTGCTGTATCCGCGACAGACTATCTTCGCTCCCACCTTCTGCGGAGCCGGGGGCAGGTGGGATTTCGCCATTGCGTTCATCACGGGCCATCCCGAGGATGACGTTGTCCTCGAGGCGAGCCTGCATGGCATGCTCGGTGCCATGCGCTGACGTCAACGCTGGCTCTTGTTAGCTCCGCCAGAACAGCACTCAAGTGCGCCATCCATGCGAGGTTGCACCCTCACATGATGGTTTTGAATCAAGCAGGGCGGCAGTCTGGGCGCACGTGCATATAATCCTCTATTTGTTTATTATTGTTTAGGATCCTTCTCCTTACCCCTCGTGGCTGCTCCGTGTTTTGAGACAGCTTCTCCACCACTGGCGAACCAGCCATCACACATGTTATAACTTTCTCTGCGACCATTGCCCCCCTTGAGTGTTCCCTTCCTTCTGCCCCTCTCCCTCTCAATGTCCCAGAGTGCTTCGCTTCCCCATGCTCCTCTTCATCCGCATGCTCTGCACAAGTGCGTACATGCTCACTTGAAGCTTTCACAGGCAACGCGGCTTCTGGACAAGCGGTTGGGCACTGACGGCTGCCTCCTAGGCGACTTCCCCCCTTCTTTGGCCTGAAGCCGCCAATTGCGTTGTTCGTAGCTACCGTGCCCATCTCGTCCACCTCGTCGTCGTCATTGACGCCCTCCTTCCTCTTTAGGCACTCATTTCGTTACTCATCCCTCCATCCTCGCCGGGTTCCACCCCATCCCACCCCACCTCGATCACGATGGTCGTCCTTCCTTCGTCGCTCCTTCGTCGATTCCACCTCCTCCCCCGCCTCATGATTCCTGCCCCCTTCCTCATCCTGCCCTCCTCCTTCCCTCGTCGATTCCCTGCTTCCCCGCCCCCCCGAACCCTTACTCGACGACCTGCTCCTTCCGCCGTCGATGCGCGAGGAGGCTGCCCGTGGTGGACTCGCCCGGCCCCACTCCCGCTGGCGTCCCCCCCCCCCTCGTCCTCCGCCTCGTCCCCCCTCGTCCTCCGCCCCGTCCTCCTCGCCCTCCTCGCCCCCATCCTCGTGCCGTCGCCGTCCTCGCTCCGCCGTTCCCTCGCTGGCCTCTCCTCCTCGTCGTCCCCGCCCTCGGCCTCCCCCGTCGCCTCGTCCTCGTCGTCTCCCTCGACCTCCCGGGGGCGTCTTGGCCCGTGCCCGCCCCGGCGGCGGCGCGGGGCGACCCTCTGCGGGTCGAGGGGCGGCAGCGCACAGCCGGCGGCAGGCGGCAAGCCCCGTCCCCGTGCCAGTGCAGCAGTCTCGGTGGCAGCTGCCCGAGCCGGGGAGGATGGTGATCAGGAGGGGAAAAACATACGGACACAATGAATCGTCGATTCCCAAGAAAATATTGGAAAATGTTGGAACTGGGCGGAAAAACAAAAACCCAGAAAATATGAGAAAACATGGGGAAGTCTTTTATTTGTGTGTATTTATTTGTGTGTCTCAGGGCCCCTTCAGATGAGTGCGAGGATCCTCCCTTCCCCCCTCCTCCGTCGGTCCTGGGGTCCTCGCCGCGCTTTGCCGTCGCCCTTTTCGGTGTTGGGCCTTCGGGGACCGCGCGGTCCCTTCAGAGGCTTTTCGAGGCCCCTCCAGAGGATCTCAGAGGTAGGGGGTCTGGCGTCGCGACGCGCGCTCGGGCGCGCGCGCGGCGCGGGCTGCGGCGGATAAGGACCGCTTTGCCCGCAGTGCGCGAGGGCGAGGATGAGGGTGAGGATTGGGATGATGAGCATGATGAGGGTGATGATACTGATGTCGATGATGATGACGATGATGATGATGATGATGATGATGATGATGATGACGATTATGATGCTGCTGATGGTGATGGTGATGATGATGAGAATAATGCTGGTGCTGACGATGATGACGATGATAAGGGCAGTGAAAATGATGAGGATGGCGATGATGATGATGATCAGTGACGATGACGATGACGATACCGATGAACTTATGAAGAGGATCCGTAGGCGATGAAAAGGATTGTTTAGGACAATGAGGATGCTAAACATGACTGTGCTGATGCTAACACAGATGCCTATTTTGGTGTTGATGTTGATGATGCCGATGACGATGGCGAGTGTGGTGACGTTTTTGCTGCTGCTGATGCGATGACGATGTTGATGATGATGATGATGATGATGATGATGATGATGATGATGACGACGATGACGATGACGATGACGATGACGATGACGATGATGAGATGATGGTGGTGGGGGTGGTGATGGTGATGATGATGGTGCTGACAGTGACAATGGTGATGATGAGGAGGACGAGGAGGACGAGGACGACGAGGAGGGCAAGAATGGTTGCAATGAGGATGAGGATGAGGACGAGGATGCGGATGAACATGATGCAGGTCTTGATGATGGCGATAGCGATGACGATGACGATGATGATGACGACGACGATGGCGATGATGAGGAGGAGGAAGATGATGAGGAGGAGGAGGAGGAGAAGGGTGATGAGGAGGAGGAGGAGGATAATGGTAAGGAGAAGAACGAGGAAGTGAATGAGGATCAGGATCAGGATGAGGATGATGAGGGTGGGGACGATGAGGATGAACATGAGGACGAGGACGGGGACGAGAAGGAGCAGGAGGAGGAGGAGGAAACATAGGACGGCCGTCACTTGTGACACCTATCGTCTCCAGGTCTCGAGGAGCTCTCATGGACCTCGTTTGGGCCGTCTCGGGGCTGTCCTAGGCTCGTGCTTGGTAGTGTTGGAGGCTCCGTGGGCTCTCTTTGGCAGTCTTAGGGACCCTCATCCGCCGTCTTGGGGCTCTCTTGGGCCGTCTGTGGCTCTTTTGACCGTACGGAGGGTGCCTCGGGGCTCTCGTGGGGCCATCTTGGCGCCGTCTTGGGTCGTCGATGGGGCCCTCTGAGGCCGTACTGGCTTCCTCCTGAGGCCCTCTACAGCCAACTTGTGACCGTCTTGGAGGCCTCGTGTGCCATCATGGGGTCCTCCTGGGCCATCTTGGAGGTTTGGGGCCTCGTGAGGCCATCTTGGAGGCTTCTGGGGCCATTTTGCGTTGACAGAGCCCGAGAAGGCGAGAATGCGAAACGCTGTCAAACATTCATGGACAATACATCATGTGGGTTTCTTCGTGCACGGTTGGGGGGTCTTCTTGTGGCCCGCTTGGGCCTTTTCGGAGGCTTCGTGGGCCATCTTAAGGCCACCTTGGGCCGCGTTGTGGCCATCTTGGGCAGTCTTCGAGGCAGATTGGGCAATCTTGCCGGCATTGGTTGCTTGCCTGGGCCGTCTTAGAAGCTCGGGGCGCGGATGTATAGTTTTGTTTACGAGGGAGGGGTGGTCCAGGGAGCTTCTGGAGAAGGGGGCGATGCATGCGGCCAGACAGCCCTCGGCATTCCTCCACGCTTCCGTGTGCACAAGGCACGGTGGCGCATAGGCACGTGGGGTGACAGCTGCACATCAATCCCCCCCTGCCACCTCATCAGCATTCTGTCTTCATCCTGTCTCCCCCCCTCTCCTCCCTCATCCTCCGCCCGCCGCCTTCTGTACTTGCTCCGTCCTGCCTTCTCCATTCGTCCCTCTCCCCTTCTCTCCCTCCATGCACCCCTCCCTCCAGTCTCCCACTCCTTCTTGCCTCCCGCCATGCCTCTTCGTCATCATCCTTCCGCCCTCCCCCTGACCCTGATCCGACTTCCTCCTGCTCCATGCTCCCCTCTCCCCCTATCCCCTCCTCGTGCTCCTTGCCGTCATCCTTCCTCCTGCCTCATCCTGCGCTTTCGCCCTCTCCCTCACCCGCTCCGTCTCGTCCCTGCTCGGTATCCGCCCTGCCTCCCTCCGCCATCTGTCTCTGCTCCCCTTTTCTCCAACCCTCGTACCCTCCCCGGCGAGCACTCCGCCACGCAGACCTGAATACGTGTGGAATTCCTGGCGCATGCAGCAGGCAATGTCCTGGACCTCATGGCAGTTAGTGCATACATGTTGGCATGTCGTAGCGAGTCAGACAGATGGTTTAGTCGTGCCCGCGATCAAACGTGGAATCAAATCGGTGACAACGAGGATGGGTAGACGAGACGCCGTGAGGGCTCATGCGAGGGTCGCAGCTTGTCATAGTGCGTCATTTGCCTTGCACACGCTCTCACAGGAGTTGATGCGGAATTCGCCAACGGCACTCTTATTCCAGAGGGTCCTGATTCGCAGGATCAGTTGGGGAAGGGAACGAGCCGTGCAAAACTCAGAGCATTGACTGCCACCCGAGGGAGTGGACGAGGGGGGAGAGGAGATTTGGATGCGCGGAAGAGAGGTGACTGAACCCCGAGAGGCGTAGGGGGGCGACATAGTAGGAAACTTCGAGCTGCGAGCACGATGTGTCATGGCGCCAACATCACAGAGGGGATCCCGTTCGGAAAACGATAGCATGGGCCTGGAGTGTCTTGGAGAATTTCGTTCTGGATTTCGAGGTGGATTTCGTGCGGATTTGTGTGGCCAAGGATGAAGACTAAAACACATCCACGCCTACTGAATTTCGTTTTTCACTCGCCGTTTCGGGGTTGTGCATTGACAGAAGTCCACGCAAAAATCCACTGCAGCACGTCTGCAAGGTCGGTGCGATGAGATGTGGGGTTTGCATGCCTTGTCGGTGCAATCAGACGGGAGGCATGTATACGCAGGCTGGGGCGCTCGGGCTGCAGCATCACACAGTCGGTGCTCCTGGTGGACTCAGCTTTTTTGCTGTTGGTAGTCCTTGGACTCCTGGACTGGTTCCTACTTGCTCGCCATCGTCACTGCTTCCTGGCACCTCACGTGGGTGCGCCCTGGCCTTGGCTCCTGCTGCTGCCACGGTCCCCGCTGCCTCGGCTCGACGCGGAAGTCTTCCACGTCTGAGCGTTTCCCCCCCCCTCCCCTTGCGCGGCCGCCCTCGTCTTCTTCCTCACGAAGGACAATTCACCATCGCTTGCCCCGAATAGCCACACGTTGGAGCGGGCTGCCTCTGCCTCGCCGCCGACGGGAACAAATTTTGCGCAGGCTGGCCGGATCTGACCAAGCAGAGGGACCATGCGGAGCAGGCGAAGGAGGAGGGCGTTCGGTGGAGTGGAAGTGGCACCAGTGGCGACCCGATGGTGGTGATGGTGGAAGCAGTAGTGATGCCGCTGATCATGGCGAGGGCAACAGTTAGACAGTCGAGGTCGGACGAATCGGGTGGGTCCCAGAGGTCTCCCAAAAGGCCACCGGGTGCTTTCCACGAGCGCAAGAAGAACAGCTCGAACTTGGATGCGTCGATGGCCCCTTGCGGAGAGTCCGGCCATCGGCGCGGCCAGTCGCAGCCGTCTCGTGTTCTGAGCACCCGGACGGCGCTCCGAGTGGTGCTGGACTCTTACTTAAAAGGCAGGAAGTTGGAGACGCAAGGAGTCCATGCGATTTGGGGAAGGCGGTTTGAATGAAACGCATCGTTCATTCAAACCGGCTTTCCTCGAATCCAGGGGCGGGGAGGGTAACGAGAAAGGGAATTGGAATGGCCAAGTTGCACAGGGACTGCAGATTTATGGCGCCTCGCGTATCCCCACCAGCCCATCCAAGCAACGATCACTGGGCGAGTTGCCCTGCTCAGGGACGTGCAGCAGCACGCACTCACGCTCTGGGAGCCTTCTGTGCGGATAAGACGTGTGTCCAGATCCAGTGCAGCGTGGAGGTGCGGGCTCCCTTGCCCAGAAACCCGAGGCGTGCTGGATATGGATGAAGATATGGCCCCTAGAGGCCCGATTGTTTATCCATATCTAGTGCGCCTCGGCCTTGCAGCGTCCCTTCCAAAAAAGTCCAAGACACACTGGATATGAATATAAAGATTGCCCGCACTTTGGAGGGCCATCGATCAGCGAAAGGGGGGTCGCCGAGTACACCCCCGCCCCCTCGGAGGCTGAACGACTTCCTCGAGGCCCTTTCGAGGCGCTCTTGGGCCGTCCTTGGCACCTCTTGGGCCCCTCTCGGGGCTTGATTGGGCAATCTTGCAGCCATTTTCAGGCCTCCACAGCCCATCGGACACGAAAAGGCGAATCAAGCACATTCAGGGTTTCGCGAGCTCCGGTGCAGGACAGTCGCGGCGCCTCGTAGAGCTTTTGTTGGAAGCTGTACTGAGCCATGTTGGGCTGCCTTGTGCGATCTCGGAGGCCATCTTGGGCTAACTGGGATCAACGGGGACCCGTCGAGCGCTCTCGGAACGCGCCCCCTCCAGACCCGGGGAGAGGGGGTAGGGAGAGAGAGGTAAACCTCCCCCGAAGGGAAAGAGGAGGTTGGAGGAACTCACTCCCTAAACCACCTGCAGTCAACCGTATGGTAAGGATGGGCAACCTTGCCAAGGGTACCCTTGCATCCTTACCTCCTCGGTCCATCCTTGGCCAGTTTTGCTGGCCGCGCCCCGCTCGAAAAGCCTCGAAACGGCCTTCCAAGGCCCTTGCATCCTTGTCGTGTACTCTTATGATACGGGTTGACTGTATGCGCAAAGGGTTGGAGGGATGAACGGGGGGGGGAGAAAGACTCACTCGGAAGACGACCAGCACACCGCCTGGATTTCCTGAGGAGGAGGAGGATGAGGAGGAGGATAAGGCCCCCCTCCTTGCCGCGTCGCCCTCCCTCTCCATCCCTCCCTCCCCCCTTCACAATTACTCCTCTCCCTCTTCCCCTGATGACGGTTTGAAAGTGTCCGTCCCCCCCCCCGCGTACTGTTTTTTTACACAGGTTTCCCCGGAGTTGGGTTTTCGCTTGCATATTTTTCCAAAATGCTGGTCTCGCTGAGGCGCCAGCCTCATTTTCGGGCCCCGCTCGATCCGAATCGTGCTCCCGCTGCAGCGCTGGCCTCATTTCCGTGCTTCCGCTCGTTCCAAATCGTGCTCCCGCTGCAGCGGTGGCCTCATTTCCGCGCTTCCGCTCGTTTCGACTCGTGTTCCCGCTGCAGCGCTGGCGTCATTTCCCGTGCCATGCCACGGCGTGCAATGCAATGCTAGGTTGATAGTACGCTTTGCGGTGCTCTTCTACGCCATGCCACGCCGTGCTCTACAATGCATCGCGTACCCTTTCGGGATCATTGCCCTGCTCGACATCCGACTTTGCGAGTAGAGAGGGGATCTGCGCCATGGTAAGGGATGGGAGGGGGAGGGGTAGGATGTCAGATATGACGCGAGCGCACCTAGCTTGCCTCCCTCCCCCTCCCCCCCTTCCCCCCCTCCCTCATTCCCCTTCCCTCCCTCCCCCTTCTCTCCCTCCCCCTTCTTCTTTCCCCCCCTTCCTTCCCGCCCCCTTCCCTCCCTCCTCCTTCCCTCCCTCTCCCTCCCCCTTCCCCCTCTCCTCATTCCCCCTTCCCCCCCTCCCTTCCTCCACCTTCCCCCTGGCACCTGTCCACTGCCACTACAGGCTTGCCTGCCCTCTGCGAGCTGCAGCACGCTGGAAAGGGGGCACAAATGGCGCATGTTCGTGAGGGCCCCGCCTCGTTTGTGACCTCGTGTGGCCCTCGGGTCAACTCGCCGGAGCCCTCCACAGGCTGCGATTTTACATACAGTGGGGGCCCATGCCAAGAAGCACTCTGCTTGCCTTCAGTTGTGCCCTGGGTTTCGATAGTTTCGCTGTGGAAGGCGCGACGTTCCCGCATCAGAAATCCATGGACGTCCTGGGGTCTCAGGGTTGGGTTCCTTATGGAAGGTTTCTAGTGGTCGGGCTTTCACTGTAATTAAGCCATGCGCGCCAGTCGTTGGAAGTATGTTTTTTGGGGGCAGCGGGATCTCAGTCTGCTGCAAGCGCCTTCCTGTTTCAAGGGTCGACATGGAGCCCAATCTACTCTAGCCGCCTTTTCTACTTCATGTGTCCACCTACTTGTTCCAATTGGCGGGTATCGTCGGGTGTGAAGGGAAAAGGGCAGGAGAAGACTGTGTCCGAGGAAACCACCGCGCAGTGCAACATCACGGTCACGGCGATGCGCCTGCCGCGTGATAAGGATTATGGTTCTGTTGTTGGGGGTGGTGCGGATGATAGTGGGCATGCGCTAGCAATGAGATTGGTGTTGCAGAGCAGCAGGATGAGCAGATTTGGGGAGCAGGCGCGGGAATGGAATGATGAGTACAAGATTTGGTGGCATGGGGTATGATTTGGAAGCATGGAGCTTGTATCGCAAAAGAGTGCGACAGGGCAGCGGAGCAAGAACAGGGAGCCAATATTACCTGACGCTTGCCCATGCCCGTTCCGAACTGATGTTGATCGAGAGTCCGAACGGCAGGATCCGCACGACTGTTCAAACGGTGCAGTGAACTCGCTGGAGCCTTCCACCCGAGGCCAAACGTCTGAGTCCAGCTCTGTGTATAGCGACGAAGAGGAGGGTGGGCCAGGACGGCAGCCTCTACGACGGTGTCCAGGGGGCGCGACCGTTTGCCATCGGCAAGGACGGCGTGCTCTCCGCCTCTCTGCGCGGGCACGCCGGGAGTCGAGGTCCGAGTCCACGCCCGGTCGCACTCGGTGCTATGGCCCGTTTCTTGTGACTCGGACGATGCCCTCGGTCTCCTGGATCTGCGCCGGACCACCCCTCAGAGCCCCGAGTCATCAGGGGTGATTCGGGTCAGGGCTAACTCGGGTTCGTCTTGTCGAGCATCCGAGCCCGAGTTTATATCTTGAGCCCGAGTTGCCCCAGACAATCTGGGCGTCCAGAGCCCCAAATCATCGGGGTTCATTCGGAGCAGGGCTAACTCGGGCTCGTCTTTCGGGAACCCGAGCCCGAGTTTATATCCCGGGCCCGAGTTGCCCCGGATAGCTCGGGCGCCCAAGCCCTGGCGACGCCTCCGGCGCCGAAACCCTGGCGCTGGCGCTCTTCGCTTGCCGGGAAGGAGGTCGAGCCCAGGTCCAGGATTTTCGCGCGACCCTGCGAACGTGTACAGTCGGACCGAGGCATAAGGTCGAGGTCGATGTTCTTCGTGCTCCCCGGACGTTCTTGGGCACCCTGGGGAGGGTGCCCCAGGATGCTCTGTATGTTTTCTCTGGCGGAGGGTCTCGTGCTCTTGAGAGATGCTCTTCTTGGCCTGGGTCCGACTCTATGTTTGTGCAGGCTGTTCTGTTCGGGTTGACCCAAAAGGGGGTCCAGCGACAACTGGGTGGTGCAATAGATTTGGTCAATAGATTTGTGGGGTTGCAATACACTTGGGGCGTGCAATACATTCCAAAGCGCAGATGTATTGCTGGATTTTCGCGTGCAATACGTTACTTGCAATACTGATGTACTACAAGTGTCCAGCGCAATACATTTGCAATACAGTTGCCCCAAAACTATTGCACCACCCCCTTTCAGCTGGACCCCGTTTAAGGTCACCCAAATTTGTTGGCATGGACCAGGTTTGAGATTCGAGCGTGTCGCAGAGCTATCGGACGCCGGATCCTGCACCTCGGCTGGAGAGCTCTCTGCGGCCGCGCGCGGCAAGTGTGCGGAGGCAGAGGCTCGGGCCGGACGAAAGGAGGGGATTGGGAAAGGGGGGGTTACGAAAGTTGCTGCATGCAGCTGGTTTCGGCCTCACCGAGGGGCCCATTCCTCGATACATAGCCGCCTCCGGCGCCGGGAGGCGCCGGGAAAATCAGCTACGTGAGCTGATTCTCAAACCCCCCCTTTGCTATCCCCCCCCCTGTCGCCCGACCCGAGAGGCGCAAGCGCAGGCGGGAGAGCTCTCGGCGGGAGAGCTCTCCGCGGCCGCGCGCGGCAAGTGTGCGGAGGCAGAGGCGCGAGCGCGCCCTCACCCGGAGGCTCGGGCAGATCGCCGCGGGGCGCTCGGGGCCAACATGCGCGGTCGGTTCGCGTCGAGGCGGCGCGGCGGCGGCCCCGCCGCGGGCGTTCCGAGGATTTCGGCGATCGAGACGCCGCCGGTCGTGTGAGTCGGCCACGCGCAGAGGGCTTGACATCGCTCGGACGTGTGCATGTTTCCTTCGGCGAGGACCATCGAGGAGCATCCTTGGTCATTTGTCGAAAAAGCCACGCGCGAGACCGAAAAATGCACGGGAAATGGACGTCCGAGCGACGGCCAGGAGGGGGGCAGGGGGAGAGGAGAAGGCTTCTTAGAAGCACCCCCGCTTCTTGGAAGGCGCGGGCCATGTCTGCAGATGCAGGGCCAGCGCCTTCTAAGAAGAAGGTGCCTCCAAGAAGCCTTCCCCCCTCCCCCTGTCCTCTTTGTGCGCGCTGCCATGGAAGGTCGAATGATCCTCGCGGTGTCAGATACCAACGCCCGAGAGTCTTCACGACAGGAATTTGCCGCAGGCCATACTATGTTTTTGCAGGAGGGGTGTTGCCAGGAGGTAGACAGTGCGAGGACGACGTGGGAGGCCGATGCTGCGCGCTTGGTGGGATCATGCTGCCGATGCTGCACGGGGAACTTGCGGACGCTGGGGGGCAGGAGGATCGTCGAAGGCATTGGCGACGCGCCTGCGGCGCCCGCGGCAGAGTCGCCCTTCCTCGAGATTCGAATCGACCCTGCGTTTTCGATGTTCCAACCGACTTTAGCTTTGATCACCAGAGAGAATTTAGAGCACCACAAAAAGACCGAAACTCGAGGGTTTTCGCGTGCCGGGCCCTGGGAGACACTCGTCCGACACTGTTTCGACACTGTTTCGACACTTTTCCGGGTGCTCGAAATTATTTCTGGGATGTGGTCCTGAAGTGCGATGAGGGCAACATAACCCTGCGTGTGCGATCGGGTGGGGGAAGGCGCCGCGCCAGCTTGCCCGCGCGCCCCGCGGCGGCGAGGCCGCGTTGCTGGGACTCCGGACTGTGCCCGCCTGCGCCCGGGGCAGGCTGGCTTCTCCGCGCGCGGGTGCGGGTGGGCGCCGGGGGTGACGTCGGGCATGTGCCTCCACAGGGGGAGTGCGCGAGACAAGTCAAAAAATAGACTGGGGGCGATTTTTCGACTATTATTTTTTTTTCTGAGAATGTCGTTGCCTACACTCTGTTGTTCTTCCAGAGCCAGCCCGTAGGAGGACAGGCCCGACCCAACGCCGGGGGCGCCCTGCGAGGGCCCATGGGCGTGACCACCTGCCTCTGGCGCGGCAGGCTCGTGCCGCCTCGCCGCGGCGGGGCGGCGCCCGCGCCTGCACGGAGGGCCGAAGACCCTCTGGGGGCTCGCTCTTCGGAGGATTCCAAAAGGCAGGGCCCTTGCGCAAAAGGGGGGGGTGAAGGAGGAGGAGGAGGAGGAGGAGGAGGAGGAGGAGGAGGAGAAGGAGGAGGAAGAGGAGGAGGAAGAGGAGGAGGAGGAGGAGGAGGAGGAGAGGAGGAGGAGGAGGAGGGGGGGGGGGGGAAAGGAGGAGGAGGGGGAGGAGGAGCAGGAGGACGAGGAGGAGAAGGAGGGAGGAGGAGGAGCAGGAGGAGGAGGAGGAGGAGGGAGGAGGAGGAGGAGGAGGAGGAGGAGAGGAGGAGGAGGGGTGGGAGGGGTGGAGGGGAAGGAGGAGGAGGAGGAGGAGGAGGAGGAGGGAGGAGGAGGAGGAGGAGGAGGAGGAGGAGGAGGAGGAGGAGGAGGGGGGGGGAGGGGAAGGAGGAGGAGGCGGAGGGGGGGGGAGGGGAAGGAGGAGGAGGAGGAGGAGGAGGAGGAGGAGGAGGAGGAGGAGGAGGAGGAGGAGGAGGAGGAGGAGGAGGAGGAGGAGGAGGAGGAGGAGGAGGAGGAGGAGGGGGGGGGGAGGAGGAGGGGGAGGGAGGAGGAGGAGGGAGGAGGAGGAGGAGGAGGAGGAGGAGGAGGAGGAGGAGGAGGAGGAGGAGGAGGAGGAGGAGGAGGAGGAGGAGGAGGAGGAGGAGGAGGAGGAGGAGGAGGAGGAGGAGGAGGAGGAGGAGGAGGAGGAGGAGGAGGAGGAGGAGGAGGAGGGAGGAGGAGGAGGAGGAGGAGGAGGAGGAGGAGGAGGAGGAGGAGGAGGGGAGGAGGAGGAGGAGGAGGGGGGAGGGGAAGGAGGAGGAGGAGCAGGAGGACGAGGAGGAGAAGGAGGGGGGAGGGGAAGGGAGGAGGAGGAGGAGGAGGAGGAGGAGGAGGAGGAGGAGGAGGAGGAGGAGGAGGAGGAGGAGGAGGAGGAGGAGGAGGAGGAGGAGGAGGAGGAGGAGGATGAGGAGGAGGAGGAGGAGGAGGAGGAGGAGGAGGAGGAGGAGGAGGAGGAGGAGGAGGAGGAGAGAGGAGAGAGGAGAGAGGAGAGAGGGAAGTAAAAACCATGAGCCTAAGCCCAAGGCGCGACGACGACGCTGGCGAGAGGTCTACGGCGACACGACCTCTTTATCGTCGCCGTCGCCGACCTCGTCATCGTCGCCGACTCCGCGCGAACTCATGGAAGAAAAGCGCTAGAAATATAAGCTTTAGGCGCTCCGCGCGGATTTCTGGGATCCGCGCTGGGTCACCCTTCCCTGGCGCGCGGAGCGCGCCAGGGGCGGCGCCGGAAGCGCCGCCCAGGGGGGGCCTCGTCGCCCTTTTTGGCCTCCTGGGAGGCCCTCGTCACCACCACTAGATTCGCCTCGAACTCCGGGTCAGAATGCAGCCCGGGAGAGGTCCGGGGGGTAGTGGTATCTGTGCCTCTTGGTTTCCCCAAAGAGGACCCAGTCGTCTGGCGAAGTTTTTTTGTCGGTGCGCGGCGCCAGAGGGGCACCGACCCGATCCTCTTGGGAACTGCTTGGATCGGCGGCCGCCAGAGAGTCAGGCGGCGGTTCGCATGCTGTGGGACGCACAGCGAACGAGTTGGGCAGAGACGATTCGGGCAGAGTTTCTTCGGGGATCACGCCATGACATAATCATAACATTCAGTCGGCCGTGCCCTTTGCACAGGAGGAATATTCAAAAATAGTTAGAAAATAGTCCGGGGACGATGTTTCTACTATTTCTGACTAGTTCTAAACATGTTTGGGGCGTCCAAAATGCTTATGTAGGGGGACGCGCCCGACCTAAACATAACAGCTGGGAGGTCCGCGCGGATTCCTCGGATCGGCTCTGGGTCCCCCCTGGCGGCGCCTCTGGTCGCCACGGTTGGATTATCTTTGAAATGTTAGCCACCGTGGACCCCCAAATTGTGAGTTTCTAGCAACCTATGTTGTGCAACACATGTGGTGTGATTTACGCGGTGCAGCATATGTAGTGCACTACATGTGGTGCAACCTGCGTTGTACAATATCTGTAGTGTGCTATATACTGAGAATGTATGTATGTATGTATGTGTGTATGTATGTATGTATGTATGTATGTATGTATGTATGTATGTATGTATGTATGTTTATATGTATGTATGTATGTATGTATGTATGTATGTATGTATGTATGTGTTTATGTATGTATGTATGCATGCATGCATGTATGTATGTATGTATGTATGTATGTATGTATGTATGTATATACATATGTAGACATGCATGTATGTGTGTGTATGTGTTTGCATGCATGCATGTATGCACGCACGCACGTGTGTATGTATGTATGCATGTGGGTATGCATTCATGCATGCATGAATGTGGGTATGTGTGTATGTATGTATGCATGTATGCATGCATATGTTGTGCAACATACGTAGTGCAATACATGTGGCTTTGCAGTCTATGTTGTGCGACGTATATATATATATATATATATATATATATATGTGTGTGTGTGTGTATGTATACACACGTTCCTCTTCCTATATTTTTATAAGCCCGGGCGGGGGGAAAACCCATCACCCCCCCCCCAAAAAAAAAGACGGACTCCCGAGATCTGGGGCTTTGGGACCCTCCGGACGGGCCTCGAAGCGGCCCCCCTGGCCTCGCAGGGCGTTTTGCCAAGCCTTCCCAGCACACCTAGGGCGATCAGGGGGGTCATCGGAGACGTCTCAGAGACCCCCATGACAGCGCAAGAGCGCTCCAAGATTGACCGACGTGACCTCAAGATGGCCCAAGAAGCCTCCAGGACTGCCCCAAAGAGGCCTCCAAGAGCACTCCCAAGAAGCAACAATTATGGATTTTCTGGTAGTTTTTGGTGAATTTTGGGGTTATCCTCTTTTCGGCTTCCCTACGCTCCAAGACGGCGGTCTTCTGGGCGTCCGAAGCCACCTGGGAGGCTCCAAAATCGCCCCACAACCATCCGAAAGGGCTTCCAGGCAGTCCAAGAGAGCCCCAAGAGGGCACAACACGGGTCCAAGATGGCCCTCAGAGAGCCCCATGGCGGCCCAAGATTGCCCCAAGACACCCTCCGAAGCATTCCAAATCGTGACCCGGTCGTTCAGGGAGACCGTGGTTGGAGGCAGGGTGGCCCGAGGAAGCCCCCAGAGGCCCCCAGAATACGCCCAGGAGGCCTCCAGAAGGCCTTAAGAAAGCCTGAGACAATTTCTTTCAGGCCCCCAGAGGCTCTCCCAGGAGGAGCCTCCACAAAAAAAAACTGAGGAGGATAGGGAGAATGCGCAGGGTATGGCGAACATGAGGAAAAAGAAGCATGGAGGAAGGATAACGAATATCATTATCATAGCGGCGATGCCGGAAAAGACAACAAGGAGTTATCGCTAAATTGTCGGCTTGATTTTCTTGCTATTCCGCCTGCAAACCAAACTTCAAGGACCCAGGTGCATGGCGCGAAGCGCCACTGCAGCCTTGTGTATATATACATATTTTATATATATACATATATACATATGTATGCGTGTAGGTGTGGCGCAATCAATGGTATGCAATACATATGGTGATTTCTTCGTATGTGTGCCGTATACGTCG
This sequence comes from Prorocentrum cordatum, assembly GCA_963575745.1. NCBI lineage: Eukaryota > Dinophyceae > Prorocentrales > Prorocentraceae > Prorocentrum > Prorocentrum cordatum. The sequence goes on along the minus strand of CAUYUJ010008768.1, from coordinate 405,569 downwards.
TCCACTTACGTGGGGCGCGGCATCTGGTGTTACTATATACGATGTGCAATTTACGTAGGGCAATCGGTAGGTTGTGCAGCCTACGTGGTGCAAACTATGTTGCGAACTTGTGCACGAAAGGTGGTAGCGCAATCTGTGTTACGCAACGTAAGACGTGCAACCCATGATGTGCCATATACGTGGTGCAATATATGTTGTAACCGATCAGCAAGCGTGCCGCAGACGCGAATCCTTGTTGGAACAATCTGTGTGGTGCAATTCGCCCTGCCGAACTTAAAGCTGACAACTCCAGTGCTCGCGCAATCATCCCACCCACTCACCCACAATTGCGTTTGCAAAGCCCATGCTGCGGCGATTGCGATGACTGTTGCGTTGGCTGGCGCATCGCCGCGGCCGCGCTGGCGCGCGCGCTCGCGCGCAAAGCGGCCAAGTCGTTCGGCGCGACCGGCGCGGCCGCGGTGGCGCTGACCGCTGGGCGTTTCCCAGCTAGCACTTCAGTGCGAGTCGGCGACTTGCGCGGGCGCGGTATCATGGCGATGCCGACAACGATAGACGGGATGACGATAGTAGCGACGTTGGTGGCGATGGTGACAACGACGACGGCAGGGCCAGTCACGGCGCACATGCTGATCACGCCGACGACGATGACGGCCTCCCCGCGTCGGCGATGCTTTTGGAAGGAGTTCGACATGCGCGCGCTGCCGACGCGCGAAAGTGGCCCGCGTGGTATTATTTGACACGGATCGTGCCCCCCGACTACGCGCGCAAGGGCGTTCGAATGAGTTCGACATGCGGCGCGGGAGGCCTGCTTGGCATATCGCAGCGAACACGTTGATAACCCGATGGCGCCCGTAAGGATTCGCATAGCAGCGAGCGCAGTTTTCTGAAAGCCGATACAACCTGATGTTGCAAAACCATGTCTGTTGACACGTTTTCGGGGCAGTCGATTTTGAAATCTTTACGACGCCCCTGGTTTTAGAAGGACGTCGTCATGCTTGCGACGACGCGCGCGTGTGCATTTCGTCCCGTTGTGTGCAAAGAATTCTTGCGACAGCACGCGCAAAAGGGTGTTTTTTTTCCGGTGGCGACATGCGCGCGCGAAAGGCTTGTGTGGTAGCTATTTCCACTCAACATGTTGAAAACCGATATTTGGTTTTATATAACCCGCAAGAGCCCGAACGCAATCTTGTTCTGAAAATTTTTACACTGGGGAACCATGTGTTTTGTATACATAGTTGCCCGGGGCATTCGATTTGACTTGTTTGCGACATGTATGATTTGTTTGAATGATTTTGGCATGCGCGCGCGATGACGCGCGCGTGTGTGTTTCGCCCTGTTCATTGCAGAAGTTTTGACGAACAAGTCTGGTCGCATCGCATTTTTTGTGAACGATGAAAAGGGGCGGGTCGATATTGGCGAAGCTGGCGTGATACCATCTCCTTTCTAGGATGGACGATGGGGCACAATCGTATGTAAATTGTGATGCGAAAAGGGAAACCGTTAAAACTGGGGGGGGGGGGAGATCCTATTACGTACCTGTTCAGAAAGGAAAATCCACTGGCGGCGACGAGGCGGCGACGGCCGGCACGGAACCACCAGACCGACACACGCAAACCCAAGCGACAACGAGGCGGCGACGGGGCGGCGACGCCGACGACGTAGCCGCCAGACCGCCCGCACGGCCCAGGCGACTGGCGGCGACGACGCGGCGACGGGGCCGACGACGGCCGGCACGAAGCCGCAATGGATGAGAGGATTCGGGCATTTGGGAGCTTTTTGGGCCGACTCTGGGCGGTCTTGGGGCGCCTTTGTGTGATTGTCTTGTGGCTGTCTCGATGAATTCAGCACCCACACGGAAACATGAGGGCGGCCCTCAAGGGGCACGCGCGACCAGGGTGGGCGTGGGCTTTGGAAAGTTAGAGAAACGTGGCCAGAAAAATGCTAAACATTCTAACACGCCACATCCTGGAGGCACGGTGGCGGATGCTATTTTTCGGAATCCGACATCAGATATGTGGTTTCCGATGGTGATCCCACCTCCCGCGCCGTACCCCTTCACCTCCGCTGAATATTCCTGGTTCATTTGGCCTCTTCGTAGGGCGCCTTCGACGACGAGAGGTTCCGCCCGTTTGCAATGGCCGTCCTTAAATAGTATGTTCGGGGCGTGGGCTCGGTCGGATTGTAAGATCCGTGGGATTTCTTGGTGGTTCCTTTGGCAGTGCTGCGCCATTTTGTCGTAGCCACGGCGATCCTAAAGCTTTCCTGGGGCCTCCTCGGGGTCCTCTTGTTGCCTTGTTGGGCCATGCTCTGCATCCCTGGGCCTCCTGTGGCTGGCCATCTTGCTGAGTGTTGGGGCCATGCCTTCTGGGGGCGCCCGGGAAGTCAGGTGCACGTCATGGGCACATGTTTGAGCGATCTTGAAGCAGCGCTGTGGTTCCGAAGTTCCGGTGGCCGTTTTCTTGGCATCGCTCGGACGTGTGCATTTTTCTCTCGGCGAGGACCCTCGAGGACCATCCTGGACCATCGAGCAAATGAAACACGCACGAAACCGAAAAATGCACGGGAAATGGACGTCCGAGCGACGGCAAGGGCCGTTTTGCAGTCACGCTACAGTGGAAACCCATGCTAAGAAACACCCTGCGTGCCTCCAGGTTGCCGTGGGTTTCTTGGGTGTCGATGTCCTTGCTATGGACGCTCCCATTCCCAGAGTCAATGGACGTCCTGGGGTCTCAGGGTCGGGTTTCTCGCGGAGGGTTTCTTGTGGTCGAGCTCCTACTGCAGGACCCCCCTGGAGCAGAATGACGCAGTGAAGCGCGTCCCGTCTGTTTTTTGGTATGCCAGAGGCACGCTGACCAGCCCCTCGAGGCACTGGAAGACTTCGGGAGTCTCCAGGAGGCGCTTGGAGGCTTTGGGAGACTTGAAACCTCCATGGTATCGAGTACGCACTAGTACCTCCATGGCGGCCAGCTTACAGGACGAACATGCACATCAGACACCTATGGCGACCGACCTGAACGAGAGATGTACACACACACACGCACACACACGAATGACGCTTGACTCTGAGCATGATGTCCGCAGCCGGATGGCCATCACAAAGCGGGTTGTCGGTTTTAGTCGGCGAGCGGTGGGGCATGTTTGCTGCAAGCGGCAGCCCTACACGCATTGCGATCATATGTGGTTCGCGCATGTTCGTACAAGTGTTCCAGCCTCCAGTGTGTTGAGGAAGCCCCCCTTGCCCCAGAGATGCTGATCAGCTCGAGCCCCCTGGCTGGGTATGGCTCACGGCGAAGAACGGGCTTCGAAACCTCAGTCCTGGCAGTGACCAGTTTTGCCTCGCGCAGCAATCAAATTTGTGACCAGGGCAGCGACGCTGCGTCAGTCGCAGTTTCCTCCCCCCTTGCCTGTTACCTTCCGTCCTCCTGCCCTCCCCGCTCCCAGGCGGCACGTAACTCCGAGGCAGGTTGGGTGGCCTCACACGCGGTTTGTCGAAGTGCGATGTCGTCGGGGTGTCCGCCACGCCGCCCCCCCCCCCCCCCCTGATATGGAATTCCTGGGAAGTTGAATTCTGTATCGGCGCTGGATTTTCCGCGGTCGATAACCGGCTTAATTTGGGCTAGTCCGGCTTAATCCCGCTCAACCTGGCTTAATCGCAGGTTCCGTCTGGCCTCGTCAGGTAGAGTGGCCCTCCAATCGGGTTTACTCGCTCTGAATCGTTCCAACGAAGACTTCCCAGGAGTTGCCTCATACCCCCCCGTATTTGCTTCGAAGTAGAACAGTGATCGGAAGAAGGCTTCGTGCTCGCAGGCATGTTGGCCCGAGGAATACGAGAAGCGGCAGCGCTGGAGGGCAACCCTTATGTCATTTGAGTTTGATCCATCCACCGTGGATTGCAGTGGAGGCCCATGCCAAGAAAAACCCTGCTTGCCTCCAGGGTGCCCTGGGTTTCTTGAGCTTCTGTGGTTGTGCTGTGGAAAGGGCGACGTTCTCACCACAAATCCATCGATGTCCTGGGGTCTCAGGGTTGTGGTTTTTGTAGAAGGTTTCGTGTTCGTGTTGACTGGCATCCACTGTGCTTTTCCGCTTGAGTACCTTCGTGGGACCTTGCCCCCTCGGCGGAGTGGCGCGTGTCCTTGTGTAGTGTAAGTGTGGTCATGCTCCGATGGTATACGCATGCGAGTCGATTTTCATATTAAAGGAGGAGCTCATGGAGATCTCGATGCTGACGCTCAAGCTGCAGGATATCCACCAATCATTTGTTCGGGCTTTATACGTTGCAGCATGACGTGTTGTATAGCAGCATTGCCATGAGGGTAGCATGCGCTTCAATTGTGGGTTTACTCCTCCAGCCGTAATCGGTTCGGGATGTGTGTGTACCATCTAACCTCGCGACCTAGGGCCTGGAGTATATAAGTTCGTCGCTACTCGAAATATTGTTTTCGCTGTCCTCGCATAGTATGCAGGTCCAGCACACGTTGTGGCGTGTGTGTGTGACTGATAATGAGCATGCAGTAGTTGACTTGGCTTGGTTCGAGGTCAGGATCCGGTAGCTGCCTTGTGGCTGGTTGCGCGTTCTTGGTTGATGCGCTAGATGATGCCGTAAGAGCTCTGCCCCCTGCCGCTGCCACCTCTGGATTGCCTGCATGGCTTGGTCGATGGATTGGCAGCTTGGCAACTCGGCCAGCTGGCTGGTTGTCTAGCCTGGTTGGATGGCTGGCTGGGTGGTCCGCCGACGCTCCGAACCCTGGTCGCCGTGCTTTACGAGGCATCGCGGCTTGGGGGTCGCTGGCCCGTTGTTTTTTCCCCATATCCTAAGATGGGGTTCTTGTTATTACTTGGACGCCTCCTACTCCTCCTCCTTCCTCCTCCTCTTTTCTCCTCCCCTCCTGTCGGACTTACTCATACTCACACGTGCTCATACTCAGGCTTACTCATACACAGACTTACTCATACTCATATTTACTCATACTCAGACCTACTCATACTCAGACTTACTCACACTCAGACATACTCATACACAGACTTACTCATACACAGACTTACTCACACCCAGACGTACTCATACACAGACCCACTCATACCCAGACTTACTCATACACAGTATTTCTGGGCTCAACATCCTTCGCTTGGAGAGCAGATTGTGAGGATGTCTCAGGCGGGGCGCTGGTTTCAGCACCCCTGAGGGGAGCCGCCAGGGGTGGTTGCACGGGCTCGTTCGCGACCATTTTGTGGGGATGTCTCAGGCGGTTTGCCTGTTTCTGGGCCCAGCATCCTTCGCTTTCGGAGCAGATTTGGAGGATGTCTCGAGCGAGGCGCTCATTTCAGCACCCCTAAGGGGAGCCGCCAGGGGTGTTGCACGGGCTCGTTCGCGGCCATTTTGTGGGGATGTCTCAGGCGGTTTGCTTGTTTCTGGGCCCAACATCCTTCGCTTTCGGAGCAGATTTGGAGGATGTCTCGAGCGAGGCGCTCATTTTCACCCCCCAGGTGGGCCAGATTTTGAGGATGTCTCGATCGGTTTGCTTGTTTTGGTGGCCAGGCTCGTGGGCGCAGATTCTTCTCAGGATGCCACAGGAGGCTCCAACAGGCTCCAGGAGGCTTCCCAGGAGGCATCAGGAGGCCACACTCAAGAGACAGGATGTCCCAAGAGGCTCCAGGAGGCCCCAGGAAGCCCCAGGAAACCAGGAGGCCTCGGAAGGCAACAGGAGGCCCCGAGAGGCCCCAGGAGCAGGAGGCCTCAGAAGGCAACAGGAGTGGCTCCAATCCCATGTGTTTTACGTATGCTCCTATCGATTGGGCCTCACCTGGAGCACGATTCTTTGATGTTCTACGTATGTTTCTATAGATGGTCCTTCTCCTGTGTACACAATCCTAAATGTTTTACTCATGTTCCTATGTATTGGGCCTCTCCTGGGGCACGAGTCCTTGGTGTTTTACGCGTGTTCCTATAGATTGCCCTTCTCCTGTGGCTCTAATCCGCAATGTTTTATGTACGTCTGTTGCTATAGATTGCGCCTCCCTGGGGCACGAAACCTTCCTAGGAGGTCCCAGGAGGTCCCAAGAGGCTCCTGGAGACCCCAGGAAGCCCCAGTAGGTTTCAGGAGGCCCCAGGAGGCCCCAGGCTCATGCACAGAGACGCGCTCGTACTACTGAGGCTCATTCACACTCCAATTCATTCGCAGTTAGATTGATGTCCAGACCGTCACAACTGAAGCCCGTTAATATTCGAAAGCTCTTGCGCCTAGACATTCACGGCGGACAGGTCCATGCGAGTAGATGCACATATGGGGAGCTCCACGCAGTGAATAATTCTTGAGGGCCTCGTGGGGGAGCGCGGCACCCTGCGCAGCTTCTACGAGTGCCCTCCCTCCCTCCCTCCCTCCCTCTCTCCATCCCTCCCTCCCTCCCTCCCCCGTTCCCTCCCTCCCTCTCCCCCTCCCTCCCTCCCTCTCTGCACGCGCGCCGCAGTTCTTGTCACCCGAGCGGTCTCTTTCCCTCGAGAGCGGGCGCCCAGCTTCCAGCTGTACCGATACGGCCAGTTGCTTCTGCATAGGAAGTGATCCTGCACAGGTTACACGCCGGTCGTTGAAAGTAGGTATTTCCCCAATCAGAGCTTGCCTCTGTAGGGGTCCTATCGGATTAAAGGGTTAGGTGAGGTTTGTCGCCGATTTCGGTGGCCGGGCCCGGGTGCCTGGGTGCCCGGCGGTGCCCGGGTGCCCGGTTGGCCGGTGAGGTGCGTGGCCGATTACAGTGGCCGGGCCCGGGTGCCCGGGTGCCCGGGGGTGCCCGGGGGCCCGGGGGTGCCCAATAGCCCAGTAGCCCTATAGCCCTATAGCCATATAAGCCCTACAGCCGGTCGTTGAAAGCAGGTATTTCGGACTCGCAGATCCGAGTCTATTGCAAGCGCCTTCCTGTTTCAAGAACCGATATGTTGCTGCTGTTATCTGTCATTCTCTGAGAGGGCTTGAACCCAATGAACTTGATCCGCCTTCCTACTCCATGTTTCTATTGACTTCTTCCGACCGACGTGTACAGCTGTTTGGAAGGGGGCTCGCTGTTCCTCAGGCCCCTCCGTGGCTGTTCCTGTAGCCCTCCTCGTGCACCCCATGACTTATTGGGGGCAAACAAAATCGTTCCCGGCAAAGCCTTCCTTCTTGCAGCAGCCCGACTGCAATTTGCAACCAGGCCGGCGAAGCCAAGGCGATTTCACGATGGTCTCAGAGAGCGCCATGAACGGAGTAGGGGGTCCCAGACGGCCTCCAGAAGTCTTCCCCAGACACCCCAAAATTTCAGCCAGGTACCGGAATAGGATGTCGGAACTGCGTTGGCTTCTCACCCGTCGGCCCGAGACCGCTCCACGGCCCCCCCCCAGCTGGGAGCCAAGCAGAGCTCGAGGTTGCGCCACGCTCCAGCTTGTGGGCGCCCTGTGCCCGGCAGTGGGCGCCTCGTGGGCTCCCCCCAGCGCCCAGGGTTGTCCGATCGCCTTGTCGCAAGGCAGCGTGCACCACAATCCTGCCCCATCGTTCATTTTCGAGTCGAAATCATGCCATCCCAGCCACGCCAATAACGGCTCCCCCTTATCACCCTTGCCAAACCATGCAATGCGCGCACACATTTCGAAGTCATGCCAAGAGCATCAGCAGATGTTCTGCCCGCGCCTGATGTCTCAAGCCGTAAGAACCCCCTTGCGATTCTAGCAATCTCGTCCAGAATCTGCATTCTCATCTCACCGCGCTCTGTCCAAACCATGGGTTCCCGAAACGTTTCAAGATGAACAAGCCAAAAGCATGATCGACCCACGAACCTGGAAAGGGATTTAGAATTGCGAGGTTTGGGAACGCCCAAGACACCTCAATTGGGCGATGTGCAGTGGCAAGTTTATAGATACCAGTGGTGATGATGTGGTGCTCTGAGGCTGTGTTGTGCTTCTGTGTGCTGTGCCCCGCCGCACAGTGACTTGCCAGGGGACGTGCCAGGGGATGTGCCAGGCGACGCGTCGCGCGATGTGCTAGGGGGAAGCGCCCCGGGACGCGCCCCGGAGCGTGTCGGGGGGACGCGCCACGGAACGTGCCAGCGGACGTGCCAGGGGACGTGCCAGGGGACGTGCCACGGGACGCGCCGCGCGACGTGCCCAGGGGAGCCAGCAGGGAAGGTGCCAGAGAACGTGCACGAGGGTCACGGCCTCTCGTGAACCACGCAGCATCCGCGCTCTTGAGGCTGAGATCCCTCCTAACTCATGTTGGATTCGCGCTCCCAGGGCCGCGTTACCTAGTAAATTAGACGGTAGTCACGCTCCCAGGGCCACGATCCCTCCTAAATTGCGGTGCGTCCGCGCTCCCAGGGCCACGATCCCTTGTGAATTATATGGGATTCACGCTCCCAGCGCCACGATCCCTGACGTTTCCTTGACCTTCTGCGCTGGACCCGAAGGCGCTCCGCTTTCAAGGCCGCGATCCTTCGTTAATCACACTGGATCCGCGCTCCCAAGGCCACGTTGGCTCCCAAGGCCACGATCCCTTGTAAATGACATTGTGGTCGCGCTCCTAGGGCTGCGTTCCTTTGAAAATTGCACGGATGTCACGCGTCCAGGGCCACGATCCACTGTAAATTGCGCTGCGTTCGCGCCCCGGGGACAACGATCCCTCGCTCGCAACTTACGCTGCGCCCGCGCCCCCTGGGCAACGGTCCCTCGCAAATTACGCTGTGCCCACGCTCCCAGGGCCACGATGCCTTGTAAATTACGCTGCGCCCGCTCCCCCGAGGACGCGATCCCTTGTAAATTGCACGGCTTCCGCGCTCCCATGGCCACGATCCTTGGTAAATAACGATGCGACCGCACTTTGAGCACCACTTGGGCATCCTGGCGCGCCCAGGCCCCTGAAGTTCTGCAAAATAAGCGTTGGTTTGAGACATCCTCGAAACCTGCGCTCAGGAAGCGCCGTCCTGGAGCGGACACTCAAGAAGTTCACACTCGATCATGTTCTATACAGTTCTAGGGCTTCTGGATTCAATTATGGAGTGAGAAATCTGAGCAGAACGCTCCGCACCTCGTCTTTTACTTGGGGAAACGGGGGCATACGGACCCTATGATTGATCGAGGAGCATTATTGACGCTTCGCGTATCCCCACCAGCCCATCCAGAAACGATGCCCATGAGAGTTGACGGGGGGAGAAAAGAAGAGACACGCATAGTCAGGAGAGAGGAAGAGACACGCATAGTCAAACAGCAAGGGAGGCCGGCCTACACGGCGTGTTGGGGCCATCTCCGGGCCTGCGTGAGGGGGGGCGACGAGGAGCAGGAAGAGGAGGAGGAGGAGGAGGAGGAGGAGGAGGAGGAGGAGGAGGAGAGAGGAGGCAAGAGGAGCAAGATGAGGAGAAGGAGGACGAGGATGAGGAGGACGAGGACTAGAGTAAGGAGGAGGAAGAGGAAGAGAAAGGTGAGGGGGAGGATGAGGAGGAGGAGGAGGAAGAAGAGGACGAGGGGGAGGATGAGAACGAGGAGGAGGAGGAGGAGAAGGAGGAGGAGGAGGAACATGACGAGGACGAAGACAACCGATATGGGCGAGAACGAGAGGACGAGGAGGAGGAGGAGAAACAGGAGGAAGAGGAGGTGGAGGATACGGACGAGGAGGTTGACGAGGATGAGGACGAGGAGGGGGACGAGGATGAGGACGAGGACGAGGAGGACGAAGAGGAGGACGAGGACGAGACGGCGTCTTGCGTGCCTCGTCTGAGCTTTTTTTGGCCTCTTGGGAGGCCGCTCAAGGGGGCCTCTTGGGTGCCTCTCGGGTGCCTCTTGGAGGCCTCTTGGAGGCCTCTTTGGGCGCTCTTGGGGCTCTCTTTGGGGCCTCTTGGGGGCCCTGGAGGCCCCCTTGGGGCCATAGTCGAGGCGGCCGGTCAAACGAGGGGGGGTCCTCGATGCGTGCCCCCCCCCCCCCCCTGGGGGCCACGATCCTCGTTTTGGGTGTCAAACATTGGCCCTCCCACTGGCCGAAAAAGGAGCCTCTGGCACCTCGCGACCCAAACCCAGGGAGGGGAGGGGGAGGGTCCCCCTCCCCGAAGGGGAAAGGGGGTTGTGGAAGAGAAAGGAGACCCTCGCTAGACCACAGGTCGCCCAGAGGGCTGGTAGAGTTTTCCTCGAGCGGGCACGCGTGTAAAACATGTTTTACACAAAATATGGCTTACATTTGTTTTCAACGTGTGTAAATTCGCTGACCCTCTTCAAGCATGTCACTAGGGAAAGTTTACAAACGACAAGAGACCTATCAGCGCCATCGCAATACCGCCGTCATCATCATCGCCGATCGCCGCCATTGCCGCCATCATCAGCACCATCGCCTTCATCACTTGTAAATTGTCATCGCCGTTGTCACCAGCATCGGCGACGTCATTGGCCTCGTCGTCGTCGTCGTCGTCGTCGTCGTCGTCCCCGTCGTCGTCGGCATCGCCACCACCACCGCTGCTATTAGTATCGCTGCCGCCGTTGTCGGCGTCACCATGGGCGTAGGCTCGCCCGAGTCACCAACCCGCACTGAAGTGCTCGCGCGCCAGCGCGGCCTTGGATACCCCTTGGGAAGTCCCCGTCGATAAGCGCCATCGCGGCCTCATCAGTTGTGCCAAACCAGTTTGCCGCTCTGTGCACGCGCGCCAGCGCGACCGTAGAGAGGCGCTATCAAGTGCCAAGCAGTAGCCGCAAGCGTAGCCGAGTGTGCTCTGCCAAACGAATTGCAGGTGGGAGGTTGGGATGTTTGCACGAGCAGTGGAGTTGTCAATTTCATGATCTCCATACGCGCTAACACCACACAGCTCATACCACATAATTACATGGTTTACACTGGGTGGTTTGCGCAACATAGCCTACACCATATGGCTTGCACCGCAACGCTCTCACTACATAACGCAACCCACGTAGAGATAACTTGCACCCAATCACATGCACCACATATCTTACATACTATAGCTTTCGCCACGTAGCTCACACCGTGCAGTTTACACTAGGTCACACCACAGATCGCACCGCATGGCTTACACAACGCAGCTTAATTCACGCAGCATTCGCAGCATAGCTTACACCACGCAACTCGCCACGCGGAGCTTCGACTGCCACAGTGCAACAGCTCCTTGCTGGAGTTCGCGCCGCTGACGAGCACACGCATGTCCAGATTCGCTGCTTGCTGTTCTGCATACCCACGCAGGGAAGATCTGGGGGCGACGTTGGCCTCTTAGGGGGGCCTCTTGGCCACCACCGCGAGCCGTCTTGGAACCGCCTCGGGCCTGCCGGCGCGTCCATGGCCCCCCCTCCCTGCGCGCCGCCGGGCCTCGCCCTTTGATGCGCGCGCCTCCGTGCCGCCCCGTGCTCAGAAGAGGTGCGGGGCGCCAGGGCCGCCCTGACATCCTCGTGTCGGGCAGACTGTCGTGGGAGTACTTGCAGGGCTGGACCTAAACTCAAGCAGTGGCGAAGCGTCTTGGCTCGCCTATAGCCCTACCAACCGATGTGCTAAGAACCTTTGGAAGTTCCCACGAAAAGTTCGCAGAACATTTCTGGCTGGGACTGTATGTTCTAAGAACGTTCTTGTGTTATTTAATCGCTTCGCTCATTCCGCCGGCCCGTATTGTGCCATCGCAGGCGTTTGCTTGCGCGTTCGTGGCCTCTTGGAGCCTCGGTGGGGCCGTTTGGGGCCTCTTGGCGCCTCTTTTTAGGCCTCTTGGAGAACTCGGGAGGCCTCCAGGGGGCCTCCTGAGCTCTCGTGACGGTCTCTTGGGGGGCTTTCGGCGGGCTCTTGGCGGTATTTGTTGGTCCTCTTGGGGCCTGGGGCCTGACGTTGTTGGTCCTCTTGGGGCCTCACGGGAGCTTATTGGGGCGTCTTGGGGGTGTCTTGGAGAGTCTCTTGGGGCCTCTTTCGGGGTCCTGGGCGCCTTCTGGGGCGGAGGGCTCGATTTTTCAGTTCTCGGTTCCCTTCTTGAGCCCCTCTTGGGCCCGTCTTGGGGCCTCTTGGTCCGCCTTGGGCAGCACTTGGGCCGTCTGGGGGGCGCTCTTGGGCCGCTCCGGGGCCGTCTTGGGAGCCTCGTGGGCCGTCTTGGAGCAGTCTTGAAGGCCTCTTGGGCCCTCTTGGAGCGTCCGGAAGCGAAAAGGCCAGAACGCAAAAAAACATCGAAAAAAATAATGAAAATCAACGATTTTGGCAACTTGGGGCCCTCTTCGGAGGCCTCTTGGAAGGCCCTTGGAGCGTCTTGGAGGCCTCTTGGGCTGTCTTGGGGCCATCTGGGGCGTCTTCGGGCGATCTTTGGCCGTCTCGGGCCTCTCTTGGACCGTCTAGAAAGCTTCTCGGGGCCCTCTTGGACCGATCTGGAGCCCTCTTGGACTCCGAAACAGAACTCCGGCATCTCTGACCCGACCTTGCCGGGGACTTGCCGGGACCTTGCCGGGGTACTTTTCGTCCAGGGACCCCCAGGGGCCGCCCCGCGCGCGCGAACTAGAAATACTGTTAACCAGGTACCTCTAAGAACGTTCTTGTGTTATTAGAACATGTGTGGGTTCTAAGAACATTTCGTGGTAGGACTATAGGAATGCCGGGACGGTCGGTCCCTGCTCAATAAACGCTGTTTTGCTAGACTTCGGCTGTGTCTTGTTTTCGATTTGGGAGGGAGGCACAGGAAAACAGGTAGAGCAAAACTAAACACGAAACGAAACCAAAACGGAACATAACGTTTAGGTCCAGCCCCGAACAGTTCTATTGTGTTCTTGCGCGTTCGCTTGTTCTTGGAGCTTTGGTTGCCTCGGGATTCAGCAGCTGCGCCTCGGCAGAAGCGTTCTGGAGGGGCCGGGATCGTCCCGCTTGGCAGTCGCAGGCTCGAGGTGTGGCTGGAAAGTTAGACATCCCCGCGTCGGGAAAAGATCTCGACGGAACGCTGTTGTCAGTGTTCCTCGGGACGATCGAAATATGTACGGAAAGAATGGGTACAAAGACCGACAGCAGTTCCTGCTCATTCTGAGCAGGACTCGCTGTCGGTGCCGCCGCGGCTTGTGTCCATTTGCGACAGAAGGCCGCCCGCCCAACAGTGGCCGCTGTTGAATTTAGGAAAACATTTGTTGTTGGGCATTGTACCCATTTTTTCCGTACGCATTTCGGGCGTCCAAAGTTCTGCATTTGGGGGCCCCTACCCGGCCCTGGGACCGCCAAAAAACAATTGAGGATGTGGACGCGTTCCCCAGGAAGGGGTCCTGAGTCCAGAGGCGAGACCTCTGGGGGGCCACGTTACCCCATCGAGAAGAAAGAAGGACCGCTATAACCCTAAGGAAGGCCTGGCCTGACTTGGGTCCCCGTGTGTGAATTCGGGATCATCTGAATCTGGGCGGTATCGGTTTTAATACACCCATGTGAGGCCCCTCCTTCTGCTTCCCCCTCGCTAATTCAAGCTGTGCGCGGCCCGCTTAGCTTCGACTGGAACAGGTGCGCTCTCGGCCCGCGGATAAAACAACGGTTTTAATACACCCACCCGCCATCCGTCATGTCTCTGGCCCTCCTAACTCAGCTCCCCTGATGATGATGATGATGATGATGATGATGATGATGATGATGATGATGATGACGATGACGATGACGATGACGATGACGATGATGATGATGATGATGATGATGATGATGATGATGATGATGATGATGATGATGATGATGACGATGACGATGATCATGATCATGATCATGATCATGATCATGATCATGATCATGATCATGATGATGATGATGATGATGCTGATGCTGATGCTGATGCTGATGCTGATGCTGATGCTGATGCGATGCTGATGCTGATGCTGATGCTAATGATGATGATGATGATGATGATGATGATGATGAGGAGGAGGAGGAGGAGGAGGAGGAGGGGTCACGGGTCCTCTTCTTGCTGACCACAGCCGCTAGGAAAGAGAGAGCACGGCGCCGGTTGTCTGGGCGCTCTGGGCCTCCCCCCCCCCTGGCGGTCTGCCCTCGGGACCCCCCCTCCCCCGCCACCCACGGGGCAGCGCCAGGCTCGGCATCGCTCGGGCGGGGCGTGTGGATTCTTTCTCGCTCGGCAGGGGCCATCGAGGAGCGACACGATACATGCCCGTGAGCAAAAAACGAAAACGCCCGAAAACCTCGATCATCGATCCTTCCCGTTTCCTGGCCACACCTCCGATGTCCTGATCTGTCCAACACGCGGGTATCCGAAATTTGGACCACCTCCCGGGGACGGTTTCTGTTCGTCCCGCATCATTCCCAGATGTCGCACGAAGCCAGCAAGTGCGCGGGGAATGGGCGTCCGAGCGATGGCGAGCAGGGGGGGATAGGCAGCGGGGGGGGCGCATCGACCCCCAACCTCCCACTTACCGCCGATCGGGGCCCAGTAGCCCAACCCCGCTCGGGAACGTGGGGATTCGCTATCGGGGGCCATGGCCGATCCATCGGCGATGTCTCGCCGATTCTAGGTCGATGATTCCCCCCAGATGCCAGTCCCTCCGTATCGTCGCCCCTCAACCACCCTGACCTTCCAGAGCGCTACAGAGTACACCTCCAGACCTACGGACCGAGCTGGACTGCCTAAAAGCCTCGGCTGGAACCTAGATGTGGAAGTCCTTGTGCCAGTTTCCGACCATCCTTTTGGAGCTGGGCCCTCGTTCTGCAAAGACTACATGCCCCGCGGCCTCCTCCTGCTCCCCACCCCCCCCCTCCTCCTCCTCCCTCCCCGTCCCCGCCTCTACCCTCCACATGCCACCTGGCGCTGTGTCTAAACTACAGTGCCGTTTTTAATACATGCTCCGCGTGGGGATCATGGAATAAAAATGCAGGGATCTAGTATTAGAAACAACGCTGAGTTCATGCGTTAATATTTATTCATGAGTTAACCCTGTATAAACAACACCATTTAAACCATACAAAAAAACGATGTAATACAAACTGCCCTGTATGGCTTGGCTCAGATGTCGAGGTCCCTGCCTTTACCCCATCATCCACGGAAAATAACGTTTAGGTCCAGCCCCCTCCTCCTCCCACACCATCCCCCCCCTCCTCCTCCCACCCAATCCACTCCCCTCCCTCCTCCATCCCCGTCCAAACTATGGCTTGGCTCGGATGCCGAGGTCCCGGTGTTGCTTCCTGGCCCACCTGGGAGGTCAGGGCCCGGCCCCGCCCGTGAGGCCCCCGCCCCCCCCCCCGGGGCCAGCGTCTCTCGGGCTGGGGCCCTCGTGGAGAGGGGCAGGGATCTCAAGAGCGCCCCGACAAATGCTACCCATCGGTCGCTGAGGAGGAGGAGGAGGAGACGGAGGAGAGGAAGAGGAGGAGGAGGAGGCGGAGGAGGTGGACGAGGACGAGGACGAGAGGGAAGAGGAGGAGGAGGAGGAGGAGGAGGAGGAGGAGGAGGAGGAGGAGAAGGACGAGGTGGAAGTGGGGGAGAAGGAGGAGGAGGAGGAGGAGGAGGAAGGCATTTGTAGATTCCCAGGTTCCAATCTACTTCAGGCGCCTTCCTACTTCAACTAACGAGTGATTCTCCCTGGTTCTCCCTCTGTGTAGGGGGCGGGCGGGGACAAAGTCTACTGCCAACGCCTTCCTACTTCATTTGACTACCCACTTCTTTCGACCGATGGGCAGGCCTACCAGATGGGGTCCGAATATCAGAGAGGGGGGAATGGGCACAAAGGCACATAGGTACATATACCGCTACCCCTTCCTTTGTTTTCGTTTTTGGGGGGCCTCCTGAGAGGCCCTCGTCGCCACGGACGGATTTGCTCTGAAATCTTAGCCAGGATGCATCCCAGGAGAGGTCCAGAGAGGAGCGGTATCGGTACTTGCTGGTTTCCCAAATGTCTCTAGGCCTCCCAGATGGGGTCCGAGTAGATGGGGTCGGAGGATCGGGCCGCATCGCCGATGCATCGGCGATGTGGTTCGATGCGGAGCCTGATTTTCTCCATGCCGTCGTTTCCGATGCATCGCCGAGGCCTCGCTAGTACATCGGCGATGCGGCGCAATCTTCCGACCCGATCCATTCGGACCCCATCTACGAGGCCTCCTTATTCAGACGTCTCAAATCCCACAAGGTTCGGCAAATTTCGTGCGTTCTTCAATGGCCGACTCGGGGCGACATCGTCTCGTCTGTGACGAGTTGGGAGTGGATGTGGAGCATACGAACAGTCAGAAAGTGTTTGCATCTGGCATACTTGTCGCGATCTTAAAACGGGCGCCTAAAGTCACGCGCTGTTTGAATAGATGTTCGCAGCCTTCACCGGAGATTTACCTGCCGTTGGGCTCTGTTGTTGAGGAGCTGTCTTTGTTCCACTTCACGTGGCCCAAGGAACGCCACGATGTACGAAATTATCGAGTCTGATGATTACTTGACGCATTCTGATTGCATTAGGCCATGGGGAACCCAACAATTTTGGTTTGCTGATGCTGGAAGCCAGAAGGGCCACAGCTTACGGCATGCATTTCTGTGGCCATGCCGGTTCAAGCCACATTAGTTCAAGTCGCTTGCGTTTTGGTTCAAGCGTTGGTCCAGTCTGGCAACCGACGGAGTTTGTTTGTTTGCAGGGGATTTGGGACAAGAGAAGTGTTGCACACTTGTTTCTTGAGTCATGGCATCGGTTGCCAACTTATACTATTTCCACGGGCGTGGCCGTTCCCAACAAGCGCGTTGGGTGCTTGCCGCAGCAGGCGTGCCATTCCAGAACGTATGCCTATCCAGCTCCAGAGAGATGTCACAAATGCGCCAGGATGGCAAACTAACATATGGTCAGCTACCAATGCTCGAGATTGATGGTATGAAGCTGTCGCAGTCTATGGCCATTGTGCGCCATGCTGCGCGACTCGGACAATTGGAGGGCAAATCACCAGCCGAGAGCGCGCGTATTGACGAACTTGTCGAGGGGATATCTGACGCCCGAGGACCAATCATAGGATTTCCATTCCAGCGCTCGCCTGAAACAGCAGTTCAGCAGCTCATAGGGTCTGTCCAAAAGTATTACCCAATATTTGAGAAGCTCATCAGTGATAACTGTAGTGAACCATTTTCAGTGGGAGCCAGCTTGAGTGTAGCAGACGTGCTGCTGGCAGAGTTTGTTGAGTCGAGCCGTGAAGCCGTGGAGAGCATGTATGGTTGTGACCAGGCCGCTAAGCTCGTCCTCGCGCCTTACCCAAGGCTGCGAGCGCTACACCAACACGTGTTGTCCCTTCCCACAATCAAAGCTTTCATGACATCAGAGAATTGGTTCCCATTTCCAGCTGGCACCGTCGGCCAGAAGTACGTTGAAAATGTGCAGACAGTGTTGAGCCGCTGATCGGCTTGAAGATACATCTCAGTGGCCTAACGATGATCCCATTGAGGCAAGTTTTCCATTCGTTAGCTGATTTTCTTGCTGCTGCAGGTGCATCTGTGTTTTCCAGTACTGAATGCGAGCATCCAGCCCCGCGGTTTGTTTGTCGCATGGTGTCATGCTTCAGCACAAGTGCCAGGTGCTTACGCACGCGAGTTCGAGCGTCGCCGTCGACGCAGCCACGTGTGTGCACTCCAGGGCCTGCGGGCACGAAAAGAAGCATAGCTTGCGACGTGTCCCAAGAGCGCCAGACGAGGTCTCTTATGCTGGACTCGAGCTTCCCTTGTCCGTAAGGGCTTCGCCCCCGTGCCGCCGGCCCCCCTCTCTTAGGATGGGACTTGCCAGAGCTGTGTTGGGATGTCTGGACGCTGACGTGAAGCAATGTCGGGACTTCACGCGAGGGCCAATATTAATGTACGAGGGTTGATGGCTTCGGTGGCGCGACTATTAGGTAATTTACTATGGTTTATGGTTTCGGGGACGCGAATATGGAATACTTTACTAGGGTTTGTGGCCTCGGGGGCGCAACTAGTATGTACATTGCAAGGTGTATGGCCTAGGGGGCGTGCATATCACGTAATTTACGATGGTTTATGACCCCGGGGACGTGAACATTGCACAACTTGCAAAGGTTTGTAGCCTCGGGGACGCAAGTATAGTATAATTTTACAAAAAGGTTTACGGTACTTTTCAAAGGTCTATGATTTCGGGGTCGCGAGTATGGTGTAATTTACATAGGTTTAGAGTCTCGGGGGCGCGAATGTTGCGTACTTTGTAAGGGTTTCTGGCTTCGGGGACGCTGGCATTGCGTAATTTACGATGGGCTATGGCTTCGGGGACGCGAAAAGTGCGTCATGTACGAGGGTTTATGGCCTCAGGGACGCGAACCTAGCTTAAATCACTAAGGATTATGGCCTCGGGGACGCAAATATCATGTAGTTTCACGTGTCCCACGCCCCGTATGCACGTGCACATTTCCTGCCGATGCGCCGTCTGGGCGCGGCTCTCTGTTGTTGTTGTTGCACGCCCTCCCAGGAATTCAGACAACGCGATTTGGACGTTGTATAAAAGCTAGTTTGAGGCTCCTCCCCACGGACAGGAAGGAAGCAGAAAGCAGGACTGTAACAGTGGAAACTGGAAACTGGAACTGGAACAGGGAGCTGCAATCCGAGCCCTCGCAGCCTGGTGGCCCCGCACGGGGCCCGGCGGATTTCAGTTGGGTCGTCCCGCGCACGCGCCACCGTGCTGCAGTGGGGATGGAAGGAGGAGTCTGGGCCTGGGGGGCATGGAGGTGTGGGTAGGGGGCCACATGTGAACCCTACCCCTACCCCCCACGATTTCCGAGGGAGAGGGTGGGGTTCACTTCGTTCGGGCGCTTCCGAGCGAAGTGAACCCCACCCTCTCCTAAAAAACCGTGAGTTCACATGTGGCCCCCTAGTGGGGGGCGGACGGAGGTGTCGGGAGGCTTCTCGCCAGGGACTTTGCTCTTGGCTTCATGTGTCGTCGGGGGGGGGCTGCTGGTTCGGAAGATGTTCGCCACCGTGGACCCCAAACAGTGTGTGTTTCTGGGACTGTATGGTGTGCAACATATGTGGTACAATCTAGATTGTGCAGTCTATGTGGTGTAACATTACGGTGCAGTCTTTGTGGTGCAATATATGTTCTGCACTCTTTGTGGTGCTATCCATGATGTGGAACCCTGTTGTGCAATCTACGCTGTCCAATATATGTTGTGCAAGTTAGGTGGTGCAATCTGAGCGGTCCAAGCTACGTGGTGCAATCTATGGTGTGCATCGAATTTCGGGTTGCAGTGACTTGTCCGCTCCACTGCTCGTGCAAATCTCCCACCCACCCACCCGCAACGTAGTTTGCAAACCTCATGCGGCGGCGATTGCGATTTGTGCTTGGCGCTGGCTGGTGCATATCTGCGGCTGCGCCAGCCCATGCGCGGGCGCAGCGGCGAGGTAGTTTGGCGCGACCGACGAGACCGCGGTGGTGTTGACCGTTCGGCACATCCCAGCGGGCAATTGAGTGCGAGTCAGCGGTTTGGGCGGGCGCGGTGTCATGGCAACGTCGACACTTGCAAACACGATGGCGATGATAGTGGCGATGTTGGTGACGACAACTGTAGACACGATAGTGATGATGATGATAGTGGCGATGACGGCGCCGATGCCGATCTCGCCGACGACGATGACGGCGTCTTCGCGTCGGTGATGAAGGTTTTGGAAGGAATTCGACATGCGCGCGCGGCAGACGCGCGAGAGTGGACAACGGTATTATTTTGAGGAATTCGTATGGCATTATTTGACACGGACTCTGCCACCCCAGCGCGCGCGCAAGGGCGTTCGAACGATTTCGACATGCGCGTGCGACGCCCGTCTGGTAGCATTTGTATGGACATGTTGAACAACAAACGCATGGTTTTCTTCAGAATTCGCAAGAGCGCGCGCGCACGCTTTTGCTGAAAAGCTGCGTTGCGAAACTTTGTTTTGCTTATTCTGGACACTCGATTTTGACATTCTTCTGGGACCTAAGTTTTTTGACGGATTTCAGCATGTGCACGCGACGACGCGCGCGTGTGCACTTCGTTTCGGTTTTGGCTGGGGATTCTCACAACGGTGCGCGCGCAAGGGCGTTCGAACGATTTCGACGCGCGCGCGATGCAATCGCAAGAGCGCGCGCACGCTTCTGTTCAAAATCCGTGTTGCGAAACCCTGTGTTTGTATATTTTTTGGACATTCGATTTCAAATGCTTCCGGAACTGAAGGTTTTTGAACGATTTCGGCATGCGCGCGCGACGACGCGTGCGTGTGCACTTCGTTTCATTTTGTGCAACGGATTCTTGAAACCTTGTGATGTTTGATAAACGAGTGTGCGCGCTGAGTTTTGTTTGGGCTAGGTAACCGAGGGATGGACCGATACCGGTTTGGCTGGGATAGTATGAACTCACGGGTGGGATGGGCACTGGGTCAGGATCATATGTGTTTTACATCGGTTCCCGGGGGGTGAATAAGTCCAGGGGGTATTTTTTTGGTTCTGAAAAGGAGTATTATAATGGTGCCATACATGCGGTGCGGTCTCTCTCCTTCTTCTCTCGCACACTAGCTTTATACATGTGTGTGCATTTATATATATATATATATATAAGGGGGGCGAGGGCCAGGGGCTCTGGCCCAGCGACCTCTCGACGCCATGGGGGCCACCGCCTTCCGAACGGCTCCGGACGGGACGGCACAGGAAGTTCCAGACCCACGCACAGATTGATCCACAGAGCCCCGAACACGCCCACTGTGGGCCCACATCGGCTCAGCAGGCTCACTAGAGGCCCCAAACGCGCTCCCAGAGGAGTCCCGCCAGGGTGCCCCGAGGCAAGCATCGCTAATCAGTCCCTGGCTGGGTTGTTTGAAGTCGTTCGGCTGCTCTACGTTTCGTGCTTCGGATTTTCTA
>CAUYUJ010008768.1:344781-382281 GCA_963575745.1 Prorocentrum cordatum | reverse complement strand
ACGGCGTTTTCGCGTCGGTGTTGAACATGTTGTAAGAAGTTCGACATGCGCGCGCGGCCCGCGCGCGAGAGTGGCCCGCATAGTATTATTGGACACGGATCGCGCACTTCCCCAGCACGCGCGCAAAGGCGTTCGAATAGTGTCGACATCGGCGTGAAAAGGCAGGTTGGCCGACTTGGATGAATATGCTGAGAGAGTAGCTGTTTAGTAACAGTTCGCAGAAACGCGAGCGCAGGCATTCTTGGAAACTCACGTTTCCAAACCCAGTGTTGTTGTAATGCATTTTCGGGGCGCTCGATTTGCAAGGCCCTGCGAAAACTATTGTTTGTGAAAAATTTCCGCATGCGCGCGCGATAACGCGCGCGCGCAGTTCGTCCCAGTTTGTTTTGTAAGGGACTCTTGCGACAGCTCGCGCGCCAGGGCCTCCGAAAGATTTCGACGCGCGCGCGCGAGCGGCACGTTTTGTCGGATTTGATGCTTCACGAAACCCGTTCCTTTTGAAGGATTGCATTGCGCCGAATTTTTTGTTACAGAGGACATGTATGAAATCTGAGCGTGGGAAAACTCGCGCATACAATTCTTCGACGAACCTGAGGAAGGGTGCCGATGCCGGCTCCCTTGGGGTGTATGGGTTCATATGTAGGATGGGCGATGAAGCAGAATCGTGTGAAATTGCAACACGGAAAGGAGATCGTTGATTCTTGGGGGGCCCTAGCATTTTCACCAGCCAGGATAATGTATGTGGAGCAATAGCTGTGGCGCGATCTATGTGGTGCAATGTACGTGGTGCAGTCCATAGTGTGCATTCTACGCGGTGCATCTTATGTGGTGCGTGTCTCGTGGTGCAACCGGTGCAATGTATGTGGTGCGAGTTATGTGAGGTGGTGACGGCGCGCCCGCGGGGCGGCGTCGGCGGGAACATCGCCGCCGAACCGAGCAGGTGGCCCCGACGACGGGCGGCGACAGGGAGGCGACGGAGTGCACATGGCCGTTGGACCGACCATGCGGCCCAGTTTTTTTAAGACCACCATTTGGGAATACGAAGTTGCATTTTTTTATCAGACGGCCAACGGGCGGGCGACACGGACACGCACACGCACACGCACACCGATACACACACACACACACGCGTTGTCTCTCGCGCCGATATGCAGCACGATCCCTCCGAATGCAGACACACGTGCAGGTTCTCCAGAGAAAAGAGCACACACCATGCCGCAGCATCTGCACCTGTGTGTGCTTGACCACAACAGCCAAATTTTTCACGATTGTCGCATCATCGCCGACACCGTTATAATACATTTCGATCCGCGTGGATGCCCAATGGCTCACATTTCACCAGCCACCAAACCACCCCAACCCAACCCGAAGCCCTCAATTTGCCTTCCATTTCCAGTGGGCGGGGGTCGGGGAACGTTCAACAAATACATGGTATCCGTATCCCCCCCCAACCCGAAATTCGTGGCAAATTCGGGTCTTCGGGTTGGGTTGGGGTGGTCTGGTAGGTAGTCAACATTACACACCAAGACCGATTCCGGCCAGGCCAGGTTTGCTTTGACACTCAGGCGCCGTGAGAAAATCACGACGGAGCGGTTGTGGCAAGTTGTTGCTTCTGGCGGCCCTTGCCGGGCCCCTGGGGCCATGAAAAAGACCCGGGATGAGAAGCCGGTCCCAGGTCGGAGGGAGGAGGAACGACACCAACACCACCTGGGGGCCCACCTCCAGCGAAGAGGCCCGCGATACCTTCCCGAGCTGGAGACTGGGGATGTCTCGAGCGAGCGAGGGGGGACCGCACCAGCTCATGCATCTCATCGCCCAGCTTTGTTCCTGCCAGGGATGGGGTCGAGATTTCCGGGGCCCACGTTGCGAATCCTGGATCCTGGCGTCGGAGGTCCGAGGTTGGTGCTATCCACCAGCGCGGTCCGCGCTGCAACAAGTGTAGCTTGTCGCCAAGGCCCGAGTCTGGAGTGAGAGCTCTTGACCATCGGCGGGCGAAGAGTTGCATAGCTGGTCCCGCGTGCCGCGGACGACCGATTAGGATGCAGAAGTACCCTGATGCGGATTCGCGAGCCTTCGTGAGCTCTCTGGGATGGCCGGCCAGCGAAGCAGGAGCGACAGCGTTGGACAAGGGTTCCCAGGGCCACATTGCGTCAAAACGAGAACGAAGACAATGGAGTATCGCGTTGATATCGGCATTGCAACGAGGACGAAGATGACACTGACAGTCTCAAATGGCCCATGTGGAGTGATCGCGCTGTGAGTGGGTCCGCGTTATACATTCCATGTGGGACCTGGTATCCGAGGACCGCGGAGGCAGTGGATATGGGTTGTTATCTTCGGAACCTCTCAGGGCTCGACAGTGTCGACTGCCTCCCAAAGTCCTTGGAAATCGAGTCCACGGAAGGTGGATGCGTACATGTTCCTGCCGTGTCCTGCGTTTTGGTCGTTACTTGTTGTCGTCGTCCCAATACCGCGTCGGCAGTCGATAGAA
This sequence comes from Prorocentrum cordatum, assembly GCA_963575745.1. Lineage (NCBI taxonomy): Eukaryota > Dinophyceae > Prorocentrales > Prorocentraceae > Prorocentrum > Prorocentrum cordatum. Next base: position 379,790 of record CAUYUJ010008768.1, on the reverse strand, counting down.
GGGCATGGCGCCGTAATGCACGGACCAATTTGCATTTGTCGAATATTGTTTTCCGAGCATCTGTCCTTGAGTCTCTTATCGCTGAGTATCGTGGCATTGGCATTTGCTCTGTTATTTTGCGTCGCGCTGAGCACGCTTCATACCAGGAGACCCCAGGGGCGCAAGTTTACAACCAGACTGGCGTGAACAACGCCACTCCTTTGGTGGGAAACGGCTGAGGCTCTGGACACAGGAGGCATGAAGGATGTTGCAGTATGACGATGGATGCTGGATTTTGAGCGCAGGGGTGACCAAGACAGAATAGCGTGCAGTTGGAAGTGTGCGGTATCCTCCACGTTTGTCACGCAACCGAACGTATCATCATCCATTGACATTGCATCATGTATTGTCCAGTTGTGTGCGTTCAACTCCGCCACCGCGCTTGCGCAACAACTTAGCAGGAATGGGGCTCGAATTCTTAAACTTTCGCGTATCCCCATCCGCCGATCCAGGAATGGTACCCAGAAGCGCTTCACTTCGCGGGGGAGCGCGGCATCACGTTGAGAGCTCGGGGAGCCTCCGTGTGCCAGAAACTTCTTGGATGCCTCTCGGAGTCTCTTGGGATGCCTCCCGCGGTTTCCTCAGGGTTTCTTCGGTAGCCTTGGGTGCCTTGTCGGAGGCCTCTTGAGACTCCTTGAGGGCTTCGTGGCGGTTAGATCCTCTTTTGGCGCGTTGGATGCTTCTTGAGGGCCTCTTGGGGGTTTCTTGGGGGCCGGTTGGTGCCTCTTGGGGCCCTCTCAGGTGCCCGTCGGGCTGCCAGGGAGCTATCGTGGCGGCACCTTGGGCCATCCTGGGCGGCCTGAAAGTCAACCTAGCGAGAACGTCACAACCCGTCAACATCGAACGGCGTGTCAATGATTTGTCCCTCCGCTGGCTTTTCAGGGATGCCTGTTTGAGTCCTCTTTGGCCGTCTTGGGCGCCTCTTCCGCCGTGAGGAGGCCGTCTGGAAAACCTCTGGAGCCAGCATGGGCCATTTAATTTAGGTCGTATTGATGACAAGCTCGTTGTTTTAGAAGTCCTCCTGGGTGCCGTCTTGGCAGTCTGGAGGCTGAACCGAGCGCCAGATAACAACATTCAGGCGGGGGGGGTTGGGGGGTCGTGACGAGGGGGGGTCGGCCCCAGAACGAATACAGAAACCTTCCAGACAACAGAGAAGCATGACGAGAACAGCGAGGTACGATTGAATATGATTTGGTGGGCCGAAGACCTCGACGGTGGGGTTCAGGGGAGGGGGGAAGCGCGCCCTGGGCCCGGGTAACACGCCCCCCCCCGCCGAAAATGGAAAACGCCAGTCAAGACGGCTTGAGAGAGGTCCAGCACGGGTCCGAAATGGCCCAAGAGCACCCCAAGACAGCCGAAGAGGCCTTTGAAAGGATTGTCAAAGGGTTCTCGCCTGTTCTGGCTTCTGAAGGCCCAAGACGGCCCAACAGGCCCGGATCGCCCAACGACCGGCCATGGAGACCCCAAGAGGGCCTCAAGACGGCCCAAAAGAGTTTCAAGATGGCCTAACTAAGAGGGATCAAAGAGGGGCCCAGAGGTGGCCAAGAGAACTCCAAGAAGGCCATGGGAGGCCGCCACGAGGGCCGAAGAGGGCCCTCAGAGGGCCGCAAGACGCCCCAAGACGGCCCAGAAGGCCCCTAGGACAGCCCAAGAGCCTCCAAAGAAAACACCCTAGACGGCTTGATGAGAAAAGAATGCAGATTTGTTGTCGGACGTATTTCATTCTTTGTTGGGAGTGAGCCTTTTCGGGCCCAGACCGGCCAAACACGGCTCTGAGGGCCTCCGAGATTGCAGGGCGATTGCCCAGGAGGCTCCCAAGAGGGCCCCAAGAAGGCCCAAGAGGGCCCCGAGACGGCAGCAAGGAGCCCCGAGACAGGCCGAAGAGGGAGGCAAAGCACATGGAGTTCCCGTAGGTGTTTCATCCTGGCTTGGGAGCTCGCCTCTGTGGGCCCAGATCGGCTCCGAGGGCCCCCGAGATCGCCCCAGGACGGGCCGGAGGCTCCCAGAATGGCCCCAAGTTGGCCCATGACGGCCACAGAGAGCCCCCAAGACGGCCCAGCAGGGGCCCAAGCCAAGAGGTGCCCACGAGAGCTCCCAGAGTGCCGAGGGAGGCCGCGGCTCCCCGAGACGGCCCGAGAGGGCCCCAGAGTGCCCCAAGACACCCAAACGGCCCCCGGAGGACCCCCCCTGGACGGCCCAGTGACGGACGAGGCTTTGACGCCCAGGTCCCCAAGAGCATCTGGTGATCGGGAAGACCTTTTGTTACACGAGTCGGTGATGAGAAAAGCTTTGTGAACGCCAAGGGTCCCCAGAGGGGGCAGTAACACAGAAAGCTCTGAGCGCTCAGGCTCCTCAAAGCGAGCGGTGACGTAAACAGCTTGAGACGCCAAGGCTCCCAAGAGCGAACGGTGACGTAAGCAGCCCTTAATTCCAAGTAGGCGATGCAGAACAAGTTGGTCGTCTTCACCGACATTGTCGCGTGGGCGCCCCGCGTGAGGTCGCGCGTAAGCGTCCTCGTTCCAATGTGACGTGCCGCGCTGGCGGCTCGCCTAGGACCCGTTTCTTTTCGTCGCTCAGGTCTTCCCAAAGGGAACGGTGACGTGAAACACCATTCACACCAAGGCTCCCCAGAGCGAACGATGATGTGAAGGAGCTCTTCACGCCAAGGCTCCCAAAAGCGAACGGTGACTTGAAACAGCTCTTCTCGCCAAGGCTCTCAAGAGCGAACGGTGCCATGAGCCCCCTCGGGCCAGTTTCTCGTGCTGGCCCAGGTTATAACGCACCCACTCCGTGACATTGACATTGTAAACTTAGTTGTCTGTCGTTGGTGGGTTCTGGTAGTTGATGCAGACGCCGACTTCGTTGACTAAGGACGGTATTGCATGCCCAGGCTTGAGTCAGCTTCAAGCGTTTTCTTACTTCAGCAGTCGAAGGGGCGTCCGTTTCCCTTTCCCTTTCGGGGGGCGGCGGGCCGAAACATTCGAGGTTCTTGTCTCCTCCATGTGTTCCCACTCGCCCTTACTCCACCGCATTATGGTTAAGTCGGGCACGTCCTTCTACAGGAGGAATATTCAACATAAATTGTCAAAAAATAGTCGGGGGACGACTTTTTCGACTATTTTTGAAGGTTTTTGGTGTATTTTTTGGCTCTGTCTAATTTTCGTCCAGCGTCCCCCTGTAGGGGGGGCAACCCCGACCTAACATTATGGTTCCTTCTCCGTGCTGCTGCTCCGTCGTGATCTCCCCTGCCCTCAGATTCCGCACGGCCCTAATGTTTCCACCTTCCTCTTCCATGCTCCCACAAGCCAAGGTATCTTCGTGACGTGCCGACGCGGCGGCGATCCCAGCGTGTGCGTGCGAACGTCGCCGGTGGGACAGATCCCGCCGATGTCGAACGATCTTCGCCATTGGGAGGCTGTGAGCGCTCAGGGCCGAACGGTGCACGCGGTGTGGCAAGCCAGCGCCGAAAGTCTGCGCGACGTGGGGGGGGAGCCCTCCTTGTGCTCCGCATCAGCCGCGGCTTGACTTCTTGTCATCGCGAGACTTCGAGGGCCGTGGCAGCGACTTACACCAGCGGAGGTGAACGATCCTTGCGGCATCATCATCATCATCATCAGCAGCAGCAGCAGCATCAGCATCAGCATCATCATCAATCAGTATCAGCACCATGATCGTCATCGTAATCGTCATTGTCATTGTCATTATCATCGTCATCGTCATCGTCATCGTCGGTGTCATGATCGTCATCATCGTCATCATCATTATTATTGTTATTATTGTTATTATTAGTCGTGTTTCAGTGTTCATTGTTTGAAGTATCATAGGCATCGTCGTAGTCATCATCAAGAGCCTTACCATCATCACCATTATCATCATTATCATCAACATAGTCAGCAACATCATCATCATCATCATCATCATCATCATCATCATTATCAGTATCATCATCATCATCATCATCATCATCATCATCATCATCATCATCATCATCATCATCATCATCGATGCAGGTACTACCGGTTAGGCCCGAGGTGATCCGAGCCGAAACGAACGCTCTTCAAAGGCTGACCATGGGTCCGAGGCACGCCATCCCTACCATGGTCCTCAAGAACTCCCTGGACTTTGGGTTCCCTGTCGAGCCCCGCAACCTCCAGGCCACGAACAAGGCCGCGATGTTTCGGATCGCCCTCCAGAGTTCAGCCTTCGCGAGAGTGAAGGAGCGTCTGCATTTTCTTGAGCACGCAGATGTCGAACGGCTGGCTGTTGTTCGGCATAAGTCTTGGCTTGCGGAGTCTATGTGCGGCTCCCTGATTAAGAACTGGAACGAGCTCACGACGATTTGCCCGACGATCAACGAATATACGCACGACGTCCAGCGAAAAGTCACCATTGCCGTTGTCAAAAATCAGGGACGTCCTTCGATGCCAGTCCTGCTCTTGCCAAGGATTCGGAAGTTCTGGAGTGAGGCCCCCGTAAGCCACGCCGATTTTATTTTTCGAGCCATTTTCCTCGCCGCTACCAAACAAGCCCCCTTCGTTGCCTCCTCTCTCCTCAAATCTGTTTGTAACGCGTGGCCCACGTCGGCCAGATTTCGGTCAGGGAACCGTTGTTGCGTCATGGGCTGCGGTGCCGCAGACTCCGACCACATAACGCATTACTTTCAATGTCCTGTGCTGCTGCCACTGCTTCCTAGTATCATCCCGTCGCTGCCGCCTGATTTTCTCGAGTGGAATGCTCTCGATCGATTGCTGTTGAGACCTCATATGCCGTCCAGCCGAGCCTTGCATGGTACCATTCTAATGCATGATCTTTTACTCACAACTTATAACGCCATCCGTTCACAGTCGTCTCAGGCAGGTCCTGTCAGGGTGGAGGCCTTGATGCGGGCGAGGGCCCGTGCAGTAGCCAAGCGCAAGAGGGCCATTCGCGAGCTGCTGAACCAAGGCACCTAGCCCCCTATGGAGCCTGACATCATCATCATCATCATCATCATCATGATCATCTTCATCTTCATCATCTTCATCATCATCATCGTCATCATCATCATCATCACCACAGCCATACGGAGCTCCACCGAAGGCCTCAGTCCGCCCGCATGAGGACTTACGCCCATCTCGGGATACCCCGCATGTTTTTCGTTGGCCCCATAGAGGCCTCCGCCGACGGCCCCAGTCGCAGCGCCCGCGGGCAGACCCGTGCTCGTTTTTGCGCACCTTCGCACGCCTCGCGGTGCACAGGCAGCTCCACCGAAAGTCCCGTCGCGGCGCCCCCCCGCCGACTCGGCCCCATTCTGGCACACACACACACACACACACGCACCACACCTCGCACGCTTCGTCTTGGCATCGCTCGGACGTGTGCATTTTTCCTTCGGCAAGGACCATCGAGGAGCATCCTTGATCACTTGGCGAAACAACCACGCACGAAACCGAAAAAAACACAGGGAATGGACGTCCGAGCGATGGCCAGTCGTGGCCTCCTGGGGAGCTCCATCGAACGGCCCCAGGTGCGGCGCCCGCCAGCGGGGCCGGGCCCACATCTGCCAACCCCCTCAAAACGCTTCGGTGTCTGTTTCCGGGGAGCGCCACCGACGGCCCCAGCGGCAGCGCCCGCAGGTGGACCTGGGCCCAGTTTGGGTTGACCCCTCACACGCTTCGTCGCCTCGAGTTCCAAGCGAGGCCCGAGCCGAGGTCGGCTGCCTTTTGGCACACTCTTCACGCGTTTCGTGGCCTCGTAGGTTGAAGGCATCCATGGGCCACTGTCCCATGTTGGGGGCAGACACAAACACGATGAGGAAGGTAATAGGAAGGTTGGTTTACAATGGCGAAGATGGTGAACTCGCGTCGGGGTGTAGCAGCTTGCGCGGTCGCGGCAAACGTGTCGATCGCGATGCTGATGACAATGATAATAATAATGCTGATATTGATAATGCTGATGATGATGATTGAATTGCCGTTGCTGATGCTGATGCTGATGTTGATGTTGATTATGATGCTGTGCTGATGATGGTGATGGTGCTGGTGATGGTGCTGATGATGGATGGTGATGGAGATGGTGATGGTGATGGTGGTGATGATGACGATGTTGATGACGATGACGATGATAATGACAAGGATGACGACGATGACGATGACGATGCTGATGACGATGATGATGACGATGATGGAAAGGATGATGATGCTGATGCTGATGCTGATGATGATGATGGTGGTGATGTTGCTGGTGTTTGTGATGGTGGTGATGATGGTGATGATTGTGACGGTGGTGGTGATTATGGTTGTGATTATGCTGATGGCTGTGATGATGATGATGATGATGCTGATGATGCGTTGACAAGTTTTATGATGATAATGATGATTATGCTTATGATTGTGATTACGATGATGACGACGATGGCAATGACGATTGCGAGTTCGATGGCAGCGACGATGACGATTATGATGATGTTGACGATGACGATGATGATGGTTATGTTGGTGATGATGATACTCATGATGATGTTGATGATGACGACGCCGACGAAGATGACAATGACGATAATAATTACATCGATGTTGATGCTGATTATGATTATGATGATGATGATATTGATGGTGGTGGAAGTGACGCTGCTGCTGGCGGTGGTGACGATGATGATGATGATGCTGATGATGTTGATGATTCTGCTGATGATGATGATGATGATGATGATGATGTTGATGATGCTGCTGCTGCTGCTGATGATGATGATGATGATGATGATGATGATGATGATGATGATGATGATGATGATGGTGCACATGCTCTTGATGCTGCTGATGGTGATGATTCTGATGACGGCGAGGACCAGGAGGACGAGGAGGAGGTGGAGGAGAGGAGAGGAGAGCAGGAAGACGACGACGAAGAGAGTGAGAGGGAGGAGGAGAGGCAGGAGGAGCAGGAGGAGGAGCAGGAGATGCAGGAGCAGGGGCGCAGCGGGCGAGGGAGGAGGAGGAGGAGCAGCGGCAGCAGCGGCGTGTCCTACGTTCTGGCTGCGCACCACATCTTGGCCCCGAACGTCTTTTCGGAGACAGGATGCCCAGAATCCCTCGCGTTGTGAAAAAAACCCTCTCGTTGTGAAAACATCACGACGGGAGGTTTTTCGCTATCTCCGGCCCCCGGGAGCCCTCACCGGGCCTCGGGACCGTCAAAACATGGTTCAGAATGAAAAGCCGTCCCGTGGAAGGGGTCCAGACCTTTGGGGGTCGGAGTTATAAAAAAAAATGACGTCGGGGCTCTGGGGGCCCAGAGAAGGACCAAATTCCGTCCAACGAACTGAATATTCGATTCTCGTTTGCCGTGGAGCTAACGGGTCCTGAGGGAAACGGGTCCTGGAGCAAACGGGTCCTGCGGGAACCGGGTCCATTCACGGGCCAGGCCCCAGGACCGTCACCCAAAAGCGACCCTGGATAAAGAGTTGGTTCTGTGGGAATGTCCCGGGGTACAGGATTAGTCATTTTGCGAGGGTCGCAGAGGATAAGGATGAGCAGGAGGAGGGAGAGGAGTTTGCTCCTGAATCTGCCGAAAGTGCTGCTCCGCAGACCCGGAATCTCTCAGGCCCACGTCGTGATTTTTGCCACGACGTGGCCCCCTGTCGGGACCCCTTCCCAGGGGCCAGCTCTTCATCCAGAAATTTTTGTTGGCGGTCAGGGGCCCCGCAGGGGCCCCTGGAGTGTGTTCATTGCAACGACCTGCGACCCGAGGGTGCCAGGGTTCCACTCCGTCTTCCCTCTTTCTTACTGGAAAGTGCCGGACACCGTCCGCTCTGAGTTTCTCGCACCCCGGAGGGGACAGTTTTTGAAGGGCCGCCGATTACACGGGTTGTCGGGCTCGCTTCCCCCTCTCCTTTCCCGCCAGATCATTTGACCTTGTTTGTCGCGCAGGTCCGAAGAGGGTACGCGGTACTGGCGCGCGCGGGCATACGTGGAGCTTCCCAAAGAGAAACCATTCGGTTCTCGGCCAGCTCTTTCCCCCCTCTCCCCTCCCAGCAGATAGCCAGTCAGGGGAGGGACAGGCCTGGCGACAATACCTGGGGATCGAGGAGGAGCCGCAGGGTATCCTCCTCTTCGCGGACACCCGCTGCCCCGGGCGGCTCGGAGTCGATGGCGACGTCGGCGCCGTCTATCTGGGCTTCCTAGTGCCTAGTCCTAGTGGTCGGAAGATCGCGTCGCATCGCCGATATGGAGCCCGAGCTTCTCCGCGCTGGCGTCGCCGACGTCGCTGTTGCGGCGAGATCCTTCGACCCCATCCACTCGGACCCCGTGTGGGAGGCCCCCGGTCTTGCCGCGGAGGCACTGCTGGCGCCTCCAGAGTCTAGAGGTCCTCGCCGCCGTTGCGGGGCGCGGCTCGAGACTCAGGGGCTACCTCACCGACCCCTGGCAAACCATCCATCCCCTTCCGTGACGCCCACCCTCGGGAGCTCGAGAGGCGAGGATGACGTCGCGGAAGGGGATGGTTTGCCAGGGGTCGGTTCGGCCGCGCCCGAGAGACGCCTCCCCAAAGCCCCCGCTGAAGCCTCCTCCTCGTAGTGCTCACGTACGATACTTTGCCTGTGTGCCTTTCGATACTGTTACCACTGTCACCACATACACCCGAGAACAGCGGAGGTTTGTTGAGGGTGTAGGGGATGAGCGGAATTTGTAATGACCACTGGTACTCCCGCTGGGCGAAAGATCTAAAACAACAACGTCCTGCGCCTCGCGCGCAAGAGCTGCCTTGCCTTGTTTTGTGCACCGGCAGGTACCTGCAGCGCACCCTGGCATGTACCTGCAGCGCACCACTGATAATGGCACGCCATCCAGGGAGGGACTCCTGGGTGGGGAGCGCTTAGAAACAACGAAACACGTGCCAGGTCCAACGGAGGTCCTCCAGAAAGAACCCTGCGGAGGAAGTGGGAGGAGAGATTAGGAGTAGGAGGAGGAGGGTGAGGAGGACGAGGAAGATGAGGAGGAGAAGGAGGAGGATAATGAGGAGGATAATGAGGAGGAGGAGGAGGAGGAATGAGAGGGAGGAGGAGGAGGAGGAGGAGGAGGAGGAGGAGGAGGAAGAGGAGGAGGAGGAGGAGGAAAAAAGGGAATGAGAGAGGAGCAAGGATGGAGGAGGGAGGAGGGAGGAGAGAGGCGGAGGGGAGGAGGAGGAGGCGGAGGAGGAGGAGGAGGAGGAGGAGAGCAATCATGGAGCAGGACGCGGATGAATGAGGACGGAGGACGGAGGAAGAGGGAGGAGGGAGGAGCAGGGGGAAGAGGAGGAGAAACGCGAGGAGGGACGAGGAGGTTGAGTGAGGAGGAGCCCACGCATGGAGGAGAATTGGAGGAGGGAGGAGGGAGGATGGAGGGAGGAGCTCGCCTCAATCTCCTGCGTTGGTCGCGGGGCTGTCCTGCTGGGCTCGGCCAGGACCCGGGGGCCTCGGACTACACCATGAAGCAGGTGCTCGGCAGCCTGGAGGGCCAGGGCCTGGGGGTCGTCGAGGTTCGAGGGTCGAACTCCCCAGAGATCCAACGCATTGAAAAAAAACAAGGCGGAGGTTTTTCGCAGTGTTCGGCCTCCAGGGGCCCTCGCCGGGCCCAAGGACCGTCAAACGAGTATTCAGGATGCAACATCGGTTCCTGGGAATGGGTCGAGACTTCCGGGGACCCCGCATTGAAAAATCACGGCATCGGATCTTCGGGTCGCAGGCTAATCTTCACCCCAACCCCCGACTTTTGACGAGAAATGAAGCCGCTCAGAGAAGGGGGAAATCCGGGGATACACCCCACGGCTGGATTCGCCGCGGAATTCTGAACAGAAAGCACTTGGAGAGTTTGACGGGCCGATGATTTGCCCCAACCTCCTTCCCCGACCCCCTTTCGCCATGAAAAGCAGCCCGGATGATTTGCTTCCATGTTCGACATGTGGGGATCCTTGAAGGGCCCCGGGGGCCGTCAACGTCGTTGCTCCTCACTTGGCGTCTTGGTTACCATCGTCGTCGTCGTGGTCGTTTTCATCTGTTTCTCGTGTCGGCGCCGTTTCCCCCGACCTCGCCCAGGCAACGAGCGAGGCCTGCTTGCTCAGTGTGCCGCCCGCCCGCCTGCTTCGATGTTCCGCCCGCCTGATCCGCCCGCTTCAGAGGCCCATCTGCCCGACCTGCCCGCCGCTTGTGAGGCTCTGCCCGCGCGTCGACTGTGCAGTCGCCGTCGTCTGTGTCGTCAGCGTCGACGTCGTCGTCGTCGTCGTCTGGCGGCGCGCGAGGGGGGGTTCTCGCAGGAAGGGGGGGGGCTCTTGATTCCCAGGTGGTGAGGGGGGGCTCCAAGCCAAGCGCCCGTGGTAGACGTGATCTCCCTTGGCTGCGCACGCACGCATGCGTGCGTCACCCATCATGTGTTGTCGTGGGCAGACAGTCTGGTCATCAATGGTATGCCGTTGTGCGCGCATCCATTGAGTTGCCGCCTTTGATGCGTTGCTTCACTCTCGGCCACACAGACTACCACATCATGTGACTGCTTGTGGCTCCGTATCTAACTCGTACACGCAGGTTTGAACCTGAGGAATTCCTTGTTCGCAATTATGTTCATTTGCCTTTCCTCGTCGTCCTCCGCCTCCTCATCCCTTCTCCTCCTTCTCTTTCTTTTTCTCCTCCTCCTCCTCCCCCTCCTCCTCCTCCCCCTCCTCTTCCTCCTCTTCCTCCTCCTCCTCCTCCTCCTCGTCCTCCTCCTCCTCCTCTTCCTCCTCCTCCTCGTGGCTGGCCGACGGGTGCTGTGGTAGGACCTCACATTCCCCACCGCGTGCAAGGTCGGCGGCGTCTGCGCACCGTCTCGGGAGGGCCTGGGGGCATGTATTGCAAGTGGGTCTGCGTGCACAGACGGCGATGGAGGAGGAGGAGGAGGAGGAGGAGGAGGAGGAGGAGGAGGAGGGGAAGGAGGAGGAGGATGAGGAAGAGGAGGAGGAGGAGGGTGAGGGTGAGGGCCACCGAGAGCGCGTCCGATCCGAACACGCCTCAGGAACAGATGGGACCCTGAGGGCCGCAACGCGGCGGAAATATTATGTACTGAGAGGGCAGGCGGGGGCCAGGGAAAACCGACGCCACGAAACCGCTCCCAGGAGGGCGAGACGAGTTACGTCTGCGCCTTGCCCTCGGGGCGCTTGGGGCGCCCTTGTCGGCCGTGGAAGATCCTATCGATCAACCCCAGCTGATTGGCCCTCGTGCTCGGATTCTCTGAGAGCCCAGCACAGGGACGACGGAGCTTCCGAACGCTCCGTGACGTCTCGAGGGTCGTCGTGCCAGCACACTTACGGCAACAGTAGACCGAATTCACGCAGAAAACGTCATGGCCCAATGCCGCAAACTCGGCAATGAGCTCGTTCGACCCCGAACTGTTTGAAACCTCGCCTACCGCAGGCTCCTGGGGAGGGCCCGTGGGCCCAGGAAGGGGTCCCTTCGAGGCCTCGGAAGGCCCTTCCCCCAAAAAATCCGCGACAATCACCTGTGACGGGGCGATGCGGGGGTCCGACACTTTGACCCAGACCTCCACCGAATTCTTAAACCATTCCGCACAGGCTAAGCTCTGGAGGCTAGAGGGCTCACATTTCCTTCCCGACCCCGTCCTAAGCCACGCTAGGGTCGAGTCCGATCGAGCCGATCTCCCACATCTCCTGCACCTGTGCTCTTTGAGTCTCTTGCACCACCAAAGATCATGATCTGAACCCCGTCCGAACACGACTGGCTGCCCCAGGATCTCACGGGCCTCAGGATCCTGAACGGGTGGCGGGGGACCTCGGCCCCAACTCTCCGAGACAATGACACGTAAGCACGCCCACGACACAAACTGCAACGTGGCCTTATGGACCTTCAGGGCCTCCGAGAGCGACTGGGAAACCGTGTTGGCGATCATGTGGTGCGCCGCACCCGCCTTGGCGAAATAATCAGCCCAGGCATTGCCGAGCCAGTTCTCCACCTCTTCAGGATTCTCCAGCACACTGTCGAGGTCACGGTGTGCAGGAGTCCACTCAAAACGAACAGGGTACTCAAGTACCCGACGCTGCGCAGCCTGAAAAATCTCTCGCCATATCCTGGCGTGCTTGCCTCGGCCGTGCTGAAGGGATTGATCCCAGGAATTGCCCTCGGTAACCAGTCCCAGGAGGTCAGACACGAACAGCTCGTGATCAGGATGAAATTCCAAACCCATTTTGATCGCATATCTCTCAGCACGGCCAACAGTCTGCACATAGAAGGGCAGGGGTCCATACACAGCACGGACAGGCAAAAGAGTCTTGGGGTCCAGCTGGATGCATGAATACCCACACCGCCTAGTCTCTGGAACACTGGAGGCAAGGCCCGAACCGTCGGTGTAGCTCTTGGGGCCCCAAGGCCCGTCGGTGTCGCCCCATAGGAGAACTTCTGAGCTTATAGTGTCGAGCCCAGGAATACCCACAGGAGGAGCAGGGACCCCGAAGACCAGATAATTGGAATCCCAAGCCAGACGCCCATCATACCATTCGCCCCCCTTCAGGAGCATGCCTCTGGTTGCCTCCAAGTCCTCTGAGATGTCCAAGAAGTCCTCGCGCTGCGTGAGCAGCTCGGGGCAGTCGTAGAGCACGTGGCCCCAAATACCCTGAGACTGGGCCCCACAAGCAGCACACGGCCTGATTGGTACCTTATGACGGGCATCTTGGAGCTGAGGGATGGGGGGGTTTCCCGACCAGTGCGCTTGGAGGGCCCCGAGTCTACGAACACACTTGATACTCTTCACCGAGTTGCGTAGGCCTCGGTGCCATATCTGCTCGCCAGGCTCAGCAGTGTAAAAATGCTTGAGCAGCCGCTCGTCCTGCCAACGCTGGATCCCCTGGGTGAGGAAAACCTTCAGGTCGGCAGGGCACATAACGCGCAAGTCGAAAACATTGCCTAAATCATCAGCCACCATATGACTAGATACTAGATTCTACCCGATACGTCGTAAGGTCAGCCAACAGGCCCCGATCGGGCCCCGAGTATTTGCCCAAGACAGTGTGCCACTATTATCTCGAAGAGCCTCCCAAGCCCGATGTAAACGACTGTCGGGTATTCTCCCGTCCCAGACCCACTCCGCAAACTTGACGACAATGGCTAGAGTGGCGTGGTAAATAGGATCGTAGAAATCGCTCTTGTGGCTAATCAAGTAGGCGGTCACACCAGTGTTAAATCTAGCTGGCGCGCCATTCAAGACGGCGGCGAAAAGACGCAACCCTCGAAGTGCAACGTCGCTTACTCCAGCAACTGCAGCACCGTGCGCCACTGATGGAAGGGCGCCTGTGCGCCACAGAGCCGTCGCGACCTTGCCGACCGCAGACTTCAGCATGGAAAACCTCGCCTTCCTCTCCCTGAGCTGTTTGAGACGCTTCTTTTCCATGCCCCGAATCACCTTGGGCCCCGTGAGCTCGTGACATAGGTTCCTCATGTGGCCCTTGTACGGGATCTTCATGGAGCCCATGTGGCGCTGCACCCCCTTCCAGAACTTCCGAGAACCAACGACAGCCCCAGACTTGGAAGCCTTCAAGATCATGCCGAGACCCTTGGAGTCCTGGATGAAACCCCTCGCAGCCAGCGCAAGGTACTTGGCCCCCGTAGGGTCCTGGGAGGTATGTTGGAGCCCAATGTCGCCCATTAGCGTCCTCGGGGTCACCGCGGGGGAGACCTTCGAGACCCTCTGCACCGACCTATAGGTGAGCAAGTACAAGACGTAAGTAGCGTGAGTGCACCCAGCTAGGATCCTTTGGAAGGACCGAAACGCTCTGGATACACTCCCAAAGGCCCTTATACGACGGGGCTGTTGGTAGCTCTGAATGAGGAGCCAAAGCAGACGTAGTGGAAACCCCAGAGCCTGGCCTTCTCGGAGCAACGCATGTGGGTCCACCATGTCGTAACATTTGCTCATATCAAGCAAGATCGTACATGTCTGCTCCCCCAACAACTGCGCAACCTCCTGCTGAATATTATGATCAAGCGCCGAGTCCGTAGACGTGTGGCCCGCTCTCGTGCCCCACATCTGGTCGCACTGGTAGCCAGCCTGCCACGCTGCCGAGACTGGTCTCCTGAGCTTGCCCCAGATTCGCACCAAAGCGTGCTATAGCACAATCAATCGTGTGTCCCCGTCAGGTTTAGGTAAGCGAACCATTTCACTGTAAACCCGCTCAGGAGGCCAGGACAGCCACTGCTCGAAAAGCATAAACATCTTGGCCATGCGCTCGAGCGCTTGGTCCGACAGAGCGTCCAGGCATCGGGGTGAGATTCGGCTCGGCCCAGCTGCCGTACGCGTCGAAAACTTGCGAATGGCAGCCCGCACTTGCTGGTGGTCGAGCTCGGGCAGAGCAGGCCAGCTCTCATGGCCTGGCGGCAGCCCTGGGGGCGACAGGTCGTGGTGCCGCCATGCACCTTCCCACGCGTCAAGGGTGTGGTTTGCCAGCAGGTACGGCTGAGCGTTCACGTCGAAGTTGAGCTGCTCCTGCTTGCCGCGCACCTTGGAAGCTGCATGGGCCCGACTGGCCCCTCCTAGAAAAGCCTGCTTGGCCCGGCCGCGCCAAGCCTTCTCCGAGACCCCTCTCGCTGCCTTCAACACCGCATCGGCCTTCATCGTGATGTTGTCCAGGCCCGAATCGAAGTCGGCGTCTCCGATCATGCCCAGGCCTCGCAGCAGGAAGTCGACGGTGTCCTGATCTAGGTAGTGGCATGTCTTCTTGTCGCGGGCGATCCTACGGCAATATTGGTCCACCTCGTAGAAGGCCTGCAACACCTTGGTGTACTGCAGGGGCGTTAGCTGGCAGACCACCGAAGCCAACTGTAACCGTTGACAAAACCTGCCCAATCGGTCCCGCTCCGACCTGAGATGCTGACACCATCTCTTGACCGTCGCCCACGCATAGACCTTTGGCCCGCGGTAAGTACGACGGCGCGGAGGTTCCCATGCCAGCAGCTTCCACTTGAAACGTGGAGGGCCTGACCTGCCAACGAAAGGGACCGCATCCTTGTCAGCCTTGTCATAACGCCCTGCCAGCTCGAAATCGACTCCGTCCAGGACCGTGTCCCACAGCAGGGCCAAATCCGTAACCTCTTTCACTTCCAGAAAAACATGATCCACTGCCTCCCACGGGTACGGGAACCTGGCACACCCACATGGCGGAGTAACAGGGAAAGCCCTTGGCCCGTCTGGCACGAGACACCATGCTGGCCTATATTTGCCCAGAAGGTCAATGCTAACTGGGCAATGCGGAGGAGGTATTGTGCCGTACATGTCCTCCACCACTGCGGCCCCGAGCCTTGACGACAAATTTGCACACGCGATGAAGTAGTCAATCTTAGACTTGCCGTCATCCTTGCAGCACGTGGCCGACGATGGCGTGCAAGACAACCCAGCCAGAGACTCAATCCACCTCCTCGCATTCAGAGCTGCTATGTCAGAATTCCAATCACCTGCTAAGATCCAATCGAAACCCGCAGCATTCCAGGTCGCAACTCTCTGCGCTATGGCCCACAGTATGGAAAGCTTCTCACCCGTCAGACCAATGCTAGTCACTAAGTATGCACTGACCACAATCACCCCACCAGGAACGCCCCAATTGACAAAACTGGCAACCCTCTGCCTGGGTAGATGATGGGGTCGCCGTCAGGAGGCTTCGTGATCATCACATTCGTGGGCACCAATATTGCAACCCCGCAGTGATTGGCCTGCGGGCCCTTGGCATTGGTCGCCAGGGCTGGTGCCCACATCCCGTGGAAGCCGAGGTCCTTGGCGCGGTGCTGGAACTCCCCGAGGCGTGACTCCACAATCCTCGTCTCCTGTGCACAAATGATCTTGGCCTTCACCACAGCCAGGAAGTCGAACAGTGGCCCGAAGGAACCTGCATTCACCGACATAATTGTTCCCGCGATGGCGGGTGAAGAAGATTTTCCCTCCAACTCGCCCGTCTTAGATATATCGGACCCGACGCTCATGCTACCGCGTCCGAGATCCAAATGTTCATCAGCGGGGGCGGAGGGAGATGACAAGGCTGCACCTGCAGCCCCATCGCGTTCTGACTGACGTATTTCCAAGGGGTTCGGGCAAATAGTGGGGAAGAGGTCGTCAGCTTCTCGATCTTCATCAAGAAACTCGAAAGGGTCGTACTCCCCGTCCATGTTTGATCCCACCATGGCCCCAGTAGGTCGGTACCCTCTGCCGTCCGATGTCGGGGCAGGCTCGCAGCGAGGCGAAGAGGGTGAGTGGTGCGTGCCGTGGGGGCCCATGGCCTCCCGCGGTCGGTACTCTCCGCCCTCAGTTGTACTCGATGCTGCTTGCCCGCTGTCGACGGACGGTGAGCAGTGCGTGCCTCCTGGGGCTGAGAACGTCGTAGATGCACACCCCATCTGTGACGCAGAAGCCGCACTCTGCAGGGTGCGCGATGCACGGGGTTCCACCTCAGCGCTCTGCTCGGCAGGCCGAGTGAGCATTGCTGAGGGTAGCCAACCCGTGCCAATACCATTCTCATCCCAAGAGACATGTGCCGATGACGCGGACGAAGCCGCCCCCTGTGACGTACACGATGCACGGGGTTCCGCCCCAGGCCTCTGCTCGGCTAGCCGAGTGAGCCTCCCTGGGGGTAGCCAACGCGTGCCAATAACCTCGGACTCATCCCAAGAGACACTTGCCCACGGTGTAGTACTCGCCACCGACGCCGTAGTCCTCGCAGGAGTCGTAGATGAAGCTGATACCCCGCTTCGAGGGGACACATCATTGCTTGCCGTCATTGCTGCAGAACTGAGTAACATTCCAATCCCGATACTGACGAATCTATTGTTTGCGAGCCCTCTTGCACGCCTCGATGTACGTCGTCTGGAACCGCTTGAACCTCTCCGTGACTGCCTCGGCAGAGACGCTTTCGTCCGTGGGGATTCCTGCAGCATTGGGCGTGGGCCGCATGTCCTCCTCCTCCATCTCGATGTCTGAAATTTCGTCGTCTTCAGGCTCTTGTGCAGGTGGCTCTGGAGTCTGGGGCGAGGGTGGCTTTGCCTGCGGCGCCTGCTGCAGCTTGGTGACCGTCTCCGCCATAGCTTGTAGCCCAGCCGTAAGATCAGGCCCCATGCCCAGAGTACTGGCGACTCGCCCCAGCTGTTCCACCGACACAGCGAACCCAGGAAGCATCTCATGGAGCGTGGGCGGCCGTTCCTGCTCTGGCGGGCGGGCCTGGGACATGGCTTTGCGCGTCTCCTCCTCGAGCCTGACCACCTCAGCGGAAGCCTCCACGAGCTTAGCCTCAGCTTTGTCCAAATGTCCCTGCATCTCGAGGATCTTGGCTCTCTGCTCCTCGACCGCCTTGCGTACGCTGGACTCCTGGGACCTCGCATGCTGGAGCTTCGCCGCCAGCGATCGAGCCTGGTCCTCAATCGGGCGTCCGTCGAACAACTCCCGCTCCAAGGTCTCCTTCTCCTTCTTGAAGTTGGCCAGCATCGTCGCATCCCTGTCGGAAGAGAGCATGCGCATGATGCCGTCCAACTCCTTGATGCGCTTGCGTTTCTCCTCAGCTCCGTCGGGCTGTGACTGCGCCCATGGTGGTGGAGGTGAGGGCTCAGCCTTCTCCGCGGTGGGCCTCTTGATCTGTTCTTCGGGCCGTGCACACCGAGCTGCGAGGCCTTTGTCCACTGGGCTGGGGCCCTTGGTACCCGCAGCATGGACGCGGGGGGTTTTGCCTCGCTTGTACTCTTTGAACACCACCGACTTATGAAGCTGACACTGCTTGCAGTACAACGTTCCTCCTGCATTGAACCACGGCTTGCCAGTGACTGAGTGGACGCACGACTTGCATATCCACGGTTCGTCAGCAGCAACCCTCCGAGGAGCCATGGCGCGCGCAGGAGACTGGGCCACGGGCCTCTGTGCTGGGAGGCCGTGGCTGCGATGAAGAAAAGAATGCCAGGCCGCAAGCGAGCCTTGCCACGCTCGGGAAGCAGAGCGATCCCGTTTTGGCACGGAGGCGCGGACCCCCCAAAGTGCAGAGCTCTTGAGCCAAAATGGCTTGAGCCAAAATTGCTACGGAGGAGGAGGAGGAGGAGGGGACGGAGGAGGAGGAGGAGGAAGGAGGAGGAGGAGGAGGAGGAGGAGAAGAAGAAGAAGAAGACGAATACGAATAAGAATAAGAAGAATAATAAGAATAAGAATAATAAGAAGAAGAAACATAAGAAGAAGAAGAATAAGAAGAAGAAGAAGAATAATAATAATAAGAAGAATAATAAGAATAATAATAATAATAAGAAGAAGAAGAATAAGAATAATAAGAAGAAGAAGAATAAGAATAATAATAAGACGAATAATAATAATAAGAAGAAGAATAAGAAGAAGAAGAAATCGAAAAAGAATAATAATAAGAAGAAGAAGAATAATAATAATAAGAATAATAATAATAAGAAGAAGAATAAGCAGAAGAAGAATAATAATAATAATAAGAAGAAGAATAATAAGAAGAAGAAGAAGAATAATCATAAGACGAATAAGAAGAATAATACTAATAAGAAGAATAATAAGAATACTAATAAGAAGAATAAGAAGAATAATAATAAGAAGAAGAATAATAAGAATACTAAGAAGAAGAATAAGAAGAAGAAGAAGAATAATAATAATAAGAATAATAAGAATAAGAAGAATAATAAGAAGAATAATAATAATAAGAAGAAGAAGAAGAAGAAAACGAAGAAGAAGCAGACGAAGAAGAAGAGTAATAAGACAAATAAGAAGAGGAGGAGGAGGAGGAGGAGGAGGAGGAGGAGGAGGAGGAGCTGTCCGAGGCGGCTCAGACCACGGGTTTTTCCATCAGGCAGTGGCGCTTGCTGGCGGGCTTGTATCGGGCCCCGCGGGTCCTGGGCCGCGCAGGGCCCATTCGGTCCCCATCTAGTCGCGCAAAGCGCGGTCCCGCCTGGCTGCCATGTTGCCATGGTGATGCTGCAGCTACCCATCGGTCGTTGAAAGTAGGTATTTTTGGATTCCCAGATTCCAATCTACTTTCAGCGCCTTCCTACTTCAAGAGTCGAGTGGTTTTCCCTCTTCCTTCCTTTTCGGGAGGCGTGCGGAAACCCAATCTATTTCCAACGCCTTCCTACTTCATGTTTCTACCTACTTCTTCCGACCGATGGGTAGTGTTGCTCGCCCCACTGGACGCAGTCCAAGCGGCCTTCGCTCTCCGCACTGCTCGCGAGGTTCAGATTTGGGTGGTTGTTGACGACTCGGGTTTGCATGAAGTGGGGTCCTCCGAGTAGGTGCTCGGTGCGCTATGCCAGGCTACCCTCATGCTTAATGATAAGCTTGCTTGGTGAGGTCCATCTTCCAGTCAGTCAGCCCAAATTGCGCGTGGCCGCCTCGTGCCCTCAGCTTCGCTAGCAGATGGCGGATGGTTTGACGTTCGAATGATTTTGCCAGCGCAGTCTGCGCCGGACCTAGGGATCGATTATGCAGCGTGTGGTGCGATAGAGCGTCTCACCAAACACTCTCGCAGAGCTGCAGGTCGCGTGCGTTGCAAGAAATTGTTTTCGCTTTTGGAAATGTGCGCAACCGTTGTGTGCACCGCGTGTTCCGTGCTACCGTTCAGGCCTGCACTTCGTACGGGTAGGGGGCGATGGGCAGTGACGGGCGCGAGCTCGTGGAAGGTCGTTTCCAGCGAGCTAGTGTTCAGACTCAGAAGGTAGCAGGTCGTTCCGTAGTTTTAGAGCTTCAGTTACCAGTGCCGCGCATTCGTCCAGCGTATAACCTAGCTGTGGCCCCCTCTCCTCGCAATCGCCTCCGCCTTGTGGGGTGGTTGGGTTCCTCGTGTGGTGGTGGTGCAGGTCCTAGCTGGGGCGTGGCAGCTTTTGCGTGGGCATGGCTCCCCGTGGCAAGCAAGTCGTGGCCCCTTTGTCGCAGCGGTGGCCGCGGCAACCCGGCTCGGCATCGACATGGACGGGCTCTTGTGGCAGCATCCGTGCGCGGGCGAGTTCTCGATTGAAGGTTCGTGCCCGCGGGCGGTCAAGACAGCTCTCGAAGCCGTTGTCGGAAGCTGGCCCTGGACGAGGGTCGTGGATCACCGCGTGGCACCTGAGTTCGTGCGAGGCCCGTTCCTCGCGCCAGCTGAAGCAGGCTTAGCCAAGCTCTAGGTACGTGGGCGCGCCTGTGAAGCCAGTCTCGTTTCAGGCGGCCGCTGGTCGCAAGACGGGCAGTTTCAGCTCGGTCCTTCGCGCGAGCAAAATGGTTGCGCGTGCTCCTCAGCCCTGGGACCCTCGTGCATCGGCACTTTGGATGTCCCGGTCACCACGGCCCGCTGGGGCTTGCGCCGGAGCCGCCTGCAGGAGTCGGAGCAATGCTTCCAGCCAGCAGCAACCCTCTCGACCGCCTGCGCCACGAGACGCTGGTTGTGCCGCTGTCTGCCCCCCCTCCTCCTCCTCCTCCTCCTCCTCCTCCTCCTCCTCCTCCTCCTCCTCCTCCTCCTCCCACGTGCGAGCTTTGGCATTATGGGGCCCCAGGGGAGCCCAGAGGCGATGGCTTTACCGAAGGCAGTTTGCTCGATGATGGCTTGTTCCCCGCTGCTCGATCGCTCGGCTGGTCAATCGTTTTGCTGCATGGCGACCCCTCTCTTCCAGTCGGGCGCGCCTGGCGCTCGGTGCTCGCGGCTGGCCCCCCCAGCGGGCCATTGTGACATGGATGCGTGTGAGTTTTGGGCGTGTTCCATGGGCCTCAAGCAGGACCCCACTGGGGCTCACTTCTGGGCAGACAGCAGTTTTGTGCTCCTCGGAGTTGGGGAACGGGACAAGGCTGTCCGTTGCTTGGCGACACCCGCCTACGTAGGCGAAAGCCTGGAAACTCTGTGTGGCTCGCCGTTGAGGACAGCCGCAGCCTGGAGCAGTGGAGGCTCCCGAGTGGAGGAGGAGGAGGAGGAGGAGGAGGAGGAGGAGGAGGAGGAGGAGGAGGAGGAGGAGGAGGAGGAGGGAGGAGGAGGAGGAGGAGGAGGAGGAGGAGGAGGAGGAGGAGGAGGAGGAGGAGGAGGAGCAGAGGCTGAGGAGGAGGAGCAGTGAGGCTCCCGATGGCGAGGCGCACGCCTCGCGCTCTGATCTCCTCGCGGGCCGAGCCTCTCCTCGTGGCCCAGGGCGGCAACCGTCTCCTCCTCTTCCTCCTCCTCCTCCTCCTCCTCCTCCTCTCTCCTCCTCCTCCCTCCTCCTCCTCCTCCCTCCTCCTCCTCCTCCTCCTCCTCCTCCCCTCCTCCTCCTCCTCCTCCTCTCTTCCTCCTCCTCCTCCTCCTCCTCCTCCTCTTTCTTCTCCTCCTCCTCCTCGCCGATCAGTACGCCAAGCAATCCGCCGAGTATGCCAGAGCCGCTGCTTCGCATCGTGAGCGTCTCGGGAGTCGTTTCGAAGTCGTCTGTGCTCTCGCGCGCTGGGTCGATCGAGGACGGGCCCCAGTCTTCGATGCGCGTGCCAGTGGCCCCAGTCGGGCGTGCACTCGTTTCAAGGGATCCTTTCCGCCAAAGGTCGCCGAGGTTGAAGGCCGACCCCGGCAGTGCGATCGCTGTCGCGAGGGAGGGTCGCGCCACTCATGGAGCCTTTCCCTTTTCTGTCGCGGGGGGGAGGAGAGGGGTGGTGTGCGCCCACTGCGGTGCTGGCGGGGTCGCTGTCTCTAGACAATTTCGAGAGCCGTGTCCGCCTGCGCCCTCGGATTGGGGCAAGAGAGTCTTGCGAGGCCTTGAGCAGGGCAGGTATAGACAAGGCAAGGGGTGGTTCGCTCTCACCGATGCTTGGCGCCCTGGAGATTTGGAGAGACACGGTCAGGGTTCGTGCATAAACCGCCCCCTGGGAAAACACCCTGTCTCGGGCCCTCCGACTGGATGTCGCCTTATCAGTCGGAGTTGTCTACAAGGTCGTCCAGATCTGTGCTCTCCGGTTTTTTTGCCTTGGCTGGGGACTGCGGCGATTTCATGACCGCCTACTGCGTGCGGAGCAGGAGCAGGAGCAGGAGCAGGAGGAGGAGGAGGAGGAGGAGGAGGAGGAGGAGGAGGAGGAGGAGGAGGAGAGGAGGAGGAGGGAGGAGGAGGAGAGGAGAGGAGAGGAGGAGGAGGGAGGAGGAGGAGGAGGAGGGAGAGGAGGGAAGGAGGCGGAGGCGGAGGAGCAGATGATGATGATGATGATGATGATGATGATGATGATGATGGATGAGATGATGATGATGATGATGATGATATGATGATGATTATGAGGATGAGGATGAGGATGATGAGATGATGATGATGATGATGACTGATGATGATGAGGATGAGGGATGAGGATGAGAGTGCTGATGAGGATGAGATGAATGATGATGATGAGGATGAGATGATGATGATGATGATGATGATGATGATGATGATGATGATGAGAGGAGGAGGAGGAGGAGGAGGAGGAGGAGGAGGAGGAGGAGGAGGAGGTGGTGGCTTGAAGCTCTGGGCGGATCGAGGCTGGAGGAGGAGTGCCGAGGAGGAGGAGGAGGAGGAGGGCCCGCGCGCTCGAGCGCGCCGCCCAGGCGGGTACGCTGCGCGCGATCGCCCGCCACCGCCGCCACGCACCAGACCGCCCGCCAGCTCGCGAGGGCCTCGGTGCTCGCCTGTGGGGGGCCCTGCCTGCGCTCTCCGCTGCCTCGGCCGCGGCGCGGCCAGCCCCGCGGGGGCTTCGCCGCGGGCGTCCGCTGGTCGGGGGCCTCGCTTGGGGGGGCCGAAGCTTTGAGGTTTGAGGTTTTCAGGCGTTCCCGTCGGCTCTCGGCGGCTCTGCGGGCAGCCTCGGGGTGCCCTCCAGCGGCTGCGCCTCGCCTCTGGCGTTCTGGCGGTGCCTGGATTGTCCCGAACGGCCGCCGCAGGCCCGAGCTATGGCGCGAAAACCATCAGGGGATGGGCTCAGGGGGGGAGGGAATGCATCGACCCAGGAGCGTGCGGATGGGCAAGTCGGGCCCTGTCGCCGATCTATCGTGTGTGTGTGTGTGTGTGTGTTGCTGGTTGCAGGTCGATGTTTTCCCCTCTGAACCGGTCTTTCCTAATATTCCGCCTCAGCCAGGCTGGGCTCGGGGTTCTGTGGGATGGGGCCTTGAGGGATGGGGCCCCAAGTATAGGGAGGGACATCTAGGCTGAGCTTACATTGTTTGGGCTTTTTCCGACCTCTTGGGGCCCCATGAATTGGGGCGCCCATCCTTGAGGTGCCGATGGGCGCATTTGAGTAGCTCCCGCGTCACCTCGTCCTCCCTGCTGCGGAGTCCTGGTTACGACGTCAACCAGTGTCCGCTTTTGAATGCGGCTATGGACGCGAAGCCCCGTTGGCAGCGCTACCGCGCAGCCTACGGAGCATGCGTCAGCGCCTTGGGGGGGGGGCTCCTCTGCGCAGGCTCGCACCCCTTTTGCGAGGGATGTGCGCCGTGCAGCAGGCCCCCCCTCCGACAAGGAGTCAAATATTGCAGCTAGGTCCTGCCCTTCTCCTTCCGGTCGATCAGTCGACAAATAACGATGTATGAGCTAGATTATCGGGGGAGAAAAAGATACGGATACGTGTTGTCCTCCGTCGTTTTCGGCCTTTCCTGGTCCTCCTGGGGAATCCTCGTTGTCACCGCTGGATTCGCCTCGAAATTCTGGTCAGAACGCACCCCAAGAGAGGTCCGGGGACAACACGTATCCGTATCTTTCCGCCCCCCAAGATTAGGGACAGGCTTCGTGTAGTTCACCGAGGTAGGGTTACGGCTCCGCACTGCCCGCGGCGCTCCTAAGGGTCTGGTCGGCTGGCCGGCCGGCAGAGTCGCGCATCCTGCATCTTGCGTCCCTGCAGGGGACCTCTTCGCGGTCTCCGAAGGGAGCGGGCGTCGCGTGCTGCCAAAAACAGAAACTAATAATCTTACCAATGATTATGTATGTATGTATGTATGTATGCATGCATGCATGCATGTGTGTATGTATGTATGTATATTTATATGTATGTATGTATATATATGTATGCATGGATGTAATGCAATGTACGGTAGTGCAATGTAATGTAATGTAATGTAACATAATGCAATGTATTGTATTGTAATGTACTGTAATGTGATGTAATGTGATGTAATGTATTGTATGCATGAATGCATGTATGTATGCATGCATGCATGCATGACTTTATGCACGTCTGTATGTATGTATGCATGCATGCATGCATGCATGTATGCATGTATGCATGTATGTATATAGGTATGCATGTATGTATGTATGTACGTAAGGTATGCATTTATGTATGTATATGTATATGTATGTATATATGCATATCTGCATTCATGTATGCATGTATGCATGTCTGTATTCATGTATGTATGCATGCATGCATGCATGCATGTATGCATGTATGCATGCTGTATGTATGTATGTATGTATGTATGTATGTATGTATGTATGTATGTATGTATGTATGTATGTATGTATGTATGTATGTATGTATGTATGTATGTATATATGTATATATGTATATATGTATGTATGTATGTATGTATGTATGTATGTATGTATGTATGTATGTATGTATGTATGTATGTATGTATGTATGTATGTATGTATTTATGTTTTTGTTTTTTTGATTGTTATTTTGTCATTCTTCTCTCCCCCTCGAAGCGTGGACCCTCGGAGGTTTGGACCCCTTCCCCGGGACCAGGCTCTCGTCCCGAGCCGTTGTCTGGCGGGCCGGGGGCCTGGCGAAGGCCCCTGGACGCGGAGCGCGGCCGGAGAAACCCGCCCGTCGCGGTTCTTGCGCGGCCAGCGGGGGTGGGAGTCCGAGGGGCCCTGAGATAGGGCGACGAGGTCTATACATATCCACTGCTCCTGGCCAGGCCCATCCTGGGCCCAGGATCTGTGTGTACGCCCTCCTGGCTTGGCCAGGGAGGCATACACACAGCTCCTGGGCCCAGGATGGGCCTGGCCAGGAGCAGTGGATGTGTATAGATCTCGTCGCCCTACCGAGAGCCGACGTTGAGGCCCATTTCAGCACCGCAGTGCAAGCCGATGCCATGCTTCGAGCACGATCGATCTGGGAGGCTCCCGGGGCCCCGCTGCCGGGCGGAAGCATCATTTGGTCGAGCAGATGGAGACGCCAGGATCTCAGGGCTGGGCACCAGGGAGGAGGAGGGGGAGGAGGAGGAGGAGGGGGAGGAGGAGGGGGAGGAGGAGGAGGAGGAGGAGGAGGAGGAGGAGGCGGGGCGGACCGCGGCGATCGCTCGGGGGTCGCCCGCCGCGCCGAGGCCCTGGGGTCATTCGCTGCGCGAGCGCCGCCAGCGAGGAGGGCAGCGCCGAGGGCAGGCCAGGAGGCCCTGCCTGCGCCCCTGCCCTCGCCGATGCTCTCGCTCTGCGGGGGCACTCTTCCAACAAGCGGGTGGCGGCACACTCAGGGTGTGGTTTGGATGGCCAGAAAGCGAGTCCCCGGGACCGATGCCAAATGCCGTTTTCACGTTCTAGCCAGTGGCGTCTGTGGACACATTTGGTGCCGTGACGTCTATAGACGCGTTCGGGGTGGATACGCATGTGGACAACGCGGCCGTTGCGTTCGGCGCAGTGCTAGAAGCGCAGATCTGTCTACGGTCTGTTTCTGTTCCAGACCAGGTCCTACATGTTAATCCAATGTGTAGTCGTGTGAATTTCTCCTACCTCCTCTCGCTGTTTGAGGTTCGAGGATCGAATCTTTGCAGCGTCCCCGTTGGTTCCCGCTGAGTTTCCAGCCTCTGGATCCTTACCAGCAGCTGCACCTCGCCGAAAGCTTTCGGGGTGCATGGATCGCCCCGAACGGCCGCCAGATTTTAATTGATGACCCGAAACGAAGTGAGAAGGTCTTCGGCCTCCAGGGGCCTTTGCTGGGCCCTGGGTGTGCCAAAAAACATCTCGGGATGCAAGTCCGGTCCCGGGAAAGGGGTCCAGGCTTCGGGGTCCACGCTGTGAACAAATTACTGCACCAGCGTTCTTGGGTAGCAAGGGGGGGTCACCACTAGGGGATTGCAACAGCTTCCTCCTGGAACGCGATAATCGAGGAGGCTGCGGACGTTTCGTTGGTGGCGTCTCTGGGACACCTGTGGGGGTAACAAACGAAGGATCAGACCTCGAATCTCCAACCTCGAGCAACGAAAGGCGATAGGGGGTAAGAGAGGCAACAACGGACGCCTTGTGCACCGTACCGCCTTGACGTCTCCCGAGACGTCATCGATGCTCGACTCAGGAGTGGTACTGTGTATAACTGTAGTCCTGTGGCCCTCAGGGCCGAAAAGCTGTGCACCGTGTTGTTGCATGTTTCGCTGCCTCTGTTGTGGCCTGCGTGCGGCGTCCTCACCATCATCTCCCCCTGCGTCCTCGCGCCAATTCCCCCTCGTCTTTCCGATCACCCCTGCGTCCACAATCTCGTGCCGACGCCCGGGCTGGTCACAGGAACGCCGAGGAGGGCGATTGTGGAGATGATGTGGGGGACGTGCTAGAAAGTTATCGAAGACGCCTACGGCGAATCACCGCCGCCCACTGCCTTTTTGGAAACGCCTATGTGGCCGAACGTTGTGGCCAGAGGCCTGCCAAGCTATCGGACCATGTGTTCCCCGAGTCGGGTTGGAAAGCGTTCGGGGAACACGGTGGGCGAGGCTGGGCCGACTTCGGCCTTTCTTGGCGTCTTGGAGGCCATCTTGAGCGTCTTGGAGACCTCTTGGGCCGTTTTGGGGGCCTCTTGGGCCGTTCTGGGGCCTTACTGGAGACCTCTTGGGCGATCTTTGGGGGCTCTTGGGTCGTCTCGGGCCGTCGGAAGGCTGAAACAAGCAAATGCCACAATCCTTCAAAAACTCTGGGAACATCAACGATTTTGGCCTTTTCGGGCCTTTCTGGAGGACCTCTTGGAGGCCCCTTGGGCCGTCTTGGGCCATCTTATGACCATCTTCGCAAGTCGTTTGGGGGGCCTCTCTGGGCCGACTTGGGGTCCTCTTGGAATGCTCCAGGGCCGTCTTGGAGGCCATCTTGGACGTCTGAAAGGCCTCCTGGGCCATCTTGCGGGGCTCTTGGGGCCGTCTTGTGGGCCTTTTGGGCCGTTTTGGGGCCATCTTGGAGGCCTCTTGGGCGATCTTTCGGCGATCTTTGGGGGCTCTTGGGCCGTCTCGGGCCGTCGGGAGGCCAAAAAGAAGCAAATGTCGGAGTCCTTCAAAAACCAAAGGAAATCCAATGATTCTGGCCTCTTCGAGCCCTCCTGGGGGCCCTCTTGGAGGCCTCTTGGGTCGTCTTGGGCTAGCCTAGAGCCAACTTCGGCCATCTTGGTGGGCTCCTGGCCCGTCTGACGCCGTCGGAAGCCGTTTGGGGGCCCTCTCTGGGCCGACTTGGCGCCTTCTTGGGGTGCTCCAGGGCCGTCTTAGAGGCCATCTTGGGCGTCTTGGAGGCATCTTGGGGCCCTCGAGCCCTCGTGGAGGCCTCTCGGGCGATCTTGGGGCGATCTAGGGTGCCTCTTGGGCCGTCTCGGGCCGTCGGAAGGCCGAAAAGAAGCAAATGTCAACATCTTTCAAAAACCAAAGGAAAATCAGTGATTTTGGCCTCTTCGGGCCCTTCTGGAGGACCTCTTGGAGGCCTCTTGGACCGTCTTGGAGGCGTCTTGGAGGCTTCTTGGGCGAATTTGGGGTTATCTTGGACTCTCTGAGGCCGTCTTGGAGGCCGTCTTGGACCATCTTCGGCGGACTTGGAGGCCATCTGGGACCATCTTGGAGGCCATCTTGGGCCAACGTGGCCATCTTGGAGGCCATCTTGAGCCGTCTTGGAGGATTTTTCCGGGAATTGAGCTCCTGGAAGGTCGTCCCGGGACCGCAGCGGGAAGAAACCAAAACCCAAACCGAATAGTCTAGCACGCCAGGCACCGCTGCGATGAGTCGATAGGGGGCGGCGGATTTACTGGCCTTCAGCCCATCCTGTCACCGTGCCTGGGTTGTGGGTATCAAGCCTATTGGATGTTCGTTGGGATCTCGTGGGAGGCCTCTCGGGGGCCTCCTCTGGGCATTTTTGAAGCCTCTTGGGGGCCGTCTTGGGGCCTTTTTGGGGGCCTTTGGGAGCCTCTTGGGGGCCTCCTGGGGCCTTTTGGGGGGCGAGGCCTCGGGGATGCTTGCTGGGACATCGTGGGGAGCCTTTCGAGGGACTCTTGAAGGCAGGTGCGTCGCAAGCAGTGCTCACGCGCCTGCTCTGAGGCCAACCAGCGGAGCGGCGTCCCGCGAGTTCGACGCGGAGCACTCCGGGAATCGCCAGTTCGGCTCGCATGTTCTAAGGCCAATCAGCGGAGCGGCGCTCCGCTAGTCCGACATGCAGCTTTCCGCGAATGGAATGCTGAGGCGGATCAGCGGAGCGGCGCTCTGCTAATCCGAATCGGAACACTTCGGGAATCGGCGCGTATGCTCTGAGGCCAATTATCGTTGCGGCGCTCCGCCAATCCGACGCGGAGCATTCTGCGAATCGCATGCTTTGAGGCCGCTTGGTGGAGCGGCGCTCCGCTAATCCGACGCGACGTTCTCCCAGAATCGGCTCGCATGCTTTTAGGCCAATTAGCGGAGCGGCACGCCGCTAATCCGACGTGGGGCACTCCGGGAGTCGGCGCGCATGTTTTGAGGCCAATTCGCGGAGTGGCGCTCCGCTAATCCGACGCGGAGTTCTCCGGCAATTCGGGTCTGGGCCCCGTAAGGATTCATCAGGAGTGAGGACTGGGACTTTAAGGGATTAGGGAAAGGACCTGAGGACACGCCCACACGAGGCAGCGGGCCGTATTGCCTTACCGCGTTGGAGCTTGGCCTGAAGGAAGTCAAAGCACAGGGTCGATTTCGATCCGACCGATCCGATTCGACACCGATTTCGGCCGGCCCCCGATCTGATTCTGACGGTCTTCGGCGATCCGATGCGGCCCGATGCTCGTGTCGCGCTGCTGTGAATCCCGACACGGCCGGTGCGATTCGATTCCGACGCCATGACGGTGCGGCCCCATCTCTACTCGACCCGATCTCCTCTTCCTCCTCCTGCTGCTCCTCCTCCTCCGTCTCTTCCTCCTCCTACTCCTCTTCCTCCTCCTCCTCCTCCTCCTCCTCCTCCTCCTCCGCGCAGATCTCGGCTCGACCCGATCTCTCGGCTCGATGCTCTGGCAGGTCCTGCCGCTCGCGTGGGCCAGGCGCAGGGCGGCGACGGGGGGCGGCAACAGGCCGTTTTGCGAGTCCTCGGGTCACCCACATCCAGTTCTTCGCGCTTCGCGTCGGTGATGAGGTTGCCTCTCTTCACTCCTGCGCCGACACGATGCTTTGGCATTTGTGTCTCTACACCCTAGGCGATGCTTAAGAAAACTTAAGTGTTTGGCCAGAGTCTCGATTATTCTTAACGTTTCAATGTAAATCTTAAGATTTTAGTAGACACGTTGGGTTTTTATTCAAGTTCTGAGACTATGAATTTCTTAACCCATGATTTCTAAAGCATTTCGCAGGGTGTATACTTCACGGATGTCGTCTGGGTGTGCCTGTCGGTCTAATTCGGCTCTGACGGTGCGTTTGCCTGAGTCACACCGGGCGATCGACCTCTGCGTGTTTGATAAACGCTGGCCTTCAGAACTGACGGGAAAAGGGACGAAGAGTCACATCCAGGGAAACAATTCGAGCAAGGGGGTGGCCTTGGAAGGCCTCTTCGGGCCATCTCTGGGTGCCGCGTGGGGGCGAGGGGAAGAGGAGGAGGAGGCGGAGGAGGAGGAGGAGGAGGAGGAGGGGGGGGAGGAGGAGGAAGAAAATGAGGACAAAGAGGACGAGGAGGACGAGGACGCGGATGAGGGCGAGGACGAGGAGGATGAGGACAAGGATGAAGACGACGCGGACGAGGACTCATGGAACCATCTAGAGGTATTCTTGCGGCTGCTGCTGCTGCTGCTGCTGCTGCTGCTGCTGCTGGTGCTCTCTGGGAGTTTTTGGGGCCCTCTTGGAACCCTCTTGGTAACCCTGGAAGGCTTCTCGGGATCATCTTGGAGGCCATCGATTACAGGATGGGGGGGTCCTCAACGCAGCTCCCCCCATCAGGAGCCGGCAAACCGCTTCTTGGGGATCGCTTGGAGCGCTCTTGAGCGCTCTTGGAGCGGTCTTGGGGCCGTTTGGAGCATCTTGGGAGCCATGTGGAGCCAGCTTGGGCAATCTGAGCCATCTTGGAGGTCATCTTGGGCTCTCTGAGGCCGCGCGGCGGCCTCTTGGGGGCCTCTCGGGTGCCTCTTGGGCCCTCGTGGGACCCTCTTGGAGCCCTCTTGGGGGCTCTCCTGGGGCTCTCTTGGGAACCCTGGAGCGCCTCCTTGGGGCCAGCTTCGAGGCTATCGATCAAAGGAGGGAGGGTCCCGACCGAGGTCCCCCCGGGGGCCACGATCCTTGTGAGGGGTGTCAAACATCGGCCCTCCCAGGGGCGGAAAAAGGACCCTCCAACCGATCGCGGCCCCTCCCGTCCAGGTCCAGGGGAGGGGGAAGAGGGAAGAGGGAGGGGTAAACCCCTCCCCGAAGGGGAGGAGGGGCCTTTGGAAGAGGAAATGAAGTCATCGTTAGACCACCTGCGCCCAAAAGGCTGTTGGGGTTTTGCAGAAACGCAAGCAATCGGCACCACCGCAAACATCTTGTATTGTATGTGCGTCGGCCACGCAAGGGCGGCGCGCTCGCTCGGAAATCTTGTAGCAGAAGCTCCGTGGCGGGCGCTTTCTGGCCACTAGAGGTTCGGATCGGAAGTGAGTCTCCAACAGCGGCACGTCGCGCCAGTGTGTCCTGCTGCCGCGTCCCGCCGAAGTGCAAGCGCTGCCTGGGGCACAGGGCAGCGAGCCTCCCGATCGTGCCGCGCGTGAGCGGGGCCCGACGGGCGTCCAAGCATGGCACGGTGCACGGGGCACCGCTCCCGCGCGGTGAGCGCCGACGCGCGGCGCAGAACGACGGGCCCGCACCGATGCCCGCGCGCCAGCTGCCCGCGCGGGGCCGCTTCGCGAGCGCCCTCGCTGCCGGCGTGTGTGTGTGCCGCGCGGGCGGCCCGCGGAAGCCGCGGCGTCGGGTCGCCGCGCCCCCTCTCGCGCACGACCCGCACCGCCTCGCCGCTCCGCGGGGGGCGGCGCCGCGTGGCCAGCGGCCCCTCAGAGGCGACGAGAGGGGCGAAGGGCGAAGGGCCCAGGGGCGAGCAGTACACGTGTCCAGGGGCGCCGATGCTCTACGTCTTCGACGGGCTCCCGGGCGAAGTCTTCGTCGAAGACCCCCCTGTAGGGGGACAGGCCCGACTTAAGTGTAATGCCCTCCCCTGGGCCATTCGCCCTTATCGTCGCCGCCGAGCCCTGGCGCGCCGCGCCAGGCGGCCCCGGAGCCTCCGCCCCGGACGGCGGCGCCGCCGTGGAGGCCCCTGGCCGCGGCCGCAGGGGAGGTGGGCGCCCGGCGGCTGCCGGGGGCAGCCTGCTCCTCCTCCTCCTCCTCCTCTTCCTCCTCTTCTTCCTCCTCCTCCTCCTCCTCCTCCTCCTCCTCCTCCCCTTCTCCTCCCTTCTCCTCCTCCTCCTCCTCCTCCTCCTCCTCCTCCTCCCGCTCCTCCTCCTCCTATACCGCTGGCATGCCCCCGTTTTCCTCTTCCTGGGCCTCTTGGAAGGCCCTCGTCGCCACCGCCAGAGTCGCCTCGAAGTCCTGGTCAGAGCGCTCCCTGGGAGAGGTCTGGGGAGCTGCGGTATCGGTACCTTCCCAGCCAGGGCTCGTCTCAAGTCCTCCAACTCGATTGGATTGAGTTTCGATCGATTCCTACTCCGAGTTGGCCCCCACTCCGGATTCCGATCTGGCTCGCGGTCTCTCCACGGAGGCCCTCCTCGCCTCTCCTCCCGACTTGGCTGCAGATCTCCGCCTATCCGATTCATTTCGGTCCCCGATCCTACTCATGGATTAAATCGGGCCTGTCCCTCTACAGGGGGAATATTCAAAACATAGTCCCAACCAAAAGTCAGGGGACTATTTTGTGAGTATTTTTTGGGATCTTTTCCGGGTATTTGTTGAGTACATTTTTGGTTTTTCGTTCAGAATCCCCCTGCAGCGGGACAGGCCCGACCTGACTCATGGATCGGCTCTGGGCTCCGACGGCCCCCCTCGCGTGGCGAACAAAGTGCCGACGGCCACCTTTTGCAATCCTCGGCTCCCGGGGGCCCTCGACGCCCCCCCCCCCCCCCCCCCGACGGTCCACAGAACGACTCGGGACGAGAGGGGGCGCCCGCGGCTGCCGAGGGGCAGCGTTAGGGTCGAGCTGCGGGAGCTCTGCGGTTTGTCCAGGACCACCGCTTGGAGGATCGGTCTTCGGAGACCTCTCAGGAGGGAAAGAAGCACAAAGACACAATCGATCGTCGATCCCCCATAAAATATGGGAAGTGGGGGGGAAGGCAGAAACCCAGAAACTATCGGAAAATATGGGGAGTCCTTTTATTAGGGTGTATTTATTCGTGTGTTTGTGGGCCCCTTCAACCTCGGCGGGCGATGGGTGTGGACATCCTGAGCGCCCCGAGGCCGACACCTAGGCACATCCACCTCCCGCTGGGGTCCCCGGGCGTCGGCTTCCCAGGCGGTGGATGTGGACACTCTGTTTTCCGGCGCAGGAGGAGCTCACTGGCAGAGATCACAGAAGACGACAGACGAAGCGACGACACGACAGGGGGGGGGGGATGGCGAGGGGAGGAGGAGGAGCAGGAGGAGGAGGAGGAGGAGGAGGAGGAGGAGGAGGAGGAGGAGCAGGAGAAGGAGGGGGTGCTGATGATGCTGATGATGATGATGCTGCTGCTGATGATGATGATGATGATGCTGCTGATGATGCTGCTGCTGCTGATGATGATGATGATGATGCTGCTGCTGCTGATGATGATGATGAGGAGGAGGAGGAGGAGGAGGAGGAGCAGTGTAAGCCCAAGAGTCATCAACGATGTTGGAATATTCCCTCCCTCCAAGCTCCCTCTCCATAGGCCCCTACAAGGGTTCATTGCCACTGAGGGAACTGCCTCGTTGGAAGACAACCGTTTGAAGACCCTGATGCATGCCAAAACATCGTTTTCGGGATTTCAAATCAACCTGGCTGTTGCGTCTTGACGATCCTGAATCGTGCTAGACCGCCATTCTTGGGACTTCAACACCGCGAATCACCGTAATTGTTGCGCCCTCATAATCCTGAATCCTTCCAGAACGCCATTTCTGGTACGCTGATCATGGGAACCAGTGAAACTCTTGCAAATATTTAAAAACGAATGTGCGCGGCGCTAAGGCGAGAGTCACAGTTTGAAAAGGAACCGCCCTCAGTCCTTGAAGTTGTTGCAAATGTTTAAAGCGAATGTGTGTGGCGCTAAGGCGAAAGCCACAATTTGAAAACGACTCGCCCTCAATCTTGAAACTCTTGCAGTTTTTAAAACCGAATGAGCGCGGCGCTAGGGCGAGAGCCACATTTCGAAAACCACCCGCCCTCAATCCGCGCAACTCTCGCAAATGTTCAGAACGAATGTGCACCGTGCTAAGGCGAGAGCCACATTTGAAACCCACCCGCCCTCCATCTGTGAAACTGTTGCCACTTCTTTGAGCTGAAGAGGCGTAAATGGTGAGGAAGCCTCAGGCGAAACGCCCGGACCACCCTAATAACTGGCCTCGGGGTGCGACAGGGAGAAGTTATCTGTAAGGAAAAGGAATGTAGGAGAAGCAGGAGAAGGAGGAGGAGGACCAGTGTAAACCCAAGAGTCATCAACGACGTTGGAGTAAACCCTCCCTCCAAGCTCCCTCCAAGTTCATTTCCATTGATGGAACTGCCTCGTTGGAAGACACCCGTTTAAAGACCCTGAAGCATCGCCGCCAACGGGCCGTTGGGAGCTCGTCGGCATGTGGCTCCTTCGTTTGGGCTCGGAGCCCTGGTGTCTCGTCACCCCCCGATGTCCGCCGATTTGACGCTTCAAGGCGCGGCCGCAGAGGTCCTGATCCCCCTTGCCGGGAGTCCTTTCTCACCGCCCACCAAACCACCCCAACCCAACCCGAAGGCCTCAATTTGCCTTCCATTTCCAGTGTGGGGAGGTTCGTGGAACATTGAACAAACACATACGGAACCCGTACCCCCCCAACCCGAAATTCGGGTCTTCGGGTTGGGGTGGGGTGGTTTGGTAGGTGGTCACTCTCCCGCCCCAGATTGGATGTTTGATGGTCCTGGAGCCCCAGGGAACGGCCCCGAAGACTGCCATCGAGGAAGATCGCCCAGATCGAACACATTACATCGTCGGAGAGATTCGGGACAGCAGCGCTCGGCGACGGCAAAGGGCGTGGCCACGCCCGCGCGGAGTTCCGAAAGTTCTGTTGATGTTCCCCCCTCTAACATTAATTCGGGCCTGTCCCTCTACAGGGGGAGTATTCAAAAATAGTAAAACATAGTCACGGCACGATTTTTGGATTATTTTTGACCATTTATCAGTCGGAGTATTTTTTGAGTATTGTTTAGTTGTCGTCCAAAATCCGCCTGTAGGGGGACATGCCTGACTTAACTCTAAAATCAGCCCCCCCTCCTGGTCGGAAGGTGTGGAAGGCGGTGAGCCAGGGCGGAGTCCCCGAAGCACGCCTGCGGAGGGCCATTGACACTGCTCTTGGCTCCCCCAGGAGGAGGAGGAGGAGGAGGAGGAGGAGGAGGAGGAGGAGGAGGAGGAGGAGGAGGAGGAGGAGGAGAGGGAGGGAGGAGGAGGAGGGGGAGGAGGAGGAGGAGGAGGAGGAGGAGGAGGAGGAGGAGGAGAGGAGGGAGGAGGAGGTGGAGGAGGAGGAGGAGGAGGAGGAGAGGAGGTGGAGGAGGAGGAGGAGGGAGGCAGGAGGCGCCCCAAAGGCGCCCGGGGCGGCGGCGGGGCCTCAGCCTCCAGGGCCAGCCGCCAAGCACTCGAGGCCTGCCGGGGCGGGCCGCCGAAGCCGCCGCCGTTGCCGCCCGCGGGGGCCGCCGCGGCAGATGCCCGCTGTCTGCTGCCTGCTGCCGCGCCTGGTGC